>JARYHS010008074.1:223904753-224303106 GCA_031002005.1 Vandiemenella viatica | reverse complement strand
GAAGCTGAAAACCCGGTAACCAAGGCGAGCAGAACATGGATCTCCTGGTATGAATAACCATTACGATAAAAAAAATCGATTGTTTAATCATAAAACTTATAAAACTATGAAAGAAATAACTGGCTCCTGTTTTCACTGCGAACTCAAGAAGGCATAAATCTAGCGGTAAATATAACTAGAAAGACATATGTTACATAAGCCATTGCAATCTCATCTCTATTTTACATTACCTTTCATATAGTCTGAGGAATTTAGATTCTGACAGGTAGAAACGTAGATTGAGGATTGATATAGGGTATATTTGGTACTACAAATCTAAATAAAACATTTATCTGGTAGCCTTCATGTTATTTTATATTCCATTTTGCTTAATAATACCTTATATTCCCGCCAGTATTTATTAGATCGTGGACCATTAAAGGAAAGAATGTTGTGCGGACAAAAAAGAAGTTAAGATTTTCGGTAAGAGCTCTCACTTGCAAAAACCATCAAGCTACGGTACTCAATTGAGTGCATGTATAATTAAATCAAAGAAATTTTATATTAAATAATAGTAAAAAGAAATGAATAAATAATTTTATTAGTCAAATGACGCACGAAAAGAAAAAAAAAACGTGAATGGCATGGAAATTACTAGTGCTGTCGGAGGAGCGGATCTGAGGGTGCAGCCTGCTGTCGTTAAGGAGAGGCTCTTTGAAGCGCAGTCTCTATTGGCTGTATTATACTAACGAGGGGGCGAGAGGATAAAGCTGAACTCAGCAAGGCTCCTAAAAGAACGGCTCTGCGAATTATAACAGATCGCATTAAGCGGTCTTCCCTACAGTCATTGCTCATCGACTAGCCACTCATTTTGGATACCGAAGTAACAGAAACACGCTAAATTCGAAAACGAAATAAATCGTATCCGTAAAGGTGGCGTTAAGTACCCGGCCTCCTTTGCCAGATTAACAATGGCCAGTGATGTTACTACAAAATATTCGCAATGATCATAATTTTATTAGTGTTGCCTCAATTTAGCTAATCATCTGCAAAGAAATAAATTGCCAAAACACTGAGAGAAAAGTATGTATTTTGTTTAAAGCAACATATTAATTATTAGTAGATTTCTGTTTAATTAAATTACTTCCATGTAGATGTTTCCATTACGTTCTGTTTCAATAGATACCACTGCTACGGTAAGCTAAGAAATATGAGTTGAAGTTCATGTCGCGATACAGCGAATGTATTGTTGCCCGTACCACAGAAGATATAAGTTTCTTTCATGAACGCTATGTTACTGAGATGATTACTTCATCCATATGGAAGTTGTTCCTCATTTAACGAGCTCTATGCTATGGACCAGGATTAATGTAAATTTAATGCGGTACATTGTATTTGCTTTTTATTCGCAGACGCCTTATTGCTGAGGTCATTATTTTTGAGGCAAGTAAATAGTTTTAACTGTATCAGCCGTTCGAAGTTGTGTCATGGGTAACGAAAAGGAAAGATGAAAGAACCCGTGAAGATTTTGTATCAAGCTTATATCGTTATGCATGATGTCATTAACATACGATACAATGAATGTATTAATGAGTGTTTAATTGAAGCTTGATTTTTTAGCAACAATATTAGTGGAGTTCGTGTTTGAAATGCAGCTTGGACCGGAATGACAACTGAATATTTACGTTCTGTAACAACTGTCTTAAGTTATGCAACTGGGAAGAAATGACTTGCCAGAACACTGAGTGCAACACGTCGTTTTATACGGGCTTATATAACTTCGTCTTTCTCAGATCAAATTCTTATTCGCCTTTCACCCGTCTTCAGAGAGGCTCAATTCACTTGAAGTCAAAGAATCATGAGGATGGTGCTTCTCTTACAGTGTGATTTTGTTTCAGTGGCTACACTTCGTTTGTTGCCTGTCGTTTTTGCTCAGGTCGTTGCAGCGATGTAACCTTGTTCGGCGCCTGATCCCGAAGATATACATGAGATGAGTATACGATTCCTATTAGCCATTTTTTGTACGGAAATCATGGATTAAATTCCTCTCAGCAGTGAGCATCGAGGGAGGAGATATGATACTGTCTGTGGCGTTTCGTCTGTTGGGTGAGGATATAATACTGGATGGCCCAAGATGTCTTTCGGAAGAGTAGACCTGAATGAGCCAGCAGACTAGTTCACCCTCTCGCTTCCTGCATATTCATATACACACATCGAGGAAGAGCAAACTACACAGTATTCTATATACACAAACAGTAACACTTCAACACGTGGACTGCCGATGTCGGGTACGCCTCCTTCGAGAGAAGTCAACTAATTGTCGAGCTGCAGTCAGCACAAGTGGACAGACAGAATTCTTACCGGAACGGCGTCACGCTAGTAACCAGTCATGTCCTCTACAGCCGATATATACTTAACAGCCAGCGAAACACGATCATACTAAAATTTTCGAATCCGTTATTGTGAAGAGCTAGTACAATCTGTTGTATACGGGAATCGTAAAGAGTTTTATCCCATGGTGCTTTCTGGTATTGGATTGAGTCGGTCTACTCCGAGAAAAACGTTTTCGTTTACAACCAGGTTCACAAAGGCAACTCTCCGATGGCTCTGGTTGCCAAGAAATAGAGTAAACTGCACTCTCGGATTGTTAGGAAAACCTTAAACGTAATCGTGCTGACGTAGAGTGCCCTTGCTAATAACATTTGACATTTAAAGGAATTTGCCTTTGGAACCTGGGATCTTCTAGTGCTGCCAGTGGTAATTGTGGTGTGAAGTCGTTCAAGATATTGTGCATGTCTTATTTAGCTGGATGTGACTATAGTTGGTAATTATCACTTAACAGAGTGCATTTTTTTTTAAATATCGAAGACTGGGATCAGCCAACCAAGTGCTGCCAGAACAAGTAACTGTAAGTGACGTGGGAGGGTTGAAAATCTATTCTCGCTTCTATCAGAACTTAAAGTGGTGTCCACTGCCTAAACAGAAAGACGAATAAACATTGCACATTGATTTGAAGGTAAGAAATGCTCCTACGTAGAATTTTAAAGGAGAGAAACTCTTTTTCACAGTGTTACTGTTAGTGATACTTTACGTACATTAATGTTTTCTTCACTCCCTTTGGCCTGTTTACTTGGTTGCCCTTGGCAACGTGAACCAGTATTGTTATTTTCGATTTCAGTTGATTTTTGATGATGGTTAACTCTCCAGAATTACCTTGGTTAATTTCAATCTTTTAAAATTAAATGAAAATTGATGACGTATCTGCCATATTTTGCTTTGTTATCTTTAACGATCAGCTAAAATATAGATTTGATGTCTCTTTTAATTACTTTTACATCATGAGCCCTGTTGCAAGAAGCCGAAGAGCTCAGAAACTACGAACTTCGTTCAGATATAAATTATAACTTGAACTTCTCGTTGGGTGTTCGATCAATGAACTTGGTTTGTGGCAGCACTCCAATCATCTCTACTTTCCGCTTTTGTACATTTTCTACTAGCTACACGTGGTATTTTTCGATATTGCTTCGCTTCCGTTATATATTTATTATACTTCTTCCGTTAAAATTGCTTTCCTCTACTCAAAGATACTCTTAATTTCTTGTTGTGTTTTTCTAAGTGATCTTCCAAATCATTCCTGTAACACCATAATTCAAATGAAATCAGTATTAACAACACAATTAGAAATGACGATAGTAAAAAAATTTGATATCCATCCTGAGGAAATCATGAAGGAAATAAGAAAGCTGAAAAAACATAAAGGGGCTGGTGAAGATAATATTACTACAGATATCTTAAAGATAGCCGGATGTGACATTGTACCTTATCTTGAAATATTATTTAAATTGAGTCTAGACACTTGCTGCTTACCACAGGACTGGAAAAGTGCAATAGTAGTACCGGTATATAAGGGAGGGGTGAGAAACAGAGTTGAGAATTACAGGCCAATCAGTTTGACATCAGTGGTAGGTAAATTAATGGAAAGATTGATATGCAACCACATCAGAAATATATGTGAGGAACGTAATTGGTTTTCAAGCAGGCAACATGGTTTCAGGCAAGGATATTCATGCGAATCTCAGTTGGTGGGATATATGCAAGATATTTCAGATGAAATGGACAAGGGAGGCCAAATTGATAGTGTAGCACTAGATCTGTCTAAGGCGTTTGACAGAGTAAGCCATAAAATGGTAGTAAATAAGGTAAAAACCATTGGAGTGGATAAGAAAGTCATTTGCTGGGTAGAAGAATTTTTAAAAGGTAGAAAACAGAAAGTTCGGGTAGGAAATGTAGTATCAAAAGAAGTGGAAGTAAAAATGGGAGTGCCACAGGGTAGCGTATTGGGACCATTGCTATTCATTATTCTAATGAATAATTGTGTTGATTGTTTACTATCTGAAATTAGATTGTTTGCAGATGACATAATGCTGTATAAAAGAATCAAAACGATAGAGGATTGTAAAGAGTTGCAGGGTGATCTGGACAGGATATCTAATTGGGTTGGTAAACATGGAATGAAGATAAATGGAAAGAAGAGTCAGCTTATTAGATACACAAATAAAAAACAAAAGGTTAATTATGAATATAAGGTGGGGAAAGAATTGCTTGCTGAAGACTTGAAATGCAAATATCTTGGAATTACTTTTGATAACAAACTTAACTGGGCAGGACACATAGGACAGGTGGTAGGAAAAGGTTTCAAAGTTCTTCACTTGTTGGAGAGAGTGATAAGGGGATGTACGAGAGAAGTCGAGGAATTGGGTTCCAAAACTTTGGTCAGACCATTGCTCGAATATGGTAGTGTAGTATGGGACCCTCATTTTACGTATCAAATACAGGAGTTGGAGAGGATGCAAAGAAGGGCTGCTAGATTTGTTTCTGGAAATTATCGCAGAATGCAATCAGTGACGGATATGATAAAGGAGCTGGAATGGGATTCATTGCAAGACAGGAGGAGGATGAGGAGGGTCATGGGAGTGTACAGGGCATATATTGGTGATGAGGCATGGAAAGATATTGCAATAGGTATGAAAAGTAGTGCATGGAAGGGAAAAGATGACCATGACCACAAGCTGGCACTCGATTTCAGGCACAAGGGTGTGGGAAGATTCTCTTTTTTAGGTAAGGGTGTCAGGAATTGGAATGAGTTACCAAGAGAAATGATGAATAATTTACCGAAAACTTTGAAGGAATTTAAAGATAAAATTTGTAGAGGGCAAATGTAGGTGGGTGCAGGATAGGGGGAAGATGGGTGTGTAGGGATATTGCCACCGGAGCCTGTGCTCCATTGCAATTAAATTAAATTAAATTAAAATTAAATTATTTACTCCTCATTCTTTTTTAATTTAATGACTAATAAAAACAATCTAATGCTAGTTTTGAAAGTACACGGTAACAAGTACTAATTTCTTTTAGTAATTCTGGGTGAAGTATGATACGAGTGTAATAGAAGTACATCCAATCAAAGATTAAGTAATCATTGATTAATATTTTACCTTTACATATGGCGTGATTAAACTGAATCGTATATATGAAAATTACAAACATAATATTCATAAGGAAATTTCACACCGAGATATTGGAATTCAAGTTTGGCACTGAAAATTACTTTATATAATATCGGATACTTCAATCAAGAAAATGACGGGGTAGCGATTGAACTGTTAGTTCCTCTGCTATTGGCCGCAGTAACTTTATTTTCTTTAAGGACGATCATTATTGGCTGTGCAATTGTTCATTAAGAGGGCAGGCGCAAGTGGTTTACACAGTTCTCATTACAGAAGTTACCCTACGATGCTTTGATCGGTGGTGTAGATAATTGCGGCAGTTACGTCAGCACTGTCGGCTGCATCTATCACGCGGTGGGATGGACAATAATTGGAGGCAGTGAAACAGCTAGGCATATCAGACGCTCTCAGGCAACCTGCTCGTTAGCGGGCAGGACGTCAACTGCACCCGAGCAGTTGCCTCTGCTGCACATGACCCGTTCGCAAATCGGTGCATAGCTAAAACAGTGTGACACTAGAAACTTTCGGCAGGTGACGTCGTCTGGAGGTCATCAGACTAAGTGATATACAGGAGATGATGAAAATCATGACTTCACATCAGCAAAAGAAGAGATGCTTGAGAGAAGAGCTCCCCAAATCAGTGAGTCAAGAACTATTTTCAAATCTGCCCAAATGAATTGGCGTCATTATCCAGTCCACTATTGATACAGCCAGTCTGAGCGTGATAGTCGCTCCAAGATTTGCTCTGCGTGTAGTCATTTCTTTACTGAATACAGCGAGCTGTTTCTAGTGATCGAATACTACGAATGCAACAACATTAGATTAATATTGCTCTCTTAGATGATTAAGGACTTTGGCGTTTCACTGAGTAGTATCTGCGGGTGTTGCTGTGTAGTGTTGCAATAGTTGTCTGGAAAAAGTTAAGGAGACAACGAGACGAGAGAGTAATAATCTGTAAGCGTGACGAAAACGGCTTGGTAGGGATCTTCAAGCGAGAGTAAAGGCTCTAAATGGATATTGCTGAGGACCAGAACGCAGACGAGATGTAAAATCTTACTGTACATCTTATCGTACAGGGAGGAACTTCAAGTAAACAGTTCCTCTTTGAAGAAACAGACAAGAGGGAACTAGAGTGCAAACATAAATTAGCTAAAGTACCCGGGGGTGGCATATGATTTCCCACCTCGTCGGCGTCGATGCCATTAGTGGCAGGTTAGGGATGGGGGCAAAGAACGGGAAGAAATTTGACCATGGTCTTTGAGAAGACTAATCCAGACATTCGCCTGGAGTGATTTGGGGAAACCGTGGAAAACCCAAATCTGGATGTACGAACGGGGATTCGAACCTACGTGCTCCCGAATGCGAGGCGTTACCACCTACGCCCCACCCTCGGTAAATTTCCCGGAGGAGAACTGGCAGTGAACACAGGTTCGATGTACTAAGTGACAACTGACAAGAAAGAAGAGAAAAACAACACCAAGAATGAAGACCTCAAACCTGGAGATACATCAATCGAAACAGTCACTAGCAAACAAAGGCCTAAATTTCCAGCGGTAGTTGTCTACGGTTAATAAGTAAGATGAAATCAAGAAACACATAAAAGAATAATATTGAAAGTAACCTGAATGTCGTTGTAACGGATGAGCAGCTAAAATATTTTACTGAAACATTATTTATATTTGCTTGATCTACTAAGGACCAAAAAGGTGGCGTTCTACACGCACCAGTCTCCTAAAGAAAATACCATGAAAGTATTTATTAAAGGCGTATTTGATAGTGTGCCAATCGTCGAGCTTAAAGAACCTATATAACAAAAGGTTTAATAGTGAAACGAGCTCACAAAAGTAAAATAACAGAGATAAATGATAAAAAAACTTATCTCCATACCATTATATGTCATATCCTTTGCACCTGGAAGCAACGCTGGAGAGATACCGTAAGAACATATTGTTTATCAATATAAAAGTGGTAACATATTAATAGAATCAATGGTCACCTCATTGCTCAAATGCAAATGTCGTGTTCACACACAAAAGTATTGCAACTAAAAAATAAACATTTAGTAACAAAGTAACAAAATTTAAGGGCATCAAAACGACGGCAGTTGCTTATACACTGTGGTGGGTGATTATTGGATATCAAGATGATTATAAGTTTTGATAATTTGGATAGCAAGATTTTTTTATTGCTGTAGGATTACAGTTAAACGAAGATTAAGTTTTGTTCGGTCTTCTGGTATTTACATTGCTGGATTCATTTAACGTTACTTCTAACACAAGATAATGCAACTTTATAAGCAAGCAATACCCAGACCTTACAATTTGCTGAATTGTAGTAACAATAATTGAACTCTTAGTAATTATCGAAGTGATTATTGAAACAGGCCAACAGTTAGATGTTATGCATAGACCCATCTGTCTGAAGCATGTTAAAACAAGGAGTTTCAGAGGATCCTATATAATTGGAGCTGAAATTCCAGTCTCATGTGGAGTTTACGGGTCACTAAAGCCTCGTTAAATCGATGAACATTGGCCTGGCATAAGAGCACATTATCATTTGCAGACAGCTCCGTGATGAACGTAACACACCGTGTCACTGTGAGATATAGATCTCAAATCTACGCCCAGTGCCGCGTCGCTCGTCTCGTTCAAGTGTCTTCGATGACTGCATCAGGCCACTCCCGGCCAAGAAGTGTCTCGACGCAGCTTCCTTTAACCACCAAGAAGACGATGGCTCCACCTCTCGTAGTCCAACGACCATGCCACATGGGAAAAAAAGAAGCTGTGGATTAACTTTTGTAACCCCCGACGCTATACAGCATTGGTGGTATAGCGTACGCCAAAATCACGCGATGTCCTGAGCACTCGCTATTAGCTTTTCGCTTCGCGCCCACTTGAGGCAGCGCGCATTGGTTAGACCTCCTTAGCATCCGAGTGCAACGCCCTGACCACGGGCTAACGGGACTCGCCAGTCTCAGCCGGCACCCCTATTGTACTCAACGGCCATGCAGACGTTCAGAATTTTGTACTGACCATCAGCATATTTCATTATTTCACATTTTATTTGCTCCTTTGAATAAGCAACCTTGTAATACCAAAAGTTATTTATAAATCTTTGGCCGCCCGGGTTTATTATGCATAAATTAATCTAGGACACAAGTAACAAAAATAATTTGCATTGAATTAATAAGATGAATATAGTAAGTCTAAGACTATATATTTTCATGGCAATATTAGCAATATTAGAAAATTCTATATGAATTCTTACATAGAACACACTGGATAAGTTATTGTTTTCCTAACGCCCGCTAGGTCTGGCGACCTTAAGTAGTAGACTGAGAGAATAACGTTATTACAGCTGCTGGTGTCTCGTTGTTTGCCTTCCCATTGTTGGTTACTGATGCGGTAAATCCTCCCAGGTATTATTCGAAGCACACATATATGAATAATTTTAATTGTCTTCATTCGTTACTTAATTCATTTGAGACATTACAATTATTACACTACTTTAAAAAGAAAACGTGAAATCATACCAAGCTTGTTACTAAGTGTAAGACGTTAGTGACTGTAAAAGTTAGTATTTCAACGATAGGAGAGAAGGTTTGAAGATTTTTTAAAATCATAAATAATACATAATATACCGGAAAGATTCATCCAATATATTTTAAAGTGCAGAGGCTAAATTTAAAAATTACAATATGTAGCTTATGTGTTTTGCGTTTATTCTTAAAAAAAAAAAGGAGCTGAAGGTCTAGGAACTTAAATCCGAATGTCTATGACAATTGCAGACATTGGTATGGCCTGTAAGTAACATTTTAAACGCTATATTAATAAAGCACTTCCTGTTTTAATTGAAGCCCCTACATTGTGGTTTATTCGCTCGCACAATGATGAAGATTCCGAATGGGTTAAATAGTGATACTGACTCAGAAGAAATAATGAAATAACATGAACTAGAAATAGTGATGAATGCAAGACTATCTCATAACAAATGCATACAAACCAATAAAGCATTTTACTGTTGGTTTCTGTGAATCGCTTAAAGGAGTATACTTCACATTCTTAGATATTCTATAGAGTTAGGATGTCGGGAGAAGACAGTACTGTCAGAAAGGGCCCAGTTATCAGCTTGTGGCGTCCGTAAATGGAACGACGTCTCCAATAACAACGCTTCAACAGTCTCTGCTCTGCTCAGTTCTGAGTGTTTCCACTGGCAGGGCAACCCTCTTGCATGTTTGAGTATACACAACACTTGATGCAGACGGGGTGAAGATAATCAGAACACGGCAAGTTCTAGTCCGTGTGATGTGCCTCTTGTTGCTTGTACCGGAGAGAGGAGCTTGCCGCTGTACTTCTGAAGCCGAGACCTCTCCGCAGAGTGGATGCCTTTTTTTACTCCGCGCTTCGCGCGCTGTTCCTTTTGTCTGCTTCCTTCAGGCAATCAGCTTCCAGCAAGGGTCATCTATCAGATGCTACCTAACGAGATCGACCTACAGCTGAAAAGCCCTCCATTGTGCTTGTGGTATGAGAGTTCTTGGGTACTGGCGCGGATCCAATTAAAGAAATCCGGGCTGAGCCGTGATTCGCTAAGAGACTGGTATTGCCCTTTCGGTTGCTAAATTGAATGAAAGTACTGTACTTCATGTAAGATATTTGATACTAACCATTTGAATTGTTACTAGACCTTTTGTTAATGCATTAATGTTAATTCACTTTTTACGTGAATTATTTCGCAGCCACTGGCCTGTTTAACTAGCTTCTGATATTCAGGTATTTCTGCGCGTACAAATCAGAAGTTCTATGTGAATGTACAATATATATTATATTAACATTTAACATGCCGAAAATTGCAACCTTATTAAAGTAAGTGTTCTAAAACGACAATGGAAAAAACGTTAAGCATCACGTTTTTTTCAAGGCTTGATGGACCCAGAATTATGTAAAATGGTGTTAAAGCAATAAAATTTATCTCACGTGAAAAATAAATCAGAAATACTTAATTTTTGTAAAATTTTCTTTAGATATGGATTTACGGTGTTATTATAACAGGCAAACTGACAAAAGTTACTGCTTGTTAAAGGGTACTAATGGTGAGGAAACGTATTTAACTGATGGACAGCTTTAACTTCAACATTTTTTTTTTTGAAGATTGCGGATTACTCGGCAGTTTATGATTTAATAACAAGTGTGATGTTTTATTACGTTCGCCGAATTACATATCTCATCATCATATTAAGTGGATACGACTCTACGGATGGTATCATCTATTGCTTTAAAGTTTTCTTATTGTTCGTCACATAACCATCTGATGACATGTAATATCGCTTTCACAATTACTTTTTTTTATTTATCGCATTCCTAATTACTTAGTTCAGGTTTCCACTTCAAGTGTTGGAATATCGATTCACAACTGCCAGAGGACGCCAGTATTACCGACAAAGCTACCGGATCACAGTAGGGTTTGGTTCCATTCAGTAACATTTAATTTGTATTGCGTGTCATGTGTACAAAATATATCAAAATTAAATAAATTCCCATGCTTTTAATTTTTTTGAGATTTTTATTAGTGGTAGGGTACAGACCCATCACCTCAATCCCGTGGTAAGCGTTTGGTCTCCTTCCTCACACCCTTCAGCATGGGTGACCATACCGGTAAGTGCGTAACAACTGGAGAGACAGTTGACAACATTAGCACACGTCACGATTACGTAGGGATACCATCGAAAAGGCGGAAGAGGGGAAGATTTGTACAAACAAGTAAATAGGTATATTCACTTAAGAAGATTAGAAAAAATCGATAGAAAGCTAGACAGATGTGGGTGGTGTTTTGGATGGAATGGGAATACATATTAGCTATAATAAATTTGGTAAAACTAAATAAAAACACTTGAATAATTCCAGTCCCCTCCCTTACAGTTCGTACTTATTTAATAAATAAATGACACAAATAATATTCCTTTAGTTTCTTATTTTGATTCATTTGTATTGAATATTTTCACTCTCGCTATTCTATGCAGAAACAATAGCAATTTCAAGTAAGTAGATTATAAAAGTTTCTCAGTGGAGAAGCCGTTAACTTAACACTGAATTATGATTTGACAATACTGAGCCTGGTGGACGAGCTGTAAGGTTCGGTCTCGAATAGCAGTCTTCCTTGCCGGGCTAAGGTTTTCCGTAGGTTTCCCTTCCTTTGCTGATAATTGTATCCAATTATTAACATTCCAAAAGTCGACAATTCATAAAACACTAATTTAATAAAACAGTTTGTTGCATCTTGACAGTCTTTTTAAACTTCTAATGAAGGTAGGAAGGTAATAAAACCAACACACAGATTTGCGTGGTTGTTTAACTCAGTTCAGAAACATTTCCTAAGTTCATTCACGTGTGTGTTTTTTTTTTTTAAAAATAAGTATAAACACTAATTTTCATTAGGGATTACGGCGTTTACGTATTCTATTGTATTCAGAAATCTAAAAGTACAATGGTAAAGTTATGCTGAAGTTTTTATGTTCAATTCTTTGCTGTTGGTCAGACGGACGGGGTAATCAAATGTGATTTTGGTTTTTTTGTACATTGTTCCATACCACCGGATGTATACTAAAAATATTAAATCTTTTAAACTGGTTTGCCATATCACATAGTTGTCTTATTGTTTATTACCAATGCGTGATATGGAGGTACGGTGTTTGCTTGATTGCTTTATAATCCTCGTGTCAGTGCTGCGTCATTGTAGGGGAGAGCGGGGAGGGTTCGGACAGTGGGAGACTCTGGACATTGCTAGATTTCATACAAGGAGAAGGATAGTTGGCAGCCCTGCTGCTTGTTTCGGTGAGTTTTCAGTCGCTTTTGAATGGCCGACGCCAACAGTGAGGCTCTGACAATCTGCATTGTTATCCCGACCATTTTTCTGATTTTGTGTATTCTGTTGTAATTTTCGGCGCTCCATTCGGAAGGTGTGGACTTGGACAATATTCATTTGTCAAGAAGCAAATATTTTTTGTGGAAACTAAGGTAAGTAATAAACATAATAAACCAGAATTGATTCCTCTACTTCCATTTTAGTCACGTTGAAATGTATGTTTTTCTTATGATGGCTGTATGGGAGAGATCGGACAGTCTGTCCGAAGTCTCCCCCCTTATTTCTGAAATTTTTTACTTCTATCTAATCTCTCCCCGTTTCTGTTATATAAGTTTGGTTTTAGAGAATGTGTTTGTTTTAGGTTGTAAAATGCCGAGATATTACAAAAAGAGGACAGATAGGACCTTTTGTGCTGCCACGATGAAAATGGCAGTTAACGAAGTCCTAGAAAGGGGAGCATCGATTAGAAAAACTGCTGATAAATACCAGCTTAAGAAATCAACACTTCTTGACTACGTAAAAAGAACGAAGATGCATCCAGAAAATGTTAACTATGCCCCAGACTTTAAAAAAAAGTCAAATTTTGACACCTTGTATGGAAGAAGAATTGTCAGATTATCTTGTTAGAAGTAGCAAGATGTTTCATGGACTGACACCTGCCTGTGCAAAACGCCTGGCATTCGAATTTGCGGTAAAAAATAATTTGTCTGTACCCGAAAATTGGAATACGAGTCGATCCGCATCTCGGGATTGGTTCACAGGTTTTATGCATCGACATCCTTCACTTTCCATCAGGACACCCGAACCAACAAGTTTGGCGAGAATGAGTAGTTTTAACGCAAATAACTTAAAACTTTTTCAGGACAAGTTGGAAGAGGTCTTGAAACGATATGCATTTGAACCTCATGAAATTTATAATTTGGACGAGACTGGAGTTACGACCGTTCCTCGAGTGCCTAAAGTTATTTCACAGAAGGGTCAACGCCAAGTCGGTCAAAAGGTATCACGAGAACGTGGAGAGCTTATAACTCATGTTGGAATAGTTAGTGCTTCAGGAAATGCCCTCCCTTTAGTTTTAATTTTTCCACGCCATAGGTTTGATCAAAAGCGTATGATGCAAGGTGTGCCCGATAATGGTCCATTGGGGTTGGCGCATCCGTCTGGATGGATGACCAGTGAAAACTTTATAAAAGTGTTAGAGCATTTGGTAAAATATAGTAAATGTTCTATTGACAAGAAGATATTGTTATTGATGGACAATCATGAAACCCACCTTTCAAATTGAAGCTCTTGACTATTGTAAAAGTAATGGCATTGTTGTCCTTACTTTTCCTCCCCATACCACAAATAAGTTGCAACCTCTGGACACTTGCATTTATAAGTCCTTCAAGGCATTTGTGAGCGAAGGATGTGATTCATGGATGACAAATCACCCTGGGCAAGCCCTCACCATTTATGATTTGCCATTCATATGCTATTCAGCCTGGGACAAATCTGCTACTCCGTCAAACATCAAGAAGGGATTTCAATCCACTGGCATTGTGCCATTCAATCGGGGAATCTTCACCGAGGAAGACTTCCTGGGGGCTTATGTTACTGATAGACCACTACCAAGTGAAACAAATCAATCTGAAAAGCGATTGAAGAATGATTGCCACACAAATGAAATCTTGGATTTTGAAACACCTTCTGTATCAAGATCCTTACACAGCTCACCCAACTCGACCAGCATTGTGTCTCCTTCAACTAGCATAATATCACCGGAAAATATTCAACCTTTTCCAAAGGCTAAAGAAAGAAAAGTCACAAACCGAGGTCGTAAGAGAGGACGTTGCATGATTGCCACAGACACCCCGGAAAAAAATGAAATTGCTGCCGCGAAAGAAAAGTCGAAAAAGAATTCCAGAACAGAAGCTAGGCCAATTAAAAAATTGTTTGAAACTTCTTCTAAAAAAGAAGCTACAGCCCATCCCGTAGCATCCAGCAATCTTTGTCAAAAAGATGCAAAGAAGAAAAGAAACACTTCGTCTGAAAGTGAATCAGACAGTGTTCTTTCAAATATTGGAGACTCATCTGGAGGGGAATGGCAGGAAGATACTTCTTCTGATCAAGATAATACTAGTGTTCCTGTTGGTGCCTACGCAGTTGTTAACGTTCATGGGAAGACGACGTCAAGTGCACGACGATATGTAGCAAGAATTGAAGAAGAAAACACGGGGGGTTATATAGTAAGGTTTCTAAAAAGAAAGAACTTATCATATAAATTTACTTTGTCTGATGAAGATACATTCTTTGTGCCATACGACGATGTGATGTTCAAACTTCCCTCTGCTCAAACGGACACTCGTGAAAGGTTCAAAAATATGATATATTTTAATATGGACCTGAGTGATTTTTCTTTGTACTAGTAACATCTTTTTTGTCTTAAAATAAATCTCTTGCTAAGTAATTTTTAAGTTTTGTGGTGCTTATTTTGTTATTTTTACTAATAAATGCAACTTTTTAATTCTGTGTTAGTGTGTCCAGAATCTCCCCCTAACTTGTCCATTGTCTCCCACATAGTGGGAGATTTCGGACAATTTTCAAGTTTGAAAAAAAAATTATTTGTGTAAAAACTAAAATCATTTTTGTCAAAGTCTACTGAAATTATGAAGTCTTAATCCCTGGAGATTGAAAATAATTAAAATTTGGAAATATCAATTTTAAATTAAAGCTACAATTCGTAGTTAAAAAAAACTGTCCGAACCCTCCCCGCTCTCCCCTATACAAAGCTGAGTAGGTCCAGAGGTGGTTGTTGGTATATGGCAGAGTTGTAGGTGTGGGCTTTGAGCGTGCTCATTAGCTCGGTATTGGATTACCGAGTGACCGTCCCCGCTGTGTGGCCGCTCTGTCACAGGCTTAGCGTGAGATGTCGGAAACTGCAACCGACTAATTCGGTGTCCCGGGAAGGGAATGCAATTAATTCACTCGTTACGAAATACTGTTTAGAGAATTAATTGATTTTCACAACTACTGTCCCTGATACTGAGATTCAAAGTTGTGTTATACTCAGTACCAACGCAGAATTTACTGGCCAGTCCAATAGCAAGGGTCCATTGTTATTCATCCATTAACTGACAGTTTATTGTAACACGTAAAATAAGAGAGTTTCAGCGCTCTTACTATCATTCCTACATATGCATCTCTTCATGAAACTTAAACGCTATGGTTGTTAAGAATTCTTCTCGGGATTTCTGCCGGATAAGCTCTGCCACACACAGCTAGCTCCGCTGTCTCCGTCAGGTGAACGTCGGGGAAGACTCAGTTGTCACAAACGCCAAGATTATTTTTCTCATTATTCACAGTTTATAGTTTACTAATAACTACAGTTAATAAGCTTCCATCCACCAATAAGTAAATAATTTTTTTTATTTTACAATTTTGTCTTTGAAAAAGAATTAATGACTTTATAAATACGATACTGTTCAAACACGTTAGTGTGGCTCAGTGACACATTGGTCCGGGAGGTACAACGGTATCGAGCAAGAGCCCGCGTACCGGAAGTAATTTTTGGCGGTTTTCCGCAATCATCTAGGCGAATGCTGGGACCATCCTAAACCTCCAACTCATAAACTACACATTCCAGAAACAAAAAATACACTTATTATACTCAACACACAAAGTTACTCACTTCATACACAGATGGCAATACGAGACATTCCTCCATTAAATTAGGTACGCCGGGCCTAACAAGACCGTTTAGTCTTAGGAAATAATTCACTTCCTCTTCCCCTTTTTTTTCCCTCTTTCGCTCACTTACCACCACGTTCACGTGCTTGCAGAATCAGAGGGACACAAACAATAAAAAAACGCAGCTGTTCCACAACTCACGCACTTAAAAGAACATAAATTCAAATAGATGCACTGAGGTCCATGTGGTATCTAACTTATTATTAATAATTCATGCGCCCTCGCATTATCATCATGCTACGCAACTGGGCCGCTATACCGCAATCAGATTCCTGTTTAACGTGAAACACGAGGTTCTATTTGACCTAGGCTAACGGTTGAAGCGTAATGTGACTGTCATTTAGTTGACTGACATATTGTGCATGCTTAATTTTAACATGAAAAAATGAAATGTAACATCGTTGTTTTAGTAAAGTTACGGACAGCTAAATAAATTTATTTTATTGATGCGCAGTGATAGCTGTAGGAGGTTTCGATCTCATGAACGTTTATTCGTTAGTTGCTAATGTGATTCAAGTGTTAGTCTGAAGGACTGGCATCATTTTTAAAGATACATCAAAGACTTTAAGCGGTACCAGCCTCGGCCAGACTGGATGACCTGTGCAGTGACGCGTCGCGGGAGATTGGCGACATTCGATGCTTGTGAACCTACATAAATATTGAATTGAAGAACTAACAGCAGAGCAGTCGGCGTAGCTGTAGATCAGAGGTCTGAACGTCGTGTGGACCACTGCAATGAATTCAGACTGTCCTTGCAGAGGTCGCAACCATAGCGTGGCCGTTGCAACGTCTGGGCGGCAAGAGGCTACCTCGTTGACGTACCAGGTACTCGGCTGCTTGCTGTAAGCGGAGCGCGTTACCACTTCGCACCGAGTTAGAACTCCCGTCACTTTCTGTGCGTCTTTACATCTCTTAGCCCCTGACCACGTAGTCTATGATCCACAGACCGTACCCTCTCGATTTTCAGTCACTCCCATCTCTTCCCCCGTTTCGTCTCAGCAGTGGAATCTCAGTTAGATTTGTTTTTTTTTTTAACACGCGAGCTCTCTCTGCTAGTAAGCTTGTCATTTGTTGATTAATAATGATAAGCAGTATGTCTTGGGTGTTGGTCGTACTATAAAATAGTGAATTCGACTGGTTTTCTCTGCTTTCTTAAAACAAAGAAAGCACGATTATGACTAAAGTGAGCTTCTGAAGAAAACAAAATAATTTTTCTCTTAAGTATTGCTTCATGAGTTCCGGGTCAGCTCTAGCGTGGAAAGCGTGTCTATTGATATGCTCCTGTAGCCACGGAAAGTCGCCATCGATTGTTTTTTTTTTTTTTTTTTATTTGTTCTGTAAGCTGCAGAGCATGCTAGATCAGATACGTTCGCTATAGTGCAAACTGCCATGTAATTCTCCACCAAAATGTTTTTCGCACTTGTTAACGCACTTAAGTGTCACCTAGTTTAATTTTTGCTACACTACAAAAGACATCACAATTACTAATATTCTCTAATAGCTGGTTGTCATAGATGGCGAGTAGATATACAATGACTGTTTTCTGTACCGAAATATTAATATACAAAAAACGAAATTCTTGTAGACGTAAGTTACGTAATGTCTCTGGGAAGTTCCTTTGTAAAGCACACCATTAGAAATATTTATACAGGCGGTACTATTGCTTATGCGTTCATACTGACTTAATAAGGAGCACAGATATACTACTTTGTGCGTTATTTTCTTCAACTTAAATAAAAAGCGAAACAATATCACATAAAAACTGTAAAAAGTAGATAGGTTTATTAGATCTCTGGACCAATAGGATAAGAATTTGAAAATGAAAGCTTTTATTTCTGCAATGTGTTTTCCAGTACTGCGTTGGCTGGCATGTACAATTACTGCATTTTCTTTGTTCTAAATCACTGGTGCGGAAGAAAGTAATTCTTTCGATGTTGCATACTACAGCATTTACTAAAATTCTTTACTTTCATGTCGAATGCATGATTCGTTATCTGAATTCTTCTAGATGCGGTAGTTGAAATTTTGTAATGCTACATGGGTATTGCGTAATTAACATACCGTAATGGTCCAAGTCAATACTATAAAAAGTAATGCTTAATATCAATACAGATATAGAAAGACATGGTGGATTTACATACTGTACAAAATGGCAGTTAAAATTTAAAAAAAAAATTGCGAAAGGAGTTTTCCTATCAAAATCTGATTGCAAACTGATTCGCAAATGAAGAATGTGTAATGCTGGTACTTCTCGCAGGGTTTAAGTTCCGTAGAGTAGAAGCCACCATTGTTCTGGCAAAAAATTCCAATTATCAATGCGTCTATACTTACGGTGAGTTTCCGCTGTCGGTTTCTACGAAATTGTTCTTCATTTTCTATTTTAAACGAAAAACTAACGAACCAAACGAAATAGTCAACAAATTACAACACTGTTAAGAGGCAATGTTGCGTGTGACGTCACTGAAGCGACAGACAACTGAAAATATAAAGTTTTCTATAACATGACGAAACGTATAAAAAAAGTTTTCATTTCGCTTTTTTACTAACAATAATCAACAATACTTTAAAACTTAGAAAAATATTTCCATAAGCATTAATTCAAGCGTATGACTATATTATGTAATATATTTTAAATACTGTCAAATAGCCTATTACACAGTCAGTTACATTTTTTTTAATTTGTTTACGCCTCGTTGCGGCTAAGGTCATTAGAGGCGGGATAAGACTGGGGACAAGAAACGGGAAGAATTCGGCCTTGGCCTTTTTGAAGGAAGCATCCCGGCATTTGCCTGGAGTGATTTGGGGAAACCATGGAAAACCCAAATCTGGATGCTCGGACGGAGATTCCAACCCGCGTCCTCCCGAATGCGAAGTCAGAACGTTAACCGTTCACCCACCATGCTCGGTAGTTACATTCTTAATTTGACTTTTTAGCCATGAATAGGAAAGCTTTTTCGCACTTGTATAGCAAAATTATTATTTTCTAGGAGAATTTTTATATGAATATAAAAATGTTATATCTTAGAATAATTTTATTTTTGTTAGTAAATATTTTTTTTAAAACATGTTTTGAAATATTGTAGTTCTGTTCTTGACCGAGTTTTTGGTCCCGTGGTTAAAATGCCTGACGGGATATTCTCTGTTATAATCCTGAATTACACAGGTGTTATGTCGATTCTTTATATGTCCTCTATCTCTGCCAAGGCTTGAGTATATAAAATGAAGAACACGTTGAATAGTTTAAACTGTGTAACATTTTCTTCAGGTTCGATTGGGGGATTATGAAAGGAAGTCGTGGCAAGATATATTATATTACGCCAACAATTGTAACACCTACCCTTCGGTGTTTCCATTCGAGTAATGTCAAATACAATGTTCTTACTACAATTATTATTATTTCTCTCTTGAATATATTCTAGGAAGGAATAACTCCCAATGTGCAATGAAGTCTTCACTGGTGTACCGCCGGATTGTGTTGTGAAAAACACGATATTTCTACGACTAGCTTCTTCAGGTGCGAAACCAGAGGAAGACGCGGAGGTAGTCGTCAAAATATCGTGTTTTTTACAACACAATCCAGCGGTACACCCGTGAAGACTTATACGCCAGGAAAGTCTCCGTTCTTACACCCCCAATGTGTTACAGAGTTTTCTTTTGATGCTTTACAAAGTCACTGAAATGATAGCTAGTAATGTTTCAGTTTACATCTATCTACAAATCTCAAATTTCAGTGTCGTAAAAACTAATATGGACTGCCGAACGTGAATTTTTATAAGAATTTAATTTTTGATCATACAATTACGTTATTCATAATGATTTTCGATTAGATACTAATAAGATCTACTAAAAAATACTGGTAATAAATAAAATATGCCGGGTGTGTCTTATCGTATATATTTCGCTTATCATATTCCTCGAGTATTAATTCCTTATAATCTGTTGTAGTACCATCATTCTAAATGACGAAATTTAAGATATAACAACAAAAAAACCAGACAGAAATTACATCTCCATTCTTTAGAGTAAAATTGTTTATTATTTCTTGGACAATAGTGTTTACCGGACATTGACATTATTAAAAAACAAATGAATTATTTCACAAGATCTCGAGATTTTGAGGACCGGTAAAACTACGAGGACAAATAGAACTTTTGTTCCAATTCAATACTTTGTATAACTTTAATCGAAAAACTTTGCAGAAAATGTGATGGCCAGTTATCAACACACATAAGAATTTCTGCACTATCGATAGTTCAATTGATTATTATTTCAGATGTATGATTTTACCAGAAATATTAGGACGAAACTTAGATGACGTGATGACCATTATGCGTAATCCATTGTTCCGTTGTACTCAGAATATCTTTATGACAGAAAATATGAGAGTGGTTAAAATATACATAATTTGTCATATCACATCAGCTGATTTGTGTCTTAAAGTAATATTTAAACTGGAGAATATTTCAGCTTCTTGTTAAGTCTCTTTTAATTTACTTTCATTCCTTCCCCCGAACTTTTTACGTTTGACCTCTCGTGGTTTTAATATTGAGTTTTGAGAGAGAAAATTTTCTTTACAACTTTTAAAACTTTTAACAGAGTAGGAAATGAGCACCCTCTTCTTCTGAGAATCTGATTTGAGAGCCCATATTGAATCGAACATCTAAAACGGAAAGAAAAATTATTTACAACTAAATTAAATTTTTAAGTTTCTCCGTAGGGTTATTCGAAACTTATTACAATTTATACTGCACTGTGGAAAATATAACTTCAAAAACTAACATGTGAAAATACGTTGGTTATCCATATTTCAGATGTGAATAATAAATTACAAACCGTTAATGAATACACTGACTAAACTTAGCTTATTTATCGATATTTGCTGTAAGCTTATTTGCACAGCGTGAATAATAATGATGTATTGTTCTGCATATTTGCTTGTTAATTGTGATCTTTGATTCTGAAACAAACAAAATCAGGAACAAATTACTTGAGGTAGCTAGATTACTGTAATTAGGGACTATCTTGAGCGTTGCAATTAGTTCCAGATGATATAATTTTTAAGGAAGGTGATTATACGTACAATATTAAAAGTGCGTTTAACTGCGTCGATATAACAGTTATAGTGTACTAGCGATTAAAGCTCTGGCCTAGTATTTGACAGGACGCTTGTTAGATCATCGGACCATCCATACCGATTTCTATTTTCAACGAAATCATTCTGGGGGTCGAATGGGAGTGAAATGCGTTGTTGCCTGTTTTCTGCAACAATAACATATTGGATTCATCAAGAGAATCCAGCTAGCCTCTTTGATTACAACTCCAGCACGTAACCTACAAGAGGTGCTCCTGTTAAGCCGAGTAACCCAGTGGAAGGTTGGGTAACCAATCCCAGCGGGAATCCGGGTCGCCGAGCCGATCAGTGCTGGAGGAAGCAAAGACAGTCAACAGCTTCAGCGGTGGAGGAGGACCACAAATCCCAACGGCGAAGGAGGTGGATGAACTGTCTTTTAAAACATAAATCTACAAGTGTCTGATCTCGGAACGAGCGGTGTTGTGGTAAGCGTCTGTACACCAGGTTAGGCGCGGCTGAGAAATGAACCCTACGGCTCACAACCGTAATTCTAACCTTGGAGCGGTCCACAAACTAGGCTTAAGGATTCTGGAGAGTCCGGAAGAGCATCAAGAAGGAATCGAAGCCTTCCACTGGAAACCTACAAAACAGCAAACTTAGACCAAAACGAAAACACTTCTTTGGTACTCTTAATATCAATTCATTTCTGAAGGTTGGACAACTAAAAGAACTAACCAAAATTTTTAACGATCAGAAAATGTTTGTACTTACTCTTCAAGAAACGGAATATACAGACAATAATATGTTAGATTCAGAAGATTATAGGATGTATAAAGGAAAATCTCGGAAGAGGGTAATAAAGAATGTTCCCCACCTTGGAACTGCTTTCATTGTGAACAAGAGAATAATGGAATCAGCCCAAAACTTCCACTCAACCTCTGAGGGGCTGTCTGTCTTGGCAATAAGATATGGAATTAAAAACTATACCTTAAACAATGCCGATGCTCCAATCAATGACGATAACAAGAAAAATCCTGATAAAGTGGAAGAGTATTGGGAAATTTAAGAAAACGAAATCCATAAAATTCCTGCAGATAATGTCAAAGTGTTACTCAGAGATTTCAATGCACAAATTGGGAGATAAAGAATTTATAAGAATATTGTAGAAATTTCCCGCCCACAGAAGAACTTATAGAAATGGAATAAGGCTCGTCCAACTGTGCAAGCCCTTTAATCTCAAATTGATGTCTACCTTCTTAAAAAAACTGAGCCGAGAACAAACAATATGGCGCTCCCCAAACCCAAACCTTGGTGTATTAGAAATTAATCACGTAGCTATCTCCTCCAAAAGCAAAAAAGAGATCCAGAATGCCAAGGTGGGAAAGGGAGCCAACATTGAAAGTGATCACTACCTTACATCTATAAAAGTGAGATTCATCACTCAAAACAGACGTAAGAAGATAACAAACTGGAGAACTAAATTTAATGTTAAAATTTTACGAAACAACTCAGAAGTAAATCAAAATTCAAAGAAAAGTTGGAAAACAACACTGCAAGGAACTGGAATGATCTGAGAACAAAAATAACCGAAGCTGCCCGCGAATTAGGTTCTATGAAAAGAAATAAGAAACATAGATGTTGGAATGAAGAATGTGAAGTGGTCATAAATGAGAGACTGATAGCTTGGAAAATGTATCATTCCTATAAAACTGATGAGAATTTCCATACTTTCAGCACAATCCGAAAAAAAACTTCTAAAAGTATAAGAAACGTCAAGAGGAAGCATGAAAAAAGTAGTCTCATACACATTAATGAAGATTTCGCTAAATGTGGTACAAGGAACTTTTACAAAATGTTCAAAGAGGAAACAACAAAGTGTCAACCACCAGATCTTGGATTTAAAGATGAAAATGGCATAAACAACAACAACAACAAAAAAACTGCAAAATTTTGGCCCGTTACTTTGAGAAACTACTGAACTGTGAAGAACCTCAACAAAGTCACAAGGAAGCATTAAACCTTCAGAGCCACCAGACGAGAAAGGAATACATGAAATAATCCAAGGTCTGAAAATCAATAAAGATGCAGGGGAAGATCTGATAGTTGCATAGTTGTGGGAAGAGGCAGGTAGTCAAGCAAGGCAGGAACTGACAAACATACTGCAGGAAATCTGGCGAACATGAAAAATTCCTGACGAATGGAAGAACGCACTGATACACCCATTATACAAGAATGGTGACAAAGCAGATGTGAACAATTACAGAGGAAGCAGTCACATATAAGATACCGTCAAAATCTCTTCAATAAAGAACTGAACCATTAATAGACAAACAAATCGGAGAATACCAAGGTTGATTCAGAAAAGAACGCTCCTACATAGCACAGATTCTAAATCTGAAAACTGTAATACGAGACAGGGTTACAAAGAACAAAATTTATTATAGTTTATGTGGACTTCAAGAAAGCCTACGACTCAGTAGATAGAGTCTCATTACCGAACACTTTACAGGAATTTGGTGTTTACTCAAAATCGACCAATATAATCAGGCAGATCCATACTGGAACAAATTCAAAAGTGAAATTTGTGGGACAGATCTTATAAGAATTTAAAATAAAAACTTGTGTCAGTCTGGGAGATAGGCTTTCCCCAATTCTTTTCAATTGCGTTTTGGAAAAGGTAATAAGAGTATGGGAAGAGAAACTCAAGGGAAGGGGAATTCATCATGGGATAAGATTAGGTCCGAAGCACAAAGGGGTTGGGGTAAACTGTTTGGGCTTCGCTGATGACATAGCAGTTCTCTCTGGATGTATAGAAACCGCACTCGATAAATCAACCTTCTGAAAGAAATAGCAGAAAAGCTGGACTTCAAATCTCTTTTGAGAAGACTAAATTCATGACCACTATTAGGGATTCAACTACAGTACTAAACACAGAATATGGAAAAATTAACAAGGTCAATAAATTTAAATATCTACGTGAAGTAATTCAGATTAATGGGCTCGATAAGGAAGCAAAAATATCATGAGCAAGAAAACTAGAACTAGCATACCAACTGACTAAAGATACATACAACAAGAAGAATCTCTCAAATAAAACTAAAATCAAACACTAGAACAGAGTAATCAAACTAGAAGGTCTGTTCGCTTCAGAATATTTGTTCTCTACGAAAATTGGAAAAAATAGAAGAGATAGAGAAAAGGGAAAGGAAAATCTTGAGAAAAATTTGGGTACCACTAAAAATTGAAAATGGTGAGTTTAGATACCGGAGGAATAAAGATCTATACAAAAAAGAATAAATAGAAAGGATATAAGACACGATCTGAAAGAGGAGAATAAGCTTTTTGGTCACATAATGAGAATGGATAACAGCCCAGACTTACAAAAAGAATTTTCAACCATGTTTACAAGAGTAAGAAAGGCAACCAGTGGCCCAAGCAGCAAAAAAGATCTGATTGCGATTTAATACAAGGTAGAGCAACTTTTAGAAGAATGATCCATAATTTCAAAGGTTTCCAAGAGAAGGAGAAGAGGAAATGTAGTAGCACATGGGCGGAAGAAAGGAGGAAACAGCAAAGTGAAAGGATGAAGAACTATTGGAAGTCAAGAGAAGAAAGATCGAAATGAATGCACGGGATTACTTTTCGCGGTCCTTAGACGGCCGACATCGAAGAGAAAAAGAAGAAATCACTTTAGGAGAATACCGAGATAGTTCCTTCAAAAGACCATTTCATAATTCGTTGCTGTTGATTTACAAAATTTCTATAAATGCATGATTAAAATACAACAAAGTAATCAAAAACAGAAAATACATAATGTTGACAGGTGTCTAAACGGGCGTTTCTTTAACATACAACAGCTGCATTTGTTGTCTTTATCAGGTGAAATAATGGAGAAAACCCAGCTGCACACCCGGTACGAATATAGCAATACACCGGGAAAACTGATTTGTCGAAGATGGAAACGTATAACAGAAGAAATTTTCCTTATATTTACTGTAGCGTCATCTTTTTTTACTGTGGGGTGTTGGGCCTTGTTGACATTGAAGTAACTAGAGGAGGGTGAGGATTAGGAACAAGAACGGATAGGAAATTGGAGTTTGTCTGGAGTGATTAATAGTAAACTTTTATTTATTTATTTGGCCTTTGGTCTGAGACCATTTAGCCAGCATTATACATTAATGTTTGTTTGTCATTTTCTTCTTACAGAGTATTGGAGGCTTCAAATCTTCAGTTCTGTGTCTTGAAGGAAGTGAACTATTGCCTTGTAGATCTGCACATTTCTTGATTGAAGAATGGTGGTAACGCTCGATGGGAATTTGACTGCAAGCTGTTCGAGGCGCCTGTAAAAACGTTGTGATTGGAACCGTGAACAGGAGAGTATGATGTGATTGAGGTCGGAAATCTCTTGGTCTAAGGTGCATATAGGTGATTCTATTATATGAAGGCGGCATAAGTGGTGAGGATAACAACCGTGTCCTAGTCTCATTCTAATAATGGTTGTTGCGTGTCTTCTTGCAATATTGTGCTCTGCGAACCACGGTG
Source organism: Vandiemenella viatica (assembly GCA_031002005.1). Taxonomy (NCBI): domain Eukaryota; kingdom Metazoa; phylum Arthropoda; class Insecta; order Orthoptera; family Morabidae; genus Vandiemenella; species Vandiemenella viatica. The sequence goes on along the minus strand of JARYHS010008074.1, from coordinate 224,277,423 downwards.
TCTTCGGTATTGTAGGTTGTACTGCTGAGTAGTGTTTTCCTCTTAGTAGCTGCGTCCGGGACCAGTCTTCATTCCAACTGAGGTATGCCTTCCTAGAGACTAGTGGGATGAAATCCCTCCAAGGTAGCTGAATGCCTGCAAAGTGCCCCTCGTTGATGCTCTGTTTCGCTAGCTGGTCGACGATTTCATTGTACATTATTCCTATATGACCTTTAATCCAGAGAAAATGTACTTGTATGCCAACTGCAGAAGCTTCTGAAGCTAATCTTATTATTTCATACAGGTATTGGTGCATTTTGTTACTCCATACCGGGTTCTGTAATTTCTGGAGAGCGCTCTTAGCGTCAGTAAGTATTAAGATCCTTGGAAAGTGCTTGTCTAGCCCGTACTTGATAGCTGCGCACATGGCTATGATTTCCGCTGTGTAAATTGACGTCTCTGCAGGTAGTAATGTTTGTCCGTACTCGTTAGTATGTGGGCAATAATAAGCGTATCCTGTACCTTCCGTAGTTTTAGAGCCGTCGCTGTAAATACGGATGTAGTTGGGCCAAGTTTTGTTCAAGAAGTGTGAAATTGCTGTATTGATGTTGTTACTCCGGTTGATATTTTCTGGTAGATAATATATTTGTAGTTTCAGAAACTGAAGTTCGTATGGATACAGGAAGCCTGGAATAATGCGGCTTTTTAATACGAGTGGTTTAATCTTTTCATATTCCTTGTATCCTTTTGATAGTAGAGGCACTCTTTTCGCTGGTGGTGGTCCGTTCCTTGTGAGTCTTCTGTTCATTACTGATAGCTTCTATAGTAAAGGATGTTCCTTTATAGCAAAGATGCGGATGAGGTATTTGTTTGTAAGAAGTTCCCGGCGTATAGAAAGGGGCATTTCCGTTGCTTCTATCAGAAGAGCATTGGTAGGACTAGACCTCATTGCTCCTAGGCATAATCTTATGGCCCTATGTTGAGCCCTGTCCAGTTTTTCCAAGACGTATTTTGGCGCGTTTCCGAACAGGGTGCTTCCATAATCTATTACTGGACGGATTATAGGATCGGTACAAGATTAGTAGAGTAGAAGGATCTGCTCCCCACCATGTTCCTGTGATGGATCGGAGTATGTTCAGCGCTTTTCCAACCTTCTGTAATATGTAGTTTATATGGCGGCTCCATGTTAGTTTGCTGTCCAGATATAGGCCCAGAAGTTTAGCCGACGCTTCTATTGGGAAGGTATATGGTCCCAGCCGTATGGTGCGTTCTCCGAATGTGCAGCGCTTCCTTGTGAACACCACGACAGTTGATTTAGGTGCTGAGAGTGTAAGTCCACACTCAGATGTCCATACAGATAAAGTTATTGCCGCATCCGATAGCCATTGATAGGTTAAATACAAGGAGAGAGACATGGTATATATGCAGATGTCATCAGCGTACTGTAATACTTTTATATGCGTGCTAAATATTTTTTCCAGATTGGCGGTATATATAATAGCGGACTGAGGATTGATCCTGGGGTAGGCCCTTCGATAGTGTTCTAGGTCCGAAAAAGGTATTATCTTGCTTTCGTATATATATGGTACGTTGACGAAACAGATTGTAGATGTTTTGGCAGTACCGCGCTGGGATGCCAATTTCTTTTAGCTTTTTGAGCAGCACTGTTGGCACCACATTGTCATAGGCTCCTGAAATATCTAGGAATATGGCTGTTAAGTATCCCTTTTCAGTGAATACCTTCTCTATATCTGCAGTTAGAAGACTGAGGTTGTCTATCGTACTATGTGCCTTCCTGAATCCAAACTGAGTCCTGGGTAATAGATTATTGTGTTCCAGCCACCATTCTAATCGTTGTTTCACTAGTCGTTCAAATGTTTTGGCGATGCAAGAAGACAAAGTTATCGGTCGGTAGGACTTGGCATCGTTAGGGTTTTTCCCCTGCTTTGGGATGGGTACGATGATGTGTGTAGTCCAATCTTCAGGAAAATTTCCTGTAATCCAAATTACGTTGAAAAGTTGAAGGAGGAGTTGTTTTGCGTTACTTGGCAAATTGGCGAGCATGCTGTAGTGAATTCCGTCAATCCCTGGAGCTGTGTTTGATGCTTTTTTGAGGGCTCTTTCTAGCTCGTTTTGTCTGAAGGGCCGCATGAGATACGTCTGATTCTCACCTGTAGAAGTCGATTGTAACGGCTCAGGTGGAGAAGCTACCGAAGGCGGGGCCACAATGTCGGCGAATTCTTCAGTCCAACAATGGAGAGAGCGGGTGGGTACACACTTCTTTTTGAATTTATTTATGGTTGACCATATCTTTGAGAGCGGCGTGTCTTTGGAAAGTTTGCTGCAAAAGGCTTTCCAGCTTTCTTTCTTCTGGTGTTTCAGTGTCCTCTTCGTTTCTGCGTCTGCTTTTTTGTAGCCTAGAAAATTTTCCCAGGTTGGAAACTGTTTATAGTATTTCAGAGCTAGTTTTCTTTTTGCGATGATCCTTCCACATTCGGGGCTCCACCATGGTACTGTTATTCCTCGCGGGTGAGTTATAGTCTTCTTTTGTGGGATAGATTGGCTAGCTGCGTAGTTGATGTTATTTATGAAAGCGTTATACTTTTCAGCTATAGGGAGCGTATTTGGAATACCGTCGGTAGTCCTTTCCATGATTCGTCTATAGTTAATCCAGTTTGCTTGATTTAATTTCCATTTGGAATAAGGTTTGTATGGAGGGAGATTGATTGGATTTATGGTCGTGATTTCTATTGGGAAATGGTTGGATCCCATTGTGGAAGGGAGGACCCGCCAACGGAACTCCGAGGAAAGCGATGCTGAGCACAGGGAAATATCTATGGCGGATTTCCGTTGTTCTGGCAGGGGAAGTATTGTTGCAGATCCGTCGTTTAAGATAAATAGTTCATATTCTTCTATTAATTCCAAGAGTGTCCTTCCGTAAACGTCTGATATTTCACACCCCCATGTCGTATTGTGTGCATTAAAGTCGCCACAGATTAGTAGCGGTTGCTCCAACTGTTGCATGAAATAGCGCCATTTGCTCTGGGTGGGCAGTACAGGGATACTATGGTGACTTCCTGTCGGCTTATCAGCGCTCTAACGGCGATTGCTTGAAAAGATTTTATATGGGCGTGATCTATAGCGATCGCTGTATGTGGTATTAAGGTTTTAATTACAATTGCAACTCCTCCCCAGCCATCTTGACGATCATTGCGATACACGGTGTATGTTGGAAATGAAATGTTCCTTCCTGTCTTCAGCCATGTTTCTGATAGGGTAGCAATGGATACGTTCATCGTACTTAATGCTCTCTGAAATGACTCTCGGTTGGCAGCGAGAGAACGCGAGTTCCATTGTAAAATTGTATGCGCCATAGCACTCGGTTAAGGTGGATAGTTGTTATGGGTTCTTTACTTGTTAACTACTAAGCTGGTGAGAAGACGGCGGAGCGGATCAAGATGGAGAGTATCAGATGGAGATGATTGGAATTCATATATTATCTGCAAAATTATTTGCAATATGTGCTCTATAAGCACTGCATTTTCTGCTGAAGGAGACTTCTCTTTATCCTGGAATTGCGGAGGGTAAGGATTCTGTATGATGGGAGTTGTAGGTAAATGCTGTGGTATATACAGTCTCTGATGGACAGGAGGATAATGGGGCGTTTTTGATTTTGGAGCTGCTGGCCTTTGCTTGTTGTGGCCCGTAGCAGTGGGAGTTTGAAGCACTTGGTTTATAGTGGATGCTTTGGATTGGTGACGTATCTCTTGTTCTTGATAGGTGGGTATAATAGGTTGTTTTGGAGTGCCTTTGGTGAGGCTGAACACGGAAGCGACGATGCAGGCGGTGGGAGGGGGGAATTGGTTTTCATCATGATAGGAAGGCGCGACGCAGGCTGCTTGTGAATACGTCTGTCTGTGGGCGGATTTCCAACTCGTCATTGGTGAAGCTTTGTTGTAGACCACGGCCTCGCGTGCTTTTAGTTGTTGTACGTATACTGGACATAGTCTATCATTGGATAGATGTGGGCCCTGACAGTGAACGCATCGCGGATCACCTGTGCTAGTGCATGAATCCATCGTATGCGGGCCCCCACACTTATTACAACGGGTGGCACTGCGACATTGTGTCATGCGATGTCCAAAACGTAAGCAATTGGCACAAATTAGTATTTGTGGAATATGAGGCTCAACTGAACACCGTGTTCCAAAAATTGCTATATGGTCTGGTAAGGATTGAGATCTGAAGGTAATCATGCAGACCGGTATCGGAATCCTTCTTTCGTTGTTTTGGTAAGTGCTCCTCTTGGTGAATCTTTTCACGGAGATAACTGGGTAAGGACTTTCTATAGCTTGTTCGATTTCTTCTTCTGATAGGCTGATCTACGTCCCTAACAATCCCTTGTTTATTTATTAAAAAGTTTGGTATGTATGCTTCAAGATTCCTGTCTTTGAACACTGTGGACTGTACTAACATGTTGGCTGAAGTTGCAGACTTAGTTTCAATTTTTAATCTGTTTCTACCGGCTGTTATGATATTAATGATGTCTTGTTTATATGCAGCATTGTGTGTGTAGAGAATTTTGCCTATTGACATGGGATGTAATCTTCCGATATTTTTATCTCCACTTTCTACGAAAACGTAGAATGGTCCGATGTCTGTGCGACTGTAACGGTTGTTCTTGCTTCTGTCCCGATTGGAATTTACGTTAGTGCTTGCCGCCTGCGGAATAGTGCCCTCTTTAACTGGGTTCTGATCTTGGGGTGTTATAGCTTGAACTCCTTCACGATTTGCAGAATTACTTGCGATGTCAGTTATCATTTCTTCATCAGTTGCAGTTTGAGTAGAATCGCGGCTGTCACATTCTACGGCTGGTGAAATTGGAAAACACTGGGCTTTTGGCAAGGAAACTATCTCCTGAGAAACGCTGACTGGTATATTTATAGTTTCTAAAACCATCTCCTCGTTTACTAGCACGTTACAATTTTCCGCTACGCGAGACCGTTTAACCTGCCGCTCTTCCGGCTCTACATTGCTCAGGAATTCTACGGACGTAGTGCAGCTTGCAGATGATTCGCCATTACCTGGATAGTTCGGTGGCTGAGGATGATGAGGCTGTAGCTGCATTTCTTGTTGGCTGTACATCATCGGCGAAATTGAGGCAGCCGTTTCTGGATGGTAGCACGACTGCAGCGCCGATTTGATTAGTTGCCCCGTATCGGGAGGGTCTGCCATATTAGGGCAAGGCCCAAGCACTTAGCAGATGTTAGTTACTGAACACTTGTATTAAATGTCTTTTAACGTTCCTAACTTGATATGCACTTCACTGGACGATCGAACCGTGAATGCGCGTTTCTGTTTACTCGAATGCCTTAGCTTCAGAACACGGAAGTGATCACTACGAGCGCTCCGGCTAGACTGAATAGTAAACTTTGAAAATCGAAGTATAGATGGCTTAGCAGGAAATAGGACCCGTGTCGTCCCGTTTATCAGGCCTGAGCTATACCACTCAACTATTGTGTTCTGTTGACTATAATAATCACCTGGGTATTACGTTTTAAAGAAAATAAATTTTGTTATATAATAATTGAAATATTTCAAGTAGAGAAGATATCCAGAGAAAGTATTTCTTCTTACCTCACAAAGAAGGCCAGTTGCCAGCAATATGCGAATATGAATCATCTGTCACATTCAACATGGTAATTCGCGATCAGGCTAAGAGAACCATGAGATTGGCATTCGTCGGTGTACAGCTCCGTATTCGCTCAGGATGAAAGCAGTTCTGGCATTTACTGCCTTCCCAAGTATCCATTTATCAGCAGGGTGAGTGGATCTGCGGAGCCGTTCCAGACTTGAAAGAAAAATCCTAGGATTTATCCTGTATCGAACCTCTGTCAGCCGAGCCGTATTTAGTAGCTCTACAGACTCAGCTATGTGGCTCCCACAATCAACAGCCGCCTTCGATTACCTCGAAACGTGTTAGTGCTACTGATCATTGATTTCGTGAAAAGATAGTCGATCAAACGTCTCCATTCTCACTGATCCTTTAATTAACTGGAAAGCATTGGGGCTGTGGAGCTTGGTACCGTGAAACTACAAACTGTGTTTATTATTCTGAATTTCCCAGCAGCTTTAAGGGAATTCTCGCGTAGTAGAATATGAATGAACGTGATGCGGGCAGGGCTGAAATTAATTTTCATTTTAAGATACGAACTCTTTTAATACACATTGTGTTAAAATTAAAATAGTTTTTAAGGAAAGTTGGCCGTGTTTAAGAACATTGCTTCAAATAAGCAGTGAGTTTAACAGCGAAAGTTTTCCATTCAGACATAGAAGGATAACAGCCAATAAATTCTTTACCAGCTCAACGGAACTCTTTGCGGAAACAATATTAATGTGTTATACATGAAAGCTCAGTATTTGCTCCTAATTCTGCGACTGGTTGGATGCTTTTATAGCAGCTAATGCCTTTATATTAGATAAGGATATTGGAAATTTTGAAATATTTACATTTTTGATGTTTTGAATGTATTTACACAATAAAAAGTAATGCTACTTTAGAAGATAGCGCATAGTGCCCACAACACATTTGTACTGTACCATATCAAGTGCAGGTCTACCAACATTCGTCACCCTAGCCATTGCGAACGCCCATATCAAAGATCATGCCAGCAACTGCTTACTACACTTATACATGGCTATTCCAAAAGAGTAGCCTACTCCAATTCATTCAATAAACATCTCTAATAACATGTAAGTAAGCTCCCTTAGTGTTTGCATAGTATTCAACCTTTGGAGAAATCATTGAAAGGCCCCTTGCTTTTAGTTTGTTCTATTGTTTCTAAAGTTGTTAATTTTACTGTTCAATAATTATGTTATTAATTAATCTACACGACTGATTTATGTTTTCAGAGTAAGTCATACAAATGAAAGCATGCAACTAAATTGACAAATAAGTATTTATTTCGTAAACATGAAGGCATTCCCAGTGTGTTAACTGTATAAAAACTTCTGGGGCCTCCCACCGGGAAAGTGCGTCAATCAGATGTGACATTTCGGGATCGTTCTCTGACTCCATCTTCACCAGTTTATAAGGTATTTATTTTATTTTTATCATGTTTGATACAGGGAATGATATGATTATAAAATTTTTGTGTGACTTACTGACAAAAACAACAAATAATGTTTGAAAGCTGATATCTTATACTACGAAAGTCTCCTTTTAATTTTTATCTTTTCTTTTTTCTTCGATTCGGTGACGAAAATCCACATGGACGCTGGCCATCTCTTTGCACAGGGGACCAGGGTGAACCATGATAATGGCAGAGTAGGGGGGGTGGGGGGGGAGGAGAAACTGAGTTCCTGTTTCTGCCTGAAGTCTAACCGGGCTTGTCAGCCCCAGCTTACCTAATCTATTAGAGGAAAGAAAGTTATGTGTTTCCATTTGTTTGCGAAATGTGCGACTTCGTGTGTTCCGTATGACAAGTATAGGTTTTTTTTGAACTGTGAAGTGTTTGAGCCAAGATTTGCGTAGATGGTTGGGGGAAATGGTTTAAAAAATCGCAATTAGGGCGACAGGTACACGGAAGCGTGGGCTCATACCGCGTCCCGTGGTACATCCTCACCGAGATTGGTGGTGTAACGGTTAGCGTTCTCGCCTCGCATTCGGAGGACGGCGCGGCGGTTTGAATCCCCGTCCGGGCATCCAGATTTGGTTTTTCCATGGTTTTCCCAAATCACTCCAGGCAAATGCCGGGACGCTTCCTTCAAAAGGCCATGGCCGAATTCCTTCCCATTCCTCACTCCCCGTCCTTTCTCGTCTCTAAAGACTTCGCTGTTAAGAGACGTTAAGCATTTTTTTTTTTTTTTTTTTTTTAAAAAGTTTACATCCTCGAACCAGTGTGCGGCGCCTCAGCGTACCAGCCATACTGCGCATTTATTCTTAAAATATATTAAAGTAAAGTTGTATTTTTCTTATTTCCATATTTAATATTCAGCTGTATTTTCCGGATCCGGATTATTTATTATAATAGCTGGTATTTTACCCAAGTTTCAAGTACACCAAGCACGTAGCAACATTACTCGCTGTAGGCTGTTATGACCGCAATAGTTGCAAGATGTTTCTTTTTACAAAAATAATGAAATTTCCATCAACTTATGAGATTTTGGGTTTGCTCAAAAATAGTGTACGAAAATGGAAGAATACTTAACGTAAATGTATGGGGTTTGCTGCTTCATGCATCTGAACACAAGCGTTACTAACAGTAACCGCTCCGTAGGCTACTACAGAAATGAACGGAAAGAAAATGACAAAACATTTTCTAGTTACTGTTGAAAGCGAAACTGATAAATTATTAACCTCAAAACAGAAATTAATTCTTTATAGAAGTTACTGAGTTTGCTTTAGGAAATGCAATTCAAAAATCGTACGGGATTCAAGAAATAAATTTGTGCCAACTTTGTTTTACACGCCTGGAGCTACCCACAAAGTTGAGACGTCTGGTCAGTGTTTATCAAATCGCGCGGTGATGCATCTCTCTTTTCACATTGATTTTTAAGTGTCAAAATATTTGCAATTCTCATTTCTCTATCGAATATTCAGCAGAATGTATAAACCATATACTTCCGATACCACATAAACTCTCACAGGTGGGCGAATTCGAAATAAGACATTTACAGTCATCTCACGCCAAGGATATACGGCGGTACGTTTTCATGTTGCTTATATCATACTCTCCCGAAATCAATACTAATAATATAGAGCGAGCTCAGCTGAATGCGAAATAATACGGGCCTAGTGCTGAGCAACAGGTACTTCCGGAAGAACGGTGCTAAACGTATTTCTTGTTTTGGCTAATCTGTTATAGTGGAGCCGGTTGTAGCGACGTTCCAATACATTTTTTGTCAAAAATGACGGATCTAACTTTCTCCACGAGAAGTTCAGATAGTTATTAAGTGTCGTAACCCGGTAAGTTGCCAATTGTGAATCACTGTAATATACACCAAAAACAATTCAATGGAAATAAACGACATTATTCGACGCCTAGATTGCACACAAGAAAATTATCCCTCAACTAATAACGGAATACTTAATAACTAGACTACCCATGCGAAAATTTCGCTAGTAAAATACGATTAATTGTGAGGTTAAATGCTCGTAATATAATGAAAAGTAGAACTGTACTTTTTTTTAGCAAATATTTATTTGTTTAGTGTAATAGGTACGCATCAAAACATATTACGAAACAGTTAGGAAAATTTAAAACACTGTATGTACGACAAACTGCCACTGACCTTAACAGAATACAACCAACCTGAACAAAATGCACACAGCATATCAACATCTCTATGGAATGTGTTGCTGTGCGAATAAAATGTTTACATTGGAATTGTATAGAAAAATAAAAACGTTTCCACAACAGAAAATAAATCTGAAAAGCTACTTATTACAAAAAAAATAATTATTAACATATCTGTGATATCTGCTGCTGCAATCTAGGGACTTGGCTCTGAACTGTCTCATACGCGCGACCATATTAAGTATCAAATTCCGAAAAATTCTTTCTTAATTTATGATTATACCTGTTAAAACGATATTATTTATAAATTTCGGTAAAAAATAAATAAAACACAAAAAAGCACACTGTGTAAATAATATTGATATTTTTGCCCTGTAAAGGTAGAATTACAAAAACAATCCTTTTATAAAATATGGTGTGACCAAAGTGTACACATTGGTCTTTAAAATATACCTCATTTATCGATTTCGGTTAGGCATCAATCGAGTTAAAAAAATAGTTTTAGAAATGATGATATTTTTCCCCGTAAGGGTTTAATTTGGAGAAAGTTGTTTCTTAAAATACGACGTGAGCAAAGCGGATACTTTAATATTTTAAACGATACCTCATTTATCGATTTAGATAAGGTATCAAGGGAGAAAAATGGCTCATGACAGAAAATGGTTGTAGAAATATTAATACTTTTGCCCTTTAAGGGTCGAATTTTGAAAAATTCCCTTCTTAAGGTATAATGTGGCCATGGCGGAGATCTTAATTTTTAGTTTGATACCTCATTTATCTATAGCGGTTAGATATGAGGGGAGATAAATGGCTCGTGACACAAAAATACGTTGTAAAACCATTGATACTTTTTCACTTTAAGGGCTGAATTAAAAAAAAAAATATTTCTTAATATATGAAATAATCAAAGCCTTGACATTACTCTTCATAATCGTACTTTATTTAGGGATTTAGGTTAAATATCCATGGGGATAAATGGCTCGAGACACACACACACAAAACGCATTTTAGAAGTATTGTCATTTTTGGCCTTTAAGGGTCGAATTACGAAAAATTCCCTTCTTAAAATATGATGTGACCAAAGTGGAGACAATAAGCTTTAAAATGACGCCTCATTCATTGATTTAGGTTAAATATGAAGGAAGATAATGGATTGTGACAAAAAAAAACACCTTATAGAAATAATATATATGATATGTGCATCGGAGAATGATAAAATTCAATGATCGATATTTAGTTATTAATAATCTACCGTTTCTAAATCTCCATTTTACACGAAATTTTATCAATTAATACTTATTTACATCGTTTAGATAAAGTAAGTGCATGTGACGTTGCTAGCGTGGATATCCCAGAAGTATCAGCTGCAGAGTAATAGAGTTTTGACTCCCTTGGCGTGCGCCTCTAGTCGTGGCTCTTCTAACTTCTATCAGCTATGGGCAATCCACAGTGGAATACGAGCCACAGAAGCGTTCTGGCGTATTTCACATTACATAGCAAAATGTGCCAAAGGTGAAAGTTAAGTAAGTGTCTTTGTAAATTGCAGCCGACACCAGGAATCAAACTGTGGACATTTCGATCTTCAGTCAGACGCCTCAACCATTGCACCACCACACCGCTAATCCATTAGATATAAATCTGATTCATGGTTAATACATAATTATGTTTAATAAGGAAACAGTTTCTTCACTGTGGCTTTAAATAAATAATTGACTTCTGGCGTGATGAAACTACGAAAATGATAAATTCTAAAACAGACAATACCATTTAACGATTAATAGACATGTGAAAAAATTTACAAGTATCGCACCTAATTTAGTGGTCTAATCAGGAAAACTAAATAAGAAGACTGGGAATAATTCTTAAGTATTTTTAAAGTGTTTAACAATATTAGAGCATCTTGGAAAGAATCTTCATTTTGTTACGGGAGCTGAAAATGGGCGAGATGCACTTTTAATTTCAAATGGAGACGAACCAAATTCTTTCCGTGGGAGAGAGATGTCACCAAAGGATTATCGTGGTGGTAACATTAGAGGAAACATATGGCATCCAAAGTAGAGCGGGGAACAGCAAAGGCACTGCATGTATTCCACCTCCAATGGAGTCGGAGGCTGTTCTGTCTGCAGGGAAAGTGATGGTGTCGGATTTTTTGAAACTGTGTACGTGTACTGCTTTCAGAATTCCTGTAAAATAATGAAAGCTTCAATGAGCCATATTACAGTAATATTGCAAGTCAAACACCATCATCTGTCAAGAAAACGGTGACCCAGCCACAAATCTCATTTCAATGGTTGTAATTCACTGTTGTTTGATACGATACAGCTAATCAGGCTCCTCAGTTTTCCGCCTGCGTAGAAATCTTAGAAGTTTTTTGTCTGGATTTCATGTCAATTCAGATGTTAAGTCACATGTGCTGTCGCAACATTATTTGACACTCTTGGGAAATACTTTCATGTGAATGGTATAAGAACATTCAAATACTGTACAAGGAAATGAGTGGAGCTCCCACAGGACTACACAACTTTTAGTGTGACTCGTGTGTGACAAGACAACATGTTATCTAACTACCCCAGGATCTTCACTTAAATTTTCCCTCTTATTGTAATGAAAATTTGGTTTTATGATTTAAGCATGGTAGTAAAATTTTATGACATTAAATCTAGGTCAGATTCTTCTCTTTTTGCCTCATTGAGATGGTGTCAGATAACTATTTACAGTAATCCTGATCAGAAACTCATTTTGCGATGAGCAGACCGATTCTTCTTCTCCTAGCAGTATGTACTCAGTAGAGCTAGTTCTATTTTTGAATGGCGATAATCTATATAAAATGTTCATGTAGCCTCTGACATACTTAAAGTCTATTTGTGTAATATGACCTGCGAGAAGAAACAAATTATAATTGCTGCATTTTTTCTTTTCTCTTTCCTGTTTCTTTCGCTAAGTGTAGTTACAGATTGCAACTTTAGCAGAAAAAACAACAATATACATACGTTGCAATACAAATACTGAAGAAACATTTATGATTGTAAATAAATTCAGGTCATTCTTTCTGAATGAGAATAACAACTATTCTTCCCACAAATTTAATTACGTGTTTCGAATTTTTGCAGCAAATTTTCATAATTAATAGAGTTAAGAACGCTGTGCAACACGGTGGGTACTGAAATTTTTTACTCTTCTTTTTGTTAAAGAATTCTATTTCTCCTTTTGCATCTGCTAAAAATCCACCAATCAACTATCTCGCTTCTATCCCTGGCAAATTCGAAAGAAAACACTGAGTCGGTGTAAAGTGTAGAGAAAAATATACATTTATGATACCCTGCAATCGATGGACACAAGTTAGTACTTCCTTTATCTATTTGAGTGTTCAGCTTGGATTTGCTGATATTTATGTTGTAAATATCATGTAACTTGCAATGAAAATACATAGTTGCTTGAAAATATTCTGAATAACGGTTAAAACCTAGATCAAAATTCTCTCAGGCACAAGAACTGATTCAAAGAGATTCGTTAGCACATTGCCTACTATCGTCTAGTGCCACCATCATTGTTTTAGTTTTATACACTCTGTTCCAATTTTCTTAGTCTAATTTAATTTGTTTATTGTCATTAAATTATGAGTTAGTTAATTTCCCCTTTGAGATCATCTCTTCAGCTCCAAGTGTTTTCGTAGTGGTCACAAAGATTTTATGGTTTTTGCCTGAGGTAATAACACAACGCAGTTTATAACATACGATGCAAATACAACTTATACGAAAAACCATCTTTTCTTTTGGCTACATTCGAACTTGTAAATCTACCAATGATGAGGTAATGATGATACTATCTCCAAATAAAGTGTTTTAGATAAAGTATTCGTTCCCTCGATAAACTATTAGAGTGTGGCTGAATAATTATGGAAGCCGCTTTGGGTGCGTGGCAGACTGGAGCTCGCTGTAGAGTTGACGCCAAGGGATCTGATGTACACGGAAAAGCACTCCGCGTGTTGCACCCGCGTCACACTCGCTACCTGCGTGTCCGGACAAAACCGCGAAGTGACAAAACCGCGAGGACAAAACCGCGCAGACAGAACCGCGCGGACAAAACCGCGAACGGACAAAACAGCGAAACGGACAAAACCACGAATCGGACAAATCTACGAGTTATCCCCTCACTGTTTGATCTCTTATGCTCCTCTTATGCTTCCTGAAGAATATACAAAAATAAACGGTGAAATTTTTCTTTTGCATGACAGTGGTCCAAGAGAGGATCGTATATTAATTTTTGGAACGAAAAAAAACCTTGAAACTCTGAAAGAATCAAATGCAATTTTTGTGGATGGGACGTTCTCTGTTTGTCCACTTATTTTCAGCCAGCTTTATACTATTCACGGATTTAAAGAAGATGCCTCACTACCATCGATTTTCGCTTTACTTCCAAACAAAAGGGAGGAGACATATAGAAGACTTATAAGAATTTTACAAGAAATAGAGCCGCAAATTGGATCGAATCTGCAAATGATAATGCTGGATTTCGAAAAAGCTGCAATGAACGCTTTCGCAGAAGCTTTTCCTGAAGTAAAACTTACTGGATGTTTTTTCCATTTTAAACAGTGCATTTGGCGAAAAATTCAGGAAATACCGGGATTTCAAGAAAAGTACAATGACAAAGAAGACATCACGTTTCAAACAAAGATAAAGAAACTTACAGCAATTACCTTTCTTCCTGTTTCAGAAGTCATCTCTGTTTATGAAGAACTCTGTGATAGGGAGTGGTGCACCCTGGGTAACGCTAAGAATCTACGAACTCTTGTGTTTTTATGTATTCCTGGTTTTTCTGTATTCGCGGTTTTGTCCTTTCGCGGTTTTGTCCGTTCGCTGTTTTGTCCGTTCGCTGTTTTGTCCGTCGCGGTTTTGTCCGTCGCGGTTTTGTCCGTCGCGGTTTTGTCCGTCGCGGTTTTGCCCTAGAACCCGCTACCTGCGCCTTCAAACAAGCAGTGCCAACGGCCCCGGCACAAACAAAAACAACAGTACCATGTTATGCGCCAGGAATTAATTACTTAATAAGTACAAATTAAGGAAATAAGTACTAAAAAGCTACACTGGGACTCGAGTTTCTTACGGTTCCTTACATCCAAATCTTGAGTTTCAAAACAGACATGATTAGATCTGTCTAGTGCCTGGTAGTTGTATTTTTCTCAGCTTATCTCAACTATAACCGCAGCTTAGACGAAGGGTGCTAGAAACAGAAATTATGAACAGTGGTGTGACATGATTTACGAGGACTTGTTAAGTTACGTCACAAGTATTTAGTAAAATTCATTATTAATCTGCAACTGTAATATCATAAAACGCGCCTCCAGACCAGCACCAGAGACACCACAGTTCTCTTTTCAGATGTGCGTCAGGAACCACGCTTCGTGGTGAGTTGGCCACTCAGCAAGGTGTGAGTTACAGCGGGAGTGTTAGCAAAACGAGGAAGCACGCGCTCTGCGAGCTCCGGCTAACGATCTACGCATACCAGCAGTAAGCAAACATATCCCCAGCGTTAACAACTGTGTGCGGGCATCAAACCTTTAGCCGCGAGAGGAGCACTTTTTGACTTGTGACGATTAATCTGCGTGATTACCGACTATCCTGAGCTAACACATTTGCGCCTTTCTTACTGCGTGGAACCTCAGAGTTTCATTCGTGTTGCTGATACTCATAACTTTTAAAATATAATAGTAGGGAAAATAATTATTCGCATTTTGTTTTCAGTAGTAAATTTCAAATAGACGCCATCTTTTGATATATTTTGCTAGGATTGAATGAACTTCTTTTTGATAAGTGATAACCTAATAGTAGCTCACTAAGTTAAACAGGAAATTGAAATAAACTGAAATTTCATTTAAAGTAAGGTTTGAATTTTATCCATTCTTTGGAGATGGAAGTCTGGTATCAAACAATTCTCATTCAATTTAATACAAGAATATTTACTTACAACCGTAGAGTCTACATTTAAAACGATATTACCTATTATTATTAAATACAGATAATTATTTCGCTGTTGTATGTTCCTCTGGCGAACGTGAAACTTCCATAATTAGTTCGATTATTCATTTAAAAGGTAATTTGATAAACAAGACAAATGGATAGAGAACTTATCAATCTTTACTTTAGAGCTCTTACCATTACCTACCCAAAATTATGCGGTTACTTCGTATTTCATCGTTCGTTGTCAATACAACGGAAGTCAATTATTATTTACATTCGATGCTCTCCGCCTTGAGCTAGACTATTCTTCGTCGTGCTGCTGGCGATAGCAGAAATCTTTTGATGTAATACTGAAAATAGAACGTCCTTCCAAAAGAATACTGGATAACTCCCAAAAGTCATCACGCACCAAATAAAAATATTACTCAATTTGACACAATATTTATTACCACGAAAACACATTTTAAATGGTAATACATTCTACGGATTGGTAACCCTTGGCACAATGTCGCAAACGCTTTTTTACAACACTGTAAATAACAGTTAGTTTTCATTTTCCTTTCGATTTTGCAGCTCTTCCTGTCTATGCGCACGTACTGCCCGCATAAATCTTAATACTGGCCCGCACCGCTACTGAAGGCGGCCGCAGTCCCGGGCTATGCAGGCGCACCGACCATTAGATGATGTACTACATTGTAAACTAAAGAAATTTCTAAGCCAGCGAAACCTCGGTAACTAATTACATCATAAGCAGAATACTATGATAGTTTGTAATCATTACAAACCGATCATTTAATTAGAATGTTTCTGCAACTCTCTACTACCACTCATTTGGCAGGAAAATCACTGCTATTTCTAAAAGTCTGGTTACTGGCTACTGGGAATAACTGACATTCTTCAACAGACTGAATGGGCCGGGTGTCAACATACCATCAAAACACTGAGATAATTCATATGTTTGTTGTGAACAAACATTTCGTGTTGAGATAATAGTGCGCTAATTTGTGTGTGTGGTATTGTCAATCGACGTTCATTATCTAATTGTAGTTGTTTGTGTTTAGTGAGTAACAAAAGTCGGCTAGAGAGCTCTAGGAACATCTTGTTATTGCAATCTTTGAGTTACATTAAAACTCACAAAAATGAATATTTTCATTAGATTTTTCATTGTTATAATACAACAGTAACCCGCAAAACCTAAATTGAATAAATGCACTTTTTATGTGCCGTTTCAAGACCTTAGATTTTCAGATATAATGGACACAATAAAACTGGCAAATAGTAGTTAACTTTTATTTAATGTTTAGAAATGCATTTCAATCGATCGGGGTCATTTGGTAAAGTTTATGAAAATGAATTATGTTCAATTTGTTCTCCTTACGATCTGGTTGAAGAAAATAAAGAATACCGCCAGCTAACAATTCCAATATCTAAATTGGTTCAAACTGTATACAGGGCAAACCTTGAGTTGTAGGTCGAAGGAAATTAATTACCTTTAACAATGAAGTCCTCGCTTAAAAACTTCAGAGAAAAATAATCACCACAGTTTTGTTGTATTACAAACTTTCTGTCAAAGCATTTTATAAGGAATTAACAGACAACAGACTTAAACATGACAAACAAGAGCAAAGAGCAATTAAATATAATAGAAAAGAACATAGAAAATACTTCAAATATCAAGAATAGTTGTTATTAGAATCCCAACACCAGCCACGTTATGAGGGCGTTCTAGTTCCACTTGTTTTGTTTCTGCGTCTATTGAACTGAAAGTATGTGCACACGTACGCTGAAGTCCGGGGAAATTTTCATCGCTTACCGGAAACCGAATTAAAATAGAACCAACTTAGATGGTCGGAGTATGGTCCTCACTAATGCCAGGCCCAGGTGTAAGGCCCACAACCAGACTCGTATTTTTGTTACTGTTACGATTATTGCCTCGATATATTTTCTTAATAACTCGAGGACTTTTCTGTTTCTTCTGTTAGAGTATCGTTTGTTTATACTTATTTAATTTGAATTACTGCCTTCTATACTTCAATAATATCTCTGTTATATCTCTAGCTTAGTTTATACTCTGACCAATGTATAAACAGTTCAGTTGTTATTCCGTGCTAAGCTGCTCTCGGCTACATTTCTGTTGTGCGGTTATATGTATTTCTAATACATAATAAATACGTATCGTGTTCAATAATTGCTTGTATCATATTTAAAAATCTTAACAGGTTATGGGCCCAGTAGCCAGGTATATGTAAAGGCGATAAATATCTGAGGAAAGTAAAACTTACAACCTAGGCAACACGCGGCATTTAAAAGTGCGAAAATATGAGCTCAAGCAATCAATTAACTTTGATAGAAAAACTCACTGGTCGGGAAAACTACTCGACATGGAGATTTGCCGTCAAAACCTATCTGGAACACGAAGGACTGTGGAATTGCATTGAAAATGCGAGTGATGATCACGTTGATCCCAAACGCGATTTGAAAGCCAAGTCAAAAATTATTCTGCTAGTGGATTCAATCAACTACGTCCACATTCAGGAAGCAAAGACAGCGAAAGAAGTTTGGAACAACTTAGCAAACGCTTTCGATGATTCTGGATTAACGCGTCGAGTGGGCTTACTTCGTGATCTGTGCACAACAACGCTAGTCGGATGTCGAAATGTAGAAGAGTATGTTAGCAAAATCATGACAACAGCACACAAGTTGAGAAATATTGGATTTAAAGTAGACGACGAGTGGCTTGGAACTCTGCTTCTCTCCGGTCTACCAGATTCATACAAACCGATGATAATTGCCATCGAAAGTTCCGGTATGAAAATAAGTGCTGACTCCGTAAAGGCTAAAATTTTACAAGATGTAAAAATAAATGATGGTGAAACATCAGCTTTTGCCGTAAATTATAAGAACAACAAAGGCTTCAAGAAACAATTTCAAAAAGGACCTCGTTGCTACACTTGTAATAAGCATGGCCACTTGAGTGCACAGTGCAAGTCTAAAGCAAAGAAGAAACACAAAGTTGAAAATCAGGAAAGCTCAAGCTATGCCGCTGCATTCATAGCTCCAGTGAGTAACAGTGATTCCTGGTATATAGACTCCGGTGCTTCTATGCACATGACCATGCACAGAAATATATTACAAGAAGAAACAGTACCATTCATCAACTCAATTAAGGTTGCAAATGACAAATGCTTATCAGTAAAAGGCTCAGGTAAGCTGAGTTTAAATGTGTGTGATGCTAATGGCCAATGTAAGAAAATTTTGTTTCAAAATGTTCTGTATGTGCCAGAGTTGTCAACAAATCTACTATCTGTCAGTCAGATAATTAGAAATGGTGGTCAAGTAAAGTTCAACAGTAAGGGCTGTATAATAATAAACAGGAATAATGAAATAGTTGGGACAGCCAGTTTAATCAACAATATGTATAGATTAAATGTATATAATCATCAAGCATATATATCTGATGTTGATGAGCAAGACATTTTCTTATGGCACCAAAGAATGGGTCATTTGAACTTTAATGATCTGCAGAAAATAGTGGAGAATGCAGAAGGTGTAAAATTGTCCAAGAAACCAGACAAATTAGTTTGTACAACTTGCTTAGAAGGAAAACAAAACAGGTTACCTTTAAAATACAATGGATCCAAAGCTACAAGGTTACTTGAACTAGTACACTCTGACATTTGTGGTCCAATGGAAACCATGTCATTAGGAGGTGCTAAATATTTCATGACATTCATTGATGACTATTCAAGAAAGGTATTTGTTTATTTTCTCCATAAAAAGTCAGAAGCTTTTGAAAAGTTCAAACATTTTAAAATGCAAGTTGAAAAACAATTAGAATGTAACATAAAATGTTTACGCTCAGACAATGGCCTTGAATATGTTAACAACAACTTTTCTGAGTTCTTACAAGGTGCTGGAATAATCCATCAAACAACCACACCATATACTCCTGAACAAAATGGCGTTGCTGAACGAATGAACCGGACATTAGTGGAAAGAGCAAAATGTATGTTGATCAATGCTAATCTTCCTAAGCTATACTGGGCTGAAGCTGTACATACTGCTGCTTACCTCATCAACAGAGCTCCAACTCGATCACTGCACTTTTAAAACACCAGAGGAAATGTGGTCAGGAAGAAAACCAGATGTGAGTAATTTAAGAATATTTGGCTGTGATGCAATGATACATCTCCCTAAAGAAAAACGAAGCAAATGGGATCCTAAAGCAAAGAAAGCTAAATTTGTTGGATACTGTGAGAATTCAAAAAGTTACAGGTTTATAATACCTCCTTCTCAGTTAGTAATTAAAAGCAGAGATGCTGTTTTTCTGGAATCTACTGTCAAAAGAAATTATCTCCCTGTTGATTTGACAGAATCAATGTGTGATACATCATCTGAATTAAATGACAATCATACATCAGAGAGCTCCAGTGACAAATCAGATTCCACAATTACTACTGCTGAATACTTTTCTGATACCAATACTAGCAGTGAGTATAAACCAGAAGTGACTGTTGAGACACCTTTACCCTCAAATATGACTCTGAGACCTAGAAATAAACAAGTGCTCTCTAAAGAAAAAGATAAAGTTGAGAAGGATTACCTGTGCTACTGTGTAGATACAATAATTCCTATTGTATTCCAAATAACTACAATGAAGCAATAACATCATCTGATTCAGAAAAGTGGAAGATGTCTATAAACAAGGAATTAAAATCTCATCATCAAAATGGAACATGGACATTGGTAGAAAAGCCTCAGGATGCAAAAGTAACAGGATGTAAATGTGTGTTCTGCATTAAGGATGAACCAACTGGTCCAGGTTACAAATTCAGACTTTGTGCAAAGATATATACTCAAACTGAAGGAATTATTATGATGAGACTTTCTCAACAACAGTAAGTGAATTGAAAGAGAAATATTCTTATGACACCACCAGAGGAACTAGACTGCAAACCAAATAGGGTATGTAAAACCAAATCTTTATATGCCTTAAAACAAGTTCCTAGGTGCTGGAATACAAAATTCAATCCAATTTTAAATAAATTTGGTTTTGTGAAAACCAAAGCAGATCAGTGTGTTTATACTGAACAAATCATTGACATCAATTGTTATCTTTGTCTGTATGTTGATGATGGCATTTTGATTTGTAGAGATAAGACTGTTTTGAATGAAGTAACTAATGATCTGCAAAAGAATTTTGATTTGAAGATTTACACTCTTACTAAATTTGTTGGCATGCAAATAGAGAGACTTAAAGACTGTATCTTTATACACCAAACTAAGTATGAAGAACAATTATTGAGGAAATTTGATATGATTGATGCCAATCCTAACAGTATTCCTGCTGATCCACATGTGAGACTTTCAAAGGTTAATGGAGTACCTGAGAAAAATCACCCATACACAGAAGCAGAGGGATCACTTATCCATGCAGCAATAGTAAGCAGACCAGATGTTATGTTTGCTGTAAGTCAGGTGAATCGACTTCTACATTCTTATGATGATTCTCACTGGACTGTTGTCAAGAAAATACTAAAATATTTGAAAGAAAGCAAGAATTATGGATTGTGCTACTTACCTAAGACAAACACTACAGTCTTAGTTGGGTACAGTGATGTCTTTGCCAGTGATATTTTATTTCTTAAAAATACGGCAGCTGTTACTTGAACAACAGTGATAATAAACATTGGTTTATAATTGTTTCAAGAAGGCTGTAATTCGGTGGGAGTGTTAGAGTATCGTTTGTTTATACTTATTTAATTTGAATTACTGCCTTCTATACTTCAATAATATCCTCTGTTATATCTCTAGCTTAGTTTATACTCTGACCAATGTATAAACAGTTCAGTTGTTATTCCGTGCTAAGCTGCTCTCGGCTACATTTCTGTTGTGCGGTTATATGTATTTCTAATACATAATAAATACGCCTCGTGTTCAATAATTGCTTGTATCATATTTAAAAATCTTAACATCTTCCTTTTTAGAATTGTCAATGCTGTTATTGAACTAATAGATTCTGTGTTGATTGCTTTTTTTCGAATTCACATTGTGCACAAGATATTATGCAAGCCGGCCCACATTCTTTTAGAATAATTCAGTTTAATTGCCTCGTTAAAATTCAATCGAAACATAAAGATACGATTCGCGAACCATTTCCCTCACACTTCCGATCGTGAAAATTATGCCACATAAACGTAAAGAACTATAATTGTTTCCGGTTTACAGAGGATATTGGTGTAGTGTATCACCTCTGTGTTTCACATTATTATAGATTAAACCGTCCATAGGTGGCAGTATCGTTTGTTGTGCTTTTACGGAGGTTTTAGAAAGCATATACTAATTGATTATATCTGAAGTAGTGTATTAGAAAGAGGTTCGTCTATGGAAGATGGGAGAAGATGAGATTATACTTGATGAGGATTGTATATTAAGGTAGTAATCATTATAGCCGAAGGTTTCAGAAAATAAATAAATAACGACTATTATATCAGAAGTAGTTGAAATCTTAAGCAGATGAACTCATACCTCCATTTTCCATCCGATATTTCGGTGTCTACTTTAAGAAAATCGTTTAATTAAAGCAGTGGTTCTTGTAGATATTCACATTTAAATGCTTCGCAACATCTCAAACAAGTGGTTTATTGTATGGTTGAAATTCTTCGTCCCGTAACTGAACAGCCTCGAGCTATGTTGTCATCTGACCGTAAGCTAACACTAGCGATCACGCCGATGACGGATGTTCTGTTGCACTGTGCGTGCTCGAGGAAGACTAATTACATATTCGAGACTTGGCCTTGGCGGGATGCGTGCTGACAGGGGAGACGTGCCCATTAACAGTTCCCGCCGCAGCCTGGTGCCTCTAATTAACCCCAGGGGAGACAAATTGCGGCAGATTAGTCGGGGCTGGCGGACCTCCCGGGCACACTGTTCAGTGTGCGTTGCGTGCACCGTATCGATCTGCTGGCAACACGACGCGCACGCACGCACGCACGCACGCCGTAATCCCGAGGCTGGACCTGGTCGCCACGTAACCCTCGCGAAGTGCAACCAAATGCATTAACATGTCGCATGTGTCGGACATAACGTAATAGCATCCTTGTTAGTAGGTTGTTGCTCGGGATCCGTTGCATTCCACATGGAACCAAAAAGGTCGTAGCGTCGTGCAAAAGGCGGGAGGGAGACTTCGAGCAGAAAAGAGTAATTGATTTTTTCTCCTCTTCTTCATATCATAGATTTGGTAGCCGCCTGTTCAAGCTTCACTTCATCTTTTTTTTTTTACATTCCTTACGCCTTGTGGCTTGTAAGATGTCTGCAAGTCCTGTATGATGTGTTTCTTACAGATACATCCTCCAATCTCGTCTATACTGACGGATTTATATAGAAATTTAGCATAGTATCTTTCCTGATTTTAGTCTTCAGAATCCTATGTATGGTTGCATATAATGACTGATATAAAAGTAATTTGTAATGTAGGTCGTAGTCTTGGACGTTACTTACCTCGCTTCCCGTATTACTAAAGTGTTAAATCTTGTAATTCTTATATATGCAATTATATATATATATTCCAATATATTCCACCTCTCCGTGTGTATATAATTGAACTCATCCTAAACAGCTGGACTGATTTTTATGAAATTTTGTATGTGTGATTAAGTTGTTTCGAAAATGGTTTAGATTTACAATTTGATTTGCAAAAGCCCACCCCTCTCCTATTTTACCCCCTTCCCCACTAATTTTCAATCATCGTTACAGAAACCCAGAGTTTCTATCAGATTTCGAAAAACTTTGCTTACGTGTACTTTAAAACAAGAAGAAAAATAATGTTTACAATTGTTTTACAAAAACCAATCTCTCTCCCCCTCTCCACCCCCTTAATTTTTGTCAACGTTCATTACACAAAGCTACAGTCGACACCGTATAACCGATCACCATGAAAGTTGGCACAGATGTGAATTTTTTAATGGAAAAGGTTTCTGACAAAACAAAAAATCAAAAAATCACCCTCTTGCCCCCTTTACACCCCTTGATTTTTATACAAGTATTTTTCCGATTTCAACGGAACTTTTCATACCTATAATTTAAAACAAATAGAAAAATACTGTCAACTTTTTGTTTGCCAAACGAAACCCCTATCCTCATTTACACCCCCTTAATTTTTGTCAATGTTTTTTATACAAAGCTGCAGTCGACACCTTTTGACCGATAACCACGAAAGTTGGCATATATATATGTATTTTTTCATGGAGAAGGTTTCTGGACAAAAAAAATTTCTAAAACCCAATCCTCTCTCCCTATACACCCATGCATTTTTATGCAAACCATTGTTTTATTCCAATTTCGATGGAACTTTGCACATATATGCTTTAAAACAATGAGAAAAATTCTGTCCACATTAGTTTAAAAAAATCTCTCTTCCCATTTACATCTCTTAAGTAGCGTCAATATTGTTAATACAAAGCTATAGTTTCTACGGAATTTTGAAGGAATTTTGGACACGCATACTTTAAAACAAGCAGAAAAATACTGTCTACATTAGGTTTACAAAAGTCCAATCACTTTCCCCATTTATCCCTCACACCTTTTAATTTCCGGTGTTCTTTATAGAAACACTGTCAAAATAAATCCAGCTTTTTTATGTTACGCTAGAATATTCATAAAATAAGTGTGTCCTAATGTTTTAACATGTACATCAGATTTTATCTTGGCCCCCAAGCTTAAACGTTGTGAAAACCCATCAAAAATCCTTATTTTCTGCATGATGCTGGAACAAACGGATATATTCCAGATACAGATTTGTGTATGTGCTATGTTTTAATGCGCGGATGTTAGATGTTTTGACTATCGAGCAGCTGCTTTAACAGATGATATGGTTAGGTTGAAATGCAACCTGGACCAAAACGTAAACTTGATATTCTGTATAATAGCATCCAATTCACCCTGTTCCGGGAGTTGTTTGAGTATATCAATGGTTAGTTTACTTCTGGAAATGACTGATGCCAAATTAATGAAACGTGGTACGCATGATTTACATCGCAAATATAAAAATAGTGTACGGGTAACAACATCATGAAGAAGCTAGATGGTACTTCGTGGGGAACTGATGCAGACACACTACAAACAACCGCTCTCGCCACCCTGTCGCTGAGTATACTATACTCCAGTGTGGCAACGTAGTCCTCATACTAGAAAAATCGACATCCATCTGAATGAGTGTATGAGAGTAGTAACTGGTACCCTAAAATCCACCCCGCTCCCCTGGTTACACCTAATCAGCAAAATACCACCTCCAGAGGTAAGACGCCAAGAAGCAACGGCACGTGAGTGGATAAAACTATACCATCCTGATCATCCACAGGATCTCCCAATCCACGAGGTCCTAAATCACTTACCTACCACTCGTCTTAAATCCAGAAATCCAATAGGGCAAGATGTATTCGACTGAAGGAGAAATGGTGACAAAGCTGGAACACAGCATCTGTGAAACATCCAGATATTAAAGATCCCACAACTGGACTTCCAGGATTCCATATAAATAGAGACCAGTGGGTCACACTAAATCGCCTAAGAAGAGGCCATGCGAAATGCAACGCCATGATGAATAAGTAGGGTCTTCAGGATTCTCCTGCATGTGACTGCGGTGTTCCTTCGCAGAGTATGGAGCATATCATCAGGGAATGCCCTCTAAGAAAGTATGATGGACTATTTGGAGATGTTTTCAGAGCTACAAGTTCCTTCATAGAATGGCTGGAAGAACTGGACATCAATTTGTGAACGCTACCAACATTCTTGTCATTGTATATATTTATATGTATTGTATTAGTTGCTTAGCCAAATAAAATAAATAAGTACTCCCAGATTATACCAGGCAACGCCGGGTATTCTGCTATATATATATATATGGTATTTCGGAAACGGCTCTAACGGTTTGGGTGAAATTTCAAATTTAGATAACGTTTTGCTTTTTAAAGTTATGTAAATATGTGTCTTCCGTGCAGAAACGCAATTTTACAAAATACAGACAATTTTTGTATCTCAGAAACGGCTCTAAAGCCACCTCGTAGACGTTTCAGGTACCATAAAGGCTACTGATAGTTAGTTTCTCTGTAGTTACAACAATGAAACCCTTATATTTTTAAACGAATAGTTCTTGTATATTAACTGGCACATGCGAATATTGCGCATAGTATCGTGGTCACTCACGGAATAGTAATACAATAATGTGGAAATAAGTAAATGCAAGTAAACTAAATGAAGGTATATTTATTGAAATAAGTAAATGCAAGTATATTGAAATATAGTCTTTCATCGATACGCCGTGAAAGACTTCGTTCCTGCAAGTATATTCATTAATGAAAGGTATTTTATTTTTAATAAAAGTAATAAATATCAATCTTATTATAAAAAGTCGTTATCATTAAATGCTAGATTTTCAATTGTAAAACATTTAAATAGTATATATTTAAAAACTGATATTGGCTTTTGAAGATGTTATTTTTTTCAATCTTCTTTACATAATCTCTTTGAAAACAATATCGTTTACTTTTTGACTGCTTGTGTCTTTAAGAAAACATTAATATTAATTGAATCTACTAACGCGTGAGAGAGCACTTACAGGTGTCGATACGAAAAAACAGGTATTGGTGAATACAATCATGTGCTTTGAAACATCTCCTCTTGTGCTTTATTAATGGCCATCGCGAAGGTTACTTTTATTGGGGATTGTTTTCTTATCATTTGAAAAGGCGGGGTTGGATCAGAGGGTGTGAGGTTAATGCGAGGTATGATCATAAGTGTATCGGAGTGAATGAATGTAGCACCTACGACGTACTCGTCTAAATGAATTACCACTAATCTTGTACCATTATTTAATCCCTGGTTAGTATTAAGATTTACATGTAACATAATAATAGGATTTTTCATCTCGGAAATGACTCTAGTGATTTGGATGAAATTTCATATGTGGGTAACGTTTTGATTTTTCAAGTTTGTGACACGATTTTACCAAAAAAGACAGCAATTCTTGTATTTCGTGTCTCGTAAACGGCTTTTAATTCATCTCGTGAAAGTTTCAGGCACCAGTAAGCCTACCAATGTAAGATTCTATTTGGTCAGAGCAAGGAACTGTTCCGTTCAAAGTGGCTAAGAAGGCTTCAAGAAAAACTTTCAACTACAGTCAAACTTCACGGAAAATCTTATATGTTGAATAGAAATCGAAAGGACAGATAGGTCAGCCAGGACTATTACTTATAGGCTATGCTTACTTATCCTTCATCACCATCAGAAAATAAATACCTCTCCACGTTTTCATTGATATCGGCCACTTTGAAGAGCTGGCGATGAGACCGCTACTTTGACGGCGCCGGCGGTGAGCAGTGGTGGGGGGCACGCGTGTAATCTGCCTCGTGCACATCGAGCAGCTGAAACCGAGCTCTCCTCGTTATATACAACCGTTTGAAGTTTATTACCTTAAAAGCCTTTGCTACAGTTCGCACAAACGCTTTTGCGTAAACTGGGTGGCTATTGCTGTCGGTGCGGTTAAAGGAAAGGTACGTTTGGTTGGCTCTGTTTCGCACTGAACAAACATTTTAGACTTTGTATGTTTGCGCCCGTATTGTCAGCAGAGACACTTTCAACTGGCGAGGTGAACGTACAATGTGCCTTTGAATCTCACATTTACGTTTCTGAATGTCCATGGAATAAAAAAGGTCCGGTGGATACCACTGAAACATTTGATTCACAGAATACATTAGATCTAGAATTTTATTCGCAGATACTTTTACTGCCAGAAAACATTGCACATAAGGGTACATTAGAGATATTGAAATAATTGAAAAATATTATTATTATTATTAGTCGTGATAGCTTATATGAAGTAGTTGCAATTTCCTAAGACACCTTTCTATATTTTACATGCCTTCAGATTCTTGCAGTGTATCATATATACTGTCCAAGTCTTTTTTTTTTTTTTCTTTTTTTTTTAATGGCTCTACGGCTCGTCGACATCGAGATATTTAGGGTTGGAATAGAACTGGGGCAGGAAACGGGAAGGAATTCGGCCATGGTCTTTTTTGATCTGGTTTTTAAGCGGGCATGTCACACCTTGATTCACCACCTTATTACTTGACTCAGTGAAAGATCTGGTGGCTCAGAGGGTAAGTTATCTGACTGGATATCGAATAGTCTCCGGTTTGAATCCCGGACTCTGATGGGATTTAAAAAAAGCATTAACCCAACATTCACCTCTGCAACAGCTTGCTGTGTAACATAAAGTACCTCAGAACGCTTTCGTGGTCCGTACCCGTTAGGATTATCAAGTTAGGTTAGCTGGCCACGACAAGAGGAGAATAGTGCGGTGAATCAAAGACTCTGTTCCTTGACAGCAGAACAATTCATCTCGATCTACAGGGCAACAATATCATATGATGTATTGATTTGACTCAGTGAATCTAGTGCATATCATATATAGGCCTTCTGTTTGTTCTGTTGCACAAGTTGTGAGGAAAATTTAATAAAAAAAACTGTGTTTCGTAAAACTTAGTCAAGCACCTGATAGGGAAAGGCATAACGGAAACGAGAAGGCGACAGGTTTCGATTAACAGAGACCGCCAATAAAGGATACATTGTACTACCATGCTCATATTAATCTGAATGACCTGAATTGCACATCGCTACATGTCCTCCTGGGACTTATTCTATCCTTCATACACATCTACCACAGTATTATACCCTGTAGGTGATACATTCATGTTAATATCCAAAATTGAGACTCACCCACCTCACAAAAAAGTGACATATTTTAACATATTCGTTATACAAACGAAAATATGGATTATATTTCGTTAATAAAAGAGTTGTACGGACATTGAATGCACTTAATTTTAGTTTTTTAAAACAATCAAGAGAAATTACGTGTCCATACATAACATAAAAAGTTACCATTTTCAAACAAAAAGTTAATTTTAAACGTTGGAAATAATTCGTTCTTTAATATTTGTGATTGCGAACGACTTTCATTATTTATAACGTTAGTTTAGTTTTAATTTTTGAAAAACATGGGATGGGAAAAAATAATAAAGATCTTATTGGCTGACTGAAGAAAATTTTCTTGGAATAATCTCCTTAAAAATGAAATAATGTTTAAAATGTTTATATTTCTATATTTATTTACCGATTTCTACTAAGCTTTTGTAAAAATCAGTAAAAAATCTAATTCCTCACCGTCTTTACGATACTACTGATCAGTAAATTCATTCTGAACCACATTCTTATAGAACTTTATAGAAGTGCTTATCGAGAAATTTCCGTCCAGTTTATATTTTTCGCAAAATAACTAAATGAGTAATTTTAACAAATTAAATGCTACTCCAGACAATTTTTACGACAAAAATTTATATTAATCCTTTTCTTACTGAATTATACGATTCTGAGAGTAAATATGTTGTTAAAATTCACATCAAACTTTCAAAAATTTACCTAAGATTTATAAATCATTTCTTCTGTTTGATTTGTATATACCATTTGAAAAACAATTACGCAAAAATGGGAATCAAACTCTTGCAAACTCTTTTTAAAAAACACTTTTAATTGTTTGCTTTGTGAATGTATGTATATTCTGAATTGTAGTTGATACACTATCAACCAAATTAGAAGCTGAGAGGTTTTATTTTATGTTTTATAGTAATTAAAAATTCATCAATATTCGTGTCTCCTATGATTCAACGAAAGTGTGACCTTTCACTGCGATTACTGAAGTAGAACGTAAGCAGTTTTGAGACTTAAAATCTCTCTGCCCTGCAGCTCACCACAAGCATACGTTTAAATGCTCGACAGTCACAAAAATTAGTGGAATGACTACCGTTCCTTGCAATGTCTCACATGAAACCGACAGATATGCTTATGGCGTCGGAACAGGATTCTGTATTCTTCTACATGCTGAGAAAAGTTGTTACGGATATACACATCAGCATATATTAAATAAGATTTTTTTTAACGAAACAAACACATGGAAGAAATGGAAGAAAAGAACTGATAGGTTGCAGTAAATACATTGCTTGAATTATGCTGCGTAATGTAGTGGGGGCCTTAGTGGGCAAACTACGTTACAATTATCTCTCATACCTTTATGATTAATAAAAGGGGAAATTCAATTTTAATTTTTATGGAGTGAAAATTTATTAATTTTGCAAGAATCTCGATGTTAGTTAGAATTTAGGAAAATTGTCAAAATATGACATTTATTTTCTTATCACTGGCGATTACAAGTCTGAGCGAATTTACCGTTAACATTAACATAAATTGGTAAAATCATAAAAGCAACGCTCAGAGGTACAATTAGCCGTCATTAGCAAGCAAACAATTGTATATTTACTTTTAAATCCATGTCAGAATTAAAATGCAAGAAACAATGACAATTGTAAACAATGAAAAATACAAGTTATGAAGACCTCAGACAAAGATATCATAATTTTGTGACTTTACAGTTAAAAGAAAATCATGGGCGCCACGAATGAACAATATATCATTCGAAAATAACTAGTTCTGGCAAATTATGCCGCCAGCTCAGGGTTTTTTTCAATTACAAAGTTAGAACATGGATCTATCCTCTCAAAGTCGTTTAAGGATTCAGTTTCACGGAATGCACAATCAGATGGGTTGGTCGTAAGAAGTTACCATTGTAGTTCTGCGTCTGATGTCTGCGGTGATCGGAGATGACCCACGGTATGTGAGATTATTTCACACGGCGGCTACAGACACGTCCTGTCTGTTAGTGCGCATCATCGCATTACTGGCATTGTCGCCGTGATAAGCCTACTCCATCAAGCCGGCAGCCATAGTTTTTACGACACCAGGAGTCGAACTGCAGCAGATGGCGAGAGAAGCCAACCTTCCAAGTCCACCTCAGACTAGACTCGCGTAGAATCGAATATAGAATGTCCAGCCCCTCACTCTTCGGTCCACGAGGAAAAACTTCTGACTCTACCCCCTTGCAGTCCGGAAGATCACATTTAACAGAAAATTCCAAGGATTTTAAGTTATATGCTCATTTGGATTGGATCTTCAGGTTGGCACCTAATGTCACGTGATATCCCCGATATCTCATTTGCCCCGCGTAACTAACAGAGGTCGGACATATTCGGCTGCGTTCGGGGACGACTCTGTGTTCGGGTGGCAGGCATTTCCCGCCAGGTGAGTGACCTTGTTGACCACCCACCCCCAGGGAGCAGAGTGTGTCGTTCGGCAAAACCCTAAATCCGCGACTTCCTGTCGCCATGGTTCGAGAAGACCACGATTAGCTTCAAGCCTATACAGCTCAATAATTCTTTAATATTCGCTTTAACAAGATACACTGAATGTTCACCATTGTATTACAGTCCTCACTTGGAATCTTGCGTACTTTAGGGAATTACAACAAAATCTATCTAGGTGGTCGCCCAAGATTTATGTAAATTACTCTTATATCATTATTTATATAATAAAAATGCACATTGGAACGTGGCGACAGCGCGTCACGTTACAGTAAATACAAGACAGTTGAGTTAGAATCTTGCAGAAGTTTGCCACATTTCGTGAGAAGCCACGTACCGTGAGATTATTTAAATACCTAATTTGACGTTCGTAGCTACATGTTCTAAGTTTCTATTCACAGAACTAAATTTTATTGCGATTAATAACTTTTACGGAAGCAGACTACTGTAATCAGTTTTTATATGGCATATGTAAAATGAATTCTGTTAAATTTAGGAAAGTTATGAACCACAAAGTGAAACATCATGACATATCTGAAATCTTAGTACACATACAATGGAATAGCACTGAAATTTTAACCCCAGAAATGTTTGAAAAGAATCATCAGCAACAATTACAGAAGTCAAATAATAGCTTTCTTTCAGTGAGAAAAGTTTTTTTAGCAGGTGATAATATAGATTTTGATCATTAGTCAGCTGTAGACGTTTAATATCACTCGCAGCCAGACCATCTGCTTTAAATGGAAAGGAAGTTCCGAGACAGGAATGCCTTGCTGGTCAAATGCTCTGCCTAAACTTACAATTTCCACCTTCAACTACAACTACTGTTCTTTAAACTAACTGCAGAGAAAACAATGCTAAACTATAAAATTTTGGAACAGTTTTCAGTATAGTATCTGATCGCAGGGTCTCCTTTTCAGCTGTCACATAATTTTCAATGTTCGCCATATTAAGTTATTTCAGATCCTCAGGTAAAATTCTTCCTCATTCACCGCTTTTGTATTTTAGTATTTTGCCAGTATTTTTTTTTTTGGCTCAACAGCTTCAGTAATTATATAACTTACCGGAGATCTTTGCTCAGACTTAATGAAACGTGAGATCTTTGGGAAGGTATTTTGGGGTTGTTGTGTCACCGAACTTGTTGGGTGAGTAGTTAACGCTCGAGACTGGAATTCGGCAAGTCGCATGTTACCGTGGATCACTGGTCCGGATGTCCTGATTTCCGTTTTCCTTGGTTTTCCGAAATTACTCCAAGCGAATGCTGCGACGTGTTTCCCGAATTGCCATGGTTGCGATAATTGGCGTTGCTTTCCCCAGCGTTCTCCAGGCTCTAATGACCTTGAAATCGGCTAGTAGCAAATGCCTAACCAAATATAAACTTTGTTATGTCTTCACAGTTTTGAACTCCATCCTGCTATAGCTGTGCTGACACCAAATTTGTTGATACATAGATTAGATTGGTGAATATCAATCAATAATTTCCTTTCAGTATTAAACATGCTACAGGAGACAGTTAAGATCGCAGTGACAAACCACCATTAAGTGATTGAAGCGATTTTACGGAAATTGTTAGATTTTTATGATCAAGACGTTTATCCGTTCTGACTATAATTTTGCTTTTAATGCTACTTACGTAGGCCTATACAAACAAGACAGTAGAACAATTTCTTCTGATGGGATGCCTGAATAGCATTTAGAATCAGTATCTGCTACGCAAAATAGTTTTATCATATCAAAGCTTTGGCTTGCCTTTCTAAGTTAAAAGTAAGCCTTGGAAGCGTACTTCTTTTCATGAAATCGTTGAAATTTTTACCAGTTCTGTTGGTACTGACATTTTGTATGCCCACTTTCATGTATATTTGTCAGTAATTTTGTGTATGTCACTGTCAACGAAATCCATATTTTGGTTTTCAGAGGATTAACGAAATAATTACAGGCCAACGGGGGACTAGTTCATAATTGAATACCGTGGCCGGATTCCTTTTCAATCTTCGGTAAATAATCGTTTCCGTGATATTTCAAAAAATATAACATACATTTAATGACTGAATTGGTAAAAAATAAACCAAGAAATCATTTGTGTTAGTTTATCGATACGTGCATTCTTTTAGCTTCTCAGTTGGTGTATGATGTGAATTTAGTTATTAATGGTAGGTGAAAATAAGTTTTTTGATGCTAAAATTCTGTCAACTCAGACTGCGTTGACGACATCTCAAGTCACCGACAACAGTAACTTGGTTATAAGTTTTTCCGTATATTTCTAAAATAAGTTTAAATGTAGTAGTAAAGAAACAACATGTTTTCATACATACCGCAAAATTCTAACTTAAAAAATCTGCAATTATTTGTCAACGCACTCACCTAAAACTATCTTTACATCTCAAATATTGATTTTATCATTAATAGTTAGTTATTTTTAGTGACAGATGATCGGTATAACGTCTTCATTTCTTTTGACCCTAGCGTTTGTTCAAAATTAACTTTTTGTTTGAAAACGGTAACATTTTATGTTCTGTATGAACACGTAATTTCTCGTGTATATTTTAAGAAACTAAAACGAAGTGCATTGAATGTCTGCACAACTCTTTTATTAGCGAAATATAATCCATATTTTCGTTTGTATAACGAATATGTTGAAATATGTCACTTTTTTGTGAGGTGGGTGAGTCTCAATTTTGGATATTAACGTGAATGTACTACCTACTGGGTGTAATACTGTCTTGGTAGATGTGTATAAAGGGTTGAATAAGACCCAGGAGGAAATGTAGCGACGTGCAGTTCAGGTCTTTCGGATTAATATGAGTATGTTAGTACCTCAATAAGTTAATAAATGGCCAAAAAGCAGTATTGAATGGACATTTGATGAATGGCAGACGTTAACTAAGATTTATTGCAACTCCCAAATATCCGCGGTAATTTACAAAATATTGGAACTTTGACACTGACGCTTTACCAATGATGTGTGAGACCAATCAATGGTATATGAACGATTACCAAGTGAGTGAAAGGGGAAAACTTTTAGCGAATAATAGAAGTCTGTCGGTGAAATACACACTAATGTTGAACGATTTTTGACTCTCGCCTCCAATAGCGGCTCGAGATATTTTCCAAGGAGCATCGATTGGAGGGATCAACGCAGCGACACTGGTTGGAGGATAAACCCCGGTCTCTACGTGGGAGATCGCCGCAGGAGGTTCTCTTGATTCTTGTACGACAGCTGCAGAGTTGCTATTTTCGACAGACAGCGAGAGAGCGTAGTCAGTGGACGACTTTCGGCAATCCCAAATCTCATCATCACAACATGGCTGATTGGTTCCTGCAATTCGACTGCCCTCTTTATGGTCTTATCGCGGTGGATTGAGTCCTGGTAGACGCCAACGCATCACCACGACCACCGCATAGCCTGTATCAGTACGGGTATGCGGAGAGCCATCTCTGTGTAATGGTAGACAACCGTAGGTCCATGACGCTCTCCTGTATTCTACATTTCACGGTAATTACTCAAATTCCAGTCACAGTTCCTAAAAACCCAAAACAGACCAGTAACGACTAAATGTGCTTCATAGAATTTGGAGAGAAACTCCATGACATCCCTTGAAATTAGCCATTTAAGAATTATCGAGAATTCGTAACAATTAATTACGCTTGCCTTTGATTATTCTATTGCTATTGTAACTTTTCTTGCTATAATGAAATTCTTCGTTCTTAAATGTCATTATAAATTTATGGTTTTTTAGTTTTAGTATGGCAGCGTTGTCCAGCCCATTCGTATTAAATGTGCTATCGTAAATTAAATTTTATATTGAATTAGAAATGTAAATGAATTGAGTAATAACTCAACTGCCATCCAATTATTCGAGAATTATATTTTTATTAATAAAACAATATTTAATTGGTCAGAAACACATTTTTATCAGCCAGTAGTAACAACTCATGTTCTACACTGTCACCTTGATCTCTACTATCAGTTTCTTCTCAAATATCCTCTTTGATAAGAAGAGTTGTCTGGAGACTGGGCGCTCCTCGATAGCTATTGGCTATAGAACTGTGACGTCACATGCAGCCGTCATTCGCGAATTAACAGTGACAATAGTCATTAGCCATTAGAGGATAGGTGCTTAGTTTAGTAACCAAGCAACTTATATGGAATTAATTGCCTTAATACTGTCATTAACTATGCTTTTAATAGCATTTCACAGTTTAAAAAATATAGAAATACTTTACAACTGAAAAAAAACGTGGAACCGCTTTTCAATAACGTGTCGAATTTAAGAAACTTATATTAAAAAGAGAATGGCAGTTGTCATTCCGGCCTAGGCTAAGTTTTATGACCAAACTTTATACACGTGTTAGCTATTAAATGACCTTTAATTTTACCTTTTTATGTGGATTTAAATCAGCAAGGATACGACTTTGTATATGCGATGTAAAACTCATTACTTCACTTGATTTTTGCCTTCAGCTACAGCATTTAGTATTTACAACACGTAAATAAAATATTTTCTTCTTATTATTAAAAAAACTACAGCACTTACTTTATTTAACCAAATTAAATCACAACAAACAACTTTGCAATTCAACAACGTTCTTGCCGCAAAATAAAAGCGATCAGTGATATTGGAAATTAGAGATTATGTGTGTAGTTTAATACATAGGCTACTGCTATGAAATTAATTGCCATAGTACCGGAACAGTCATCAAGTTAGCTTTTTGTAGAATTTTATTCTTAAAGAAATGTGTAAAAACATTTCGACTAATAAAATGTGGAACTAGAACTACGGGTACTTTTCAGTAACATGTCACTAATGAAAGTAACAGTTAACAAACTTAAATTTCTCATGGTCTCTGCTACAACAACGAATTCCAAATGTCATTCCTGTCTAGGCTAAATTTCAATTTAATTAAAACTTTCACTAATGTTGCTGCTTGATTAAAGTTTATATGTTACGGTATATTTGCTTTTTACATATTTTACTGATCACTTTTGTTAGTGGTATTTGTTCACGTACGCTGTACGTGAGGTATTAGGGGATATCAGGCCAAAAATGTAACCGAATCAAGTATTCTGACAAGTCATTTCTTCGGAGTTGTTTAGCTATTTAATAATCTCGAATCTGTATAATTTCTCTTGCAGTTGCAGAAACTATGACCAAAGATTATATTATCAATGTTTTACCAGCCTCAATTAAAAAAGAAACAAGGTGATGCTTTCGAAGCAAACAGGAATTCTTAAAAATTTTGCAGAATGAAATTTTAGGGTAAAAACACAAGTCAAGTTTGTATTTCAGCAAGTTCGAGTCTAGGCCTTTGAAACCATTAAATGATAGCGCCACTGTCCCTGTCCATGTTTAGTACGTCCATTAATATTTCTGAGTTCTTCAAGCACAGAGATTTTAATCACACTAAGAATTGTCTTCTTGGCAGAAGATAAGAAACAAGTTTGTTAAAAACTCAGGGAAAGTATACATGAAACGTACGTGATCGCAAAATGTATCAGTCAAATAAATAACAGTTATGCGTGTTTGATATTATACTTTCCGTCATTTAAAGAAAAATGCATTACTTAAAAAGAAATAAAAATTTTAAAAAACTTAGCCAATATTGTGATAATCTAACCAGCGTAAGGTAGGGCCTACTCATATCATGGAAAATATCATTAAAAATGATCCGTATTTGTTGTTTCCTTACTAGCGTTTCCAGAGTAAATTCATACTACCTTCATAGGTCATACCAATCGTTTTTAACGGGCGTTAAAACTGGTCTTTTACACAATCCATGACAATCTCCCATAAATCCATGTTGTTAATTTAAAAATCACTTTCTTTCGTTACAGATTTTAATAACGGAATCGACCTCTTCAAACCGAGTGTGTTGCGTGAACGGTAGTTGGTAGAGCCAAGAGAGAATGCTGTGAAGGAGGAGAACGGATTCCAGCCCTGGTCGTTTGCAGGAACCATCCTAACATTTGTGTGGACTCATTTCTGTAAACCAAGGAAATCAGAAGTCTGGGGATGGGGATATGAAACCGCGTCCCCCGAATGCAAAGTTCGAGTATCGATGGAAGAAACGAAAGTTATAAAAATATGTGAAGTGTCTAATAATACGACACTGGCTGCTGTTGATGCACCCTATCTACTTCTTGGATCACCTACTGATCAACAGCCTCCGTGGTGATGTAGCGCCCTGCAACAAGAAAGCACTCTGTTTGTATATTATCAAGACGGTATGATAAAAAAAGTCATAATGTTATAAAGCAATATTTAAAAATTGTTGAGATATTTAGTTAAGACATAGAGTTGAACTATACCATTTCTGGGCTCCATTGCTTTTTCGCAATAAATATCACATATTGACAGAGAAGAATTTTAAGTTATCTACGTGTGCTGTAGAACGTACGAGATGTCAAAATAAAATTGTGAAAATAAAGGGGGTGATTTGACGCTTATTAATTTTCCAATTAACTATCATAAACAAAAAAAACTGTAAATTGCTGTAAAAAATTTCGTGGGACTGGGCGTTAGCTGCAATAATGAATTAATGTCAGTCCATCTACCTAGCTAACGTTACAGTGGCGAAAGTGTACGAGGATTCTGCATTAGATATCCACAGAAGTGTTTTGTAATTTTTATTGGATATGTCCAATACCATTGGCACCTGTACCACGATTGTAAAAATACGAAAAAGTTAATAGGAACTAAAGCTATATTATCTCTCAGAAGCAGCAAATAATAGGTGAATATTTTTTGACCGTGTTAAAATGCTGCCAGCAGAGGAAAGATAGAAGCCATATAATCCTCACGCCATAGAAACGCAGTGGCCTACCAACGCCAGCGTTAAGGTGCCAGTGCTGACAGACAGACAACACTGCGTCTAAGAACAGCAGTCAATGTGGGACGTCTGACAGGCGTGTTCGAGCGGATAGCGCAGAGATATTAGGCGTTGAAGAGATATGACAATAGACCGACACCAGTGCCACTGCTAACAAAATGCCATCATGTCAGTGAAGGCTTACCCGGCGTACAGATTCAATATAAGCTGCACGAGTGTTCAGCCAGATAGCGTCATAAAAACACAATGTTGCGTCAGCTTGTCCTGCTGTCTTCATCAGGTGCGGAAAGCTTAAATTGTTGTAAGCTAAAAGTCACCGCCTAGACTGGCTTAGTAGATGTCGGTTATGGGGTCCAATCTACGCTGAGCTGCGTTTTGTAAGTAACGGACATGTACTAAGTCAGTCTAGGCGGTGGCTTACAACAACTGAAGCTTTCAGCACCTGATGAAGACAGCAGGAAAACTGTCGAACGTTGCTTTTTATGACGTTGTCCGGCTGAACACTCGTGAAGCTTACATTGAAAACACCATCGGCTGCAGTGTCTCTTTCGGGCTCGCGAACATATTGGTGGGATCCTAGATCCCTTGAAAAAGACTGCGTGGCCAGAAGAGTTGCGATTACAGTTGCTAACGACTGATGGCTGGTTTGGGTGTGGTGCATGGACCCATGCTGTTACGAAGGCACTGCGCTAGCTGGTGGTACCTCCAACTTGGTATGGGCTGTGTTTACATGACATGGATTTGGACCTCTGATCAAACCCAACCTACCATTGGAAGCGCTTATGTTCAGCTTCTCTGAGACCATTTGCAGCAATTTATAGCCTTCAAGTTTCCATACAACGACTGACTTTTTCAGGGTGACAATGCTGCGTATCACGGGGAAAAAATCGTTCATGTTTCGGATTGAGAAACAGTGTAAGATTCCCAGAAAATATTTTGGCCACCTAGACCGCCAGAAATTTATACAATCGAACATATCCGGGAAATGATCGAAAGGTCAGTTCATACGCAACGTTCTTCTCTCAACTCTTTCATAGCTTTCCTAACCTATTTGTTCGTGCAAAATTATAGTCAACAATTAACCCAGATCATTGTATCAGTTGGGTTTTTTCGCATTTCTTCTTACATCATTTAGCAGTTTCCGCAAAGAATATTTTCTAGCCATAAGGAAAATCAATGTGATAGTTATTTGATGCACAGTATGCGTTGTTAGCAAGTGTTTGAATATTCGCTGGTACTTCCCTAAACGCCGGTAACTTATGGATAATGCAGCTGTCAGGTGGACTAGGTACGAACTCTGCCGGTGCTGTACCGTATTGATCTGATCAAGAACTACCGTGTTCCTCCCCTATCGCAATTGTAAACAGTGGCCTGGCCTGTATGCTGCTCATACAGCTCGACAGCTGCGGTCGCTGTTATGGAAATTCCTGTCGGCCGGCGGTGCGCTTTACATTCCCAGCATGCCGTGCGTGTAGGGCTGACCTCCACAGCAGGCCGGACACCCGCGATGAATTAATTACACCTGCCAGTGTCGTCAACGAAATACCTTCCACGTGGACACAACGTATTGATAGAGAATTACCAATCTGTCTGTGAGCGGAGAAGAAAGTCATAGAACTTCCCTATACATTTATTCAGTAAGATTTAAAAATATTTAAAAGTATTTATTACCCGGTGTTTTATTTTTATCTCTGTACTGATTTTTTTCCGAAACTGGATATTTTCTATTGCAACCGTATTGCATGATTAATATTCCCCGTGGGGTATTCTGGGTAGATTAAGTTATGACATAAAAAATACGCTCAGAGTGTAATATCGTAAGTTGAATGTGCGAAATGAGTTGCCGCAAGTCAGTGACCTCGACAGGTTTTACCAATGAGCTATAGCCGATAGTAGAAGCTTTAACGAATGAATTCACTTACTACACGAATAGACTAAACACCTTAATCTATTAGTGTGTAGATTTGAAAAATCTTTATCGACGTGCAACAAATACAATAGGGGGCGTCTGGGAAGAGAAACCTATCGAGCATCAGAGATTTCGGTAAACGTTCATGCGGAAGTACAAGAAAATTAGACGAGATTGTTGAGTGGATGAAAATAAAATAGACTACTTTCCGACAGCAAACTTAATAGTACTATTTCGAGCAACAGCTAATGGAAGAATGGAAGAGAACGTGAGATACGTCATTTGCACACGGATAGAATCTACAGATCACTGCTTCGGGCTCCCACAGCAACATGGGGATGTAACAAATCTACGATAAAGTTAAAAGTGAGCGATTACTTGACGGTAGTATGTAAATTAAAAGGCGTTTCTGCGGCCACGGAATTCTTAAGAAGTCCCGACGCCCGCGTAAATGACTTTTCGGTCAGGTACAAAACTCGTGGGTCAAGCTACATGCGAACCTTCGCGACCGACCCAAGGATTAAGTAAATTTATTTATTTATTTGTTTATTACCATTTACATTTGACTCAGCATCTAGAAGCCAAACTGGGCCAATAATCTTCCCTTAAGACCATGTTTAAAAAACAAATTATGTTAATAATACTATCAATGTAAATAATCCCATAAATGCGGTAGCAACTAAAACAGGAAAAAGTTACAGTTGAATATCTAATCCGGATAACTCAGCACTACAAAACAACACTTAAAAAACACTAAAAAAACGGAAAAGAAAAATATGTACTCCCAATCTTACTCGTTGAACTAGGTACTAAATAGTTTTTTGACTGTCCAACTTGTGAATGAAATCTCATTATTATCCTCACATCCAGGTGGCTGGTCGAAGGGTGAGTGTATGACGTGAGACCATAGCTCTCACTCCTGGTATCGACTGCGGCGGAGACCCCAGCTCTTCAGGAAGCTGCCCTCCTGGAATACATGAAGTACTTCAGCAGTCACCCAGAAGTGAGATTCCTCTGGAAAACTCAGAGGTGACTACAGCAGGTCATGATGGATGTCTACGTCGGTTTCCGCCCTCAGATTTCATCCACTCCAGATATTTCTGCTTTTCAATTTGAGAGGCTATTTTCGCACTTTCATTTAGAAAGTGCCATAGTGTCTCTGAACGCAGTATGTCAAAAATCCTCAGACCTTGTATCTGTTGTTGCTGAGTGATTCTCATCTCTGCTGTTGTTCTGCATTCCCACACCACGTGCTCTGGTGTGCTTTCCTCACCACACTCGCAGTTACTAGTTGGTGTAAGTCCACGTTTGTGTAAGAAGCTTCTGTATGTCCCATGGTCGGTTATGTATTGGATTAGCCTTGGAGAAGGTTGTAAGAATTTCATGCTGATTCGTTCAGCTACAGATGGAAACATGTCGTACGTTCTACGACCTGTTTCACTAGTTTGCCATTCCTGAATCAGTACATTCCACAATTCCTTTTTTGTGCATACTTCTTTTCGAGCTATTTCCACCACCTTGTCCATCCTGTTCTTCTCAGCCAATACATTGCTCCTCGTCTCCTCACTTCTAGATCCAGTGGCAGTACACCTGCTTCTACTGCTAGAGCTGCTGTTGAAGTTGTGCGATATGCACCGGTAAGCCTGATGAGTATCGTTCGTTGAAGCCTCCGGATTTTC
This sequence comes from Vandiemenella viatica, assembly GCA_031002005.1. Lineage (NCBI taxonomy): Eukaryota > Metazoa > Arthropoda > Insecta > Orthoptera > Morabidae > Vandiemenella > Vandiemenella viatica. Next base: position 224,236,527 of record JARYHS010008074.1, on the reverse strand, counting down.
TCCCTCGGCTTAACCTTTGTGAAGTGCTTGGCCCAAACGCTAGCAACGTAGCCGATAATGGATGCAAGTATCACATTATTGTATGCTGTCATTGCCAGGGTAGGGATATGAAACTGTCTGTGACCTATAATTATGATTGCATTCATAGCTCGTAGAGCTCTTCCGCAGACCTCCTCCAAGTGGGCTCGAAAGTTAAGACTCTCATCCAACCACAGGCCCAAGTATCTGCTTACAGGACTCCGGCATATTTTCGCATTACCTACCCTTATAGTAGGATTCCGTTTAAGTTTTTTCTCTTTTGCAAATACCATATAATTTGTCTTTTTTAGTGTGAGTTTCAATTTCACTTCGTCACACAACGTCACAAGAATTTTAAGCACTATCTCATTTTTCACTTCGATTTCAGCTCTTGACATCTCTTCACGAGCAGAAGAAGATCATCTGCGAAGGCAACCAGTCCTAGCAATTCTGGTGTCCGTTGAAGAATTTCCTGTAATGTTTCTAATGCTAAATCACAAATGATAGGGCCGCAAGCAGATCCCTGGGGGCAGCCTTTATTTATTTCTCTTTTGATTTTGTCGTCAGGGTATCTCATGGTAACAATTCTATGCTTGCAGTAATCTCTCAGGCTGCAGTACAGTCGTTTTGGACAGAGAATTTGCCGGAGTCTTGCAAACAATGCTGGCCACCACAAGTTGTCGAAAGCCCCCGAAATGTCAACAGGGACTCCCACCACATATTTCATTTCTGATCTTTCGACTATCTCGATGGCTCGGTTTATTGCATCCTCAGTCGATGTTTTTGTCCTGAAACCATACTGATTGGGATTCATACCAATCGATGTTCTAAAGTCCTGAAGTTTTCGACACAGCACTTCTTCCTGTACCTTCCCCATCACGTTTAATAGGCAGATCAGGCGGTAAGATTTCGGCATGAGGGGATCTTTATCGGCACCTTTCTTAAGTATTACAACTTCACCACGCTTCCAGATGCTTGGTATTGTTCCTTGCCTGAGACATTCGTTGAATAGTCTGCACAGAATTGGAGCTACATCCAAGATAAACTTTTGTATTACTTCAGCCGGGATTCCGTCTGGTCCTGGTGCTTTTCCCACTCTCAGAGAATTAATTGCTGATACTACCTCGTCCAGCGTGATGTCACTCTTCCTGAAGTCTCTCCCGTAGGGCTGCCACATTTCGCGATAGAGCTCATCTTGTTGTTCACAGTTCTCCTCTGGTCTGTCATGCGGCAGTAAGCTGTTCAACAGCTGGTCCACTGATTCCTTCAAGTTAGTTGTAACTGTACCGTCTTCTCTTCTAATTGAGGATAACGTGGTGGGAGGTTGTATTTTTCCAGCGGCTAATTTCTAAGGAATTCCCCATGGATTAACTTTCAGATTTTCTTTCACAAATACTTCCCATCTAGTCTGTCTGGTTGCTAGAGTTTCTTGCTTGTAGTCTACTCTCATTTTCCTGTATCTGGCAAGAAGAAAGTCTATTTCTTCAGCTATTCTGCTCCTTTGGTAGGCTTTCCTAGCTTTTCTTACTTTTCCTCTTAGTGCTTGCAATTCTGCATTCCAAAAACTGTCAGTTTTACCACCAAGCTTCTTCAGAGGAATAGCAGGTTTCATTGCATCCTGAATTTCCCATGTTAGTTCCCTCGCCATGTTGTCCACATCGAAGTCTTCTTCCGATACTGCCGGAGACAAGAAAGCTTCTCTCAGCTTCTGCCATGAAGCCCGTCTTATGTTGTACTGCGTTTTTAAGTAGGGTTTTCCCGGATCGGCTGTTGTCCGTTCCCTTGAAATGTCGTATACTATGACGTTGTGGTCACTAGTGGTAATATTGTCCATCACTCGCCAGTCATGCGTTATTTGTTAGAGTTACATCGATGTTGGTGAAGGCGTCAGTTGTGTTGTTGAAGGTGTATGGATTTCTCTCTTTGTTCTGGACTTCAAGTTGTAGTTCATTTATAAGATCAACCAGCAGTTCACCCCTAGTATCAGTTCGACGACTGTGCCACAGGGCCGACTTTGCGGTTACGTCAGCCGTTATTACCATTGGTTGATCACATAGAGCTAAATGTATCTCCCTTGTTTTATTCAGATAGGGTTCGATTTCATCTCGATGTTGGAAGTACATGTTTAATACAACAAAATTGCCCCAGTGTGTGCTAATCTCCACACATGTGGTGTGTTCATCACAAAACTGCGCTAGTTCAGTGTGTTTGTTGAACACTATTATGGCTGACATGGGTCTCGGTCCAGTTGTGATTATCTGCGACGTTGCCAGCTTGTACGGTATTTTGCCTTGTTGTGAGTATGGTTCGTGGAGGCAGGCATTATCGATGCCTAACCCCTCCACCAGTTTCCTTACTTCATGCAGGACAGTGATACTTCTCTTGGCATTGAGTTGCGCGATCCTTAGCTTCGTGAGTGACTCAAGGATCCCTCGTGTAGACATTACATTGGGGCCAAGTTAATTTCGTGTCTAGTACAGTCTTGCATTAAGTCTATAAAACCGGTTTGTACAAGATGTCGGGATCGAAGATTTCGCCTCTCCTCTTAAAGACTTGTTTTACCAAAGTGAGAAGCTGTGCATAATCTGTTGGCAAGTTATGTGCCTTCAGTTGAATTCTATCGACTGCCTCGGTGACATGCTTACCAGCCGGATGTAGCCCTCTCGTTAAGTGCCGAAGAGCCAGTGACAGTGTATGAACTTCCTCAAGTCTATTAAGTCACAAGTTGTTTTCAAAATCCGCGTATATTCGGTCCGGGTGTATTGGTACATACTTGAGTTCACTGGTTTTCACTTTTACTTGTTCGAGCGTAATGCTTCCAATACTTAGTGTTGCCTGTGAGTCATAAGAGTCTTCAGTCTTCCTGAGATAATCAGTACCACACCGTTTCGATCGCGGTTTTCGAGAAGTTTCAATCGTAGTTGATGAAACGTCTCTTATTTGCGTAGCTGAGTCCTCGGTCTGTTTGCCCATATTCACTAACACTTTGTTGTCTCTCTGCGCCAGTTTCTCTCTGTAATTTGCTGCTCGTAGTGCATTCCTTCTTCTTCTAGACGGTGGATTCCCCTCCTTTATCTTGACGCCGATGCATGCCTTACCGATTGTTGCCACGATTAACTTCTTGATGATATTAGTTAATTGCTCTGCTAAGGTTGATTCCACTTCTATCAGGAGACGCTTACACTCCATAGTCGATTTTGTTAATGAGCCATTGTAGCAGCAATTGGTAGGTTGGGCAATCTATTCCTCTTTTTCTGCAAGATTTCCCTCATTTTTTACAGGGAATGCACAGCTTCTTTTGCAATAAATTAGGACATTGATCTTTTTGATGGTCATCTATGCCGCAATGGGCGCAGGCAATTTTTTCTTTTGGACAATGCCTGCTATGGTGGCCTAGATCTTGACATTTTGTGCACTTCGTGACGACTGTATAATCTTTTACCGAAATTGCACAAAACTCAATGTAAACTCTTCGCTGCTCTACGAGAAATTGCCTCACTGATGGACTGACCTCGACTACTTGGTGCACTGAAGCTATATCTCGCGGGCAAGTCCTAAATTTAGGAGTGAATCCACTCAGGAATTCTTTTCTGCCCATTTTTTCTTCAAAGTTTTGTTCATAGATCCTTAAGTAAATGGAAGCTTTGAGCATACGTGAATGACACGCTGCAAAACGGAAAAGTGGTATGGGAAGACCAGGAAAACGTTGAGCATATGTAAGCCTACGTGGCAACAATTCTGCCGAAAGATGTTGGTTCAAAAATTCCGAAAAATTGTTACAGGTCAACCAGTTAACGTTGATAACGCTTGTCTGATTAGTTCTGTGTACCAATAATAGGCCTTACAATGATAGAAATACCAATTTCAAATATTTTTTGTGTTCCTTGAGGCTAAGTCGCCATTGGTCGCTGATTTCTTTTTTCGTGAAGCATACGATAAAGCATGGTGGACTGGAGAAAAGCGATGAAACATCATAATCATTCGGGATTGACTTTCCTTTGGGAGAATAACCTCCAACTAACTTACGTTGGCGTCCGGCCCTGACCTCGCCACATCAGTCCTGGCCGGTACAGAGAGATGGCCGCGAGCCATTCTATATTGTTTGCGCTGACCCCTCGGTTGACAAGCAAAACACCAAGCTGGCGGTAATATACTCGCCAATAAACTCTGTACACTACAGACGATAGTGACCGACACACATTATTTGATTGGCAATGATGACAGAAATAAAGTCTCTTGCTCTATCCACTTTTACTAATTTATGAGTGTTGAAGAGCAATTTATGTATGTTTTTAAATGGCAGTAAACGGTTCATAGTCTTGTTTAATTTGGAAGTAAACTAAATCATAACGTTTTTGAATTAAATTAAATGAGTCTATTCTTGTTTTATTCTTAGAAAAATAATTGTTTCATATTAATTTTATCAGTAGCAATAATAAGAAGGAATTATTCTTAGATTTATATTTGGAATTCATAAAAATTACCAATACCACATTTCGAACATACTGGTTTCTAAACAAATGACTTCCTTAAATATTGTATTAAAATTAAATTATTGGCACTTACAAATTGTCTTAGACAAAATCATGTTGTCAGCATACAATGTGTCGCACGTGTTGCCAGTAACTTGCGTGAAGTCAGTCTATTGTTTTCCATTTTATACTCGTTATCGATTGAGCATGGTACTGATGTAATTACCGAGCGTAAACTCTTCTTTTTCAAAAACAAATATAACTCTACTTGATATGTTCTGTATCCTAAATTCCAATTAAATATCTTCTTCAATGATCACAATCTAGGATCCATGTATCCAGGGTGATTCAGGAGGAATGGTAAATATTGAATGAGTTGTTAGTTTGAATAATATTGAGTAAAAAGTTAATATAAATTATTTGTGTCCTCTTTCGATTAGTTTTTTAGATACAGGTGCTGGAATGTTATGTGTAAAATAAATCTCAGAAAATGATCAAGATCATGCAAATAACTTATTGAAGTACTTTGTTCATGCAAAAAACGCATATTTCATAGAATTTTAAATTAAATGCCTCTTAACGTAGCAGCTACAGTCATCTTTTGTGAGATGCGCGTGCATCAGGATTGTGTTTGTGAACTTCAAGTATCAGTAAGGTGCTTCAATTTGTGTACTGAAGTCGACGCTGGGATTTTGGAATACTTAATACAAACTTTCTTAAATATGAGTGTGTTTTTGCATGAATAAAATACTTCAATAAGTTATTTGCGTGGTCTTGATCATTATCTGAGGTTTATTTTATGCATAACATACCAGCACCTGATCTAAAAAACTAATGGAAATTGGACACTTGCTTATACGAACTGTTTTATTTAATATTGTTCATACCACCACATCCTTCAATATTTACCGTTCCTCCTGAATCACCCTCTATTTCTAAGACGTAGGTGCCACTTCTCTGAAATATTTGTTGTTGATAATCGATCACAACAATCGTTAAAAAAAGTGAATGTACGTAACACCAACTTAATTTTATTACAGTCCTTTTTTTTAGCTTGACTGTCCATCTCTCTGCGCAATGACTTCCAATTGAAGTTTCGCAGACATTAATAAGAAAACTTATGAATTTTACTCTAATGTATTTGGTAAAGAGAATGTAACAGAATATTTTAATGCTGATAAATTATAGTGGGACATTGCTGTTGAAGTGTATTACAACTTCTTTTATTGCAACAAATTACAAAAAATAATACTTTTATTAATTCTCTTTACCATTATTTCAAACTAACATAGGCGTAAAGAATTGTAACTAGTTACACTTTCTTATTAATATTGCGCTTAACTCGTTTCTTTCGTTAATGCAAGTAATGTTTAGCTAACTGTCTGTTCCGGTTTAAACAATGTTTACTGTACCAGTAAATTGTGGTCGCGTGAGGTCCAAGTTGGCGGATACAAGTTCCTGAGTGATTACTCTATAATTTCTTATGCCGATTACTATAATTACTTCGGTTCTAAATTTGTATAAGAGTGAACAATAACTTTGTTATGTAAAAACAGACGATTGTAATAGATTTTATGCCTTATACCTTAATAAAGTAAGTAAATTTTCATGTCATAATAATGTGATTGCTGTAGTTTAATATAAAAAAACTGCATAATGAAACTCTACATTTAACAAACCTTTATTCTGAGGAGAAAACTGTTTCATATATGGCTGTGCAATATTCAACCATGGTGAATTAAATAATTTATAATGAACGATTTTTAAAGGAAAGTTTAACAAACTATATTTTTTAGCGTTCTAAAATTCTAAAACGTTTTTGAACGTATTTTATTTTTCCCTGAGTTGTTTGTCAACGATTTTCATCAGCCATAATGAATTGTTTTATTCACTTTGTAGTCAGTTTTCATCTAAAAATGGTAATGAGTTATTATTATTATTACTCCGCGATTCGCTAAAAGTAGGTGGCGGAGGATGCATTGCACCAATCCTAACGAGTAACTTACTACCATGTGAAAACACTCAAAATCAAATAGAGTCGTGTATGCGTTAACCTTCCTACGATCTTAGCACAAAACACGATACCGCACCTATAAACTCCATTTATCCGCGAATTTATAGTTTTCAAAATTACATGGAAAGATATAGCAGTAAACTGGAGGAAGTCATAATTACATCCGGCGGTCGTATATAACGTTGACTGTGACTGTAATAGAAATAAAAATTTCTGTGTCGTCATCTGTATTACAAATTGGACTGGTCATCTTGCGACATTGTTGTTCTTGGAAGCAGCATTACGACTTGCGAGTCACAAGTGCTATCAAAACAATTCTGTATTTATTTTATGTCGGCAACAGGTTGGCATCATCTTCGGAAGCACATTGTGTTTTTCAAATTGATCCCACTTATGGGTATCTATTTTTTCAAGGCAGAATCGTTATTTGAAGGGTGGACTATTTCGACGCGAGAGAAATGCCACGAACACACGTCATCCCGGCTTCACAAAAAAAACCCTGAGGCAAATGGTTAGCGCACCATACATTCAAGCCCAACAAGACGATCTCCCGCACAAATGAGCGCAGAGTTGCAACTTTACAACCAACGCAAATGAATCATGTCAGCAGAGATCTTCACATCCTTAATGCCGCAATGCAAGCGGCTCGTCATTTGGCGTCTATTGCAGTAATTTGTCTCAAGTTTAATTACTGGGTTATGCGGACGCTATACGTATAATCCTTCTATGAGTTTCTGCCTTATACATCTCAGTGATTTATTGCTTTCATCTTGCATTGATTTTCTATCATGAGATGTTCTGCGCGAAATTCTGTGAGCAACTAATTTGTTAATACAACTTCTACGACAGTAACTGCATTAACTGTGCGATGTGTATGAGAATTTAATACTAGCATTTTACAGATTCTGGTTACTATCATTTCAATTACGAGTATACATAACACTGATTTTAATTTATATTCCAGCAGTAAAGAAATACGTTTTACGAAAGCAGCTTGTTTCTTACAAGCAAAAATTAAGGTAATATTTTTTTTTTATGAATCCTTGCACAATTTTCCCAATAACTATACCTTCTATTTGTTATTAACTTCAAGCAGTACGGTTTACGCTTTTTAGCATTTACTGTAGGTCTGTGGATTTCTTTATTTCTTTTTACTCTCCTCATATCGTCGGGTGTTGCTTATCTTTATGCACTTCCTGCCAAGCGGTATGGAGACTCGGTGGATATCAAAATGTCCCCGCTTCGAATCGCGGTCTCAGCTGGAATTTTTCAGTTGCCTAACCCGACCTGCACAATTGGCACAATTTGTTGTGAAAGGTACCAGAACGCTTCATTGGTTCGGTTTCCACGTTAAGTCTCCTTTACAAGGATGGATTACCTGGTTTTGTTAGTTGGGCACAATTAAGGACAATTACGCTCGCCGAATCGAAAACCCTTCCATCTGCTGGCCTAACAGACAAAAAAAAAAAAAATCTACAATTTCCAGTGGCTTATAAATTAAATAACCTATTTATTACACACTTGTTTCTGTCCACTTTCGATGCACTTTCCTGTCACTTATGAATTAGTAACTTACGTTTTGATTAAGCATCGTTAAGAGCCTTTCCACGCCACACCAAGCGAACGTGATTCCTGAATGCTGAAATCAAGTTTTAAAAGAAATAAAAAGTGATTTAAAACAACAAATTAAATAAAAACTAATTAAAAAAATAGAATTAATATTGAATTCTAAAAACACTTATAAACTACATAATTTCGTAAGCTCACTCATTCACTCACCTCGATAGCTATTGGCTGTAGAACGGTGTCACGTGTCAGCCTCTGCTCGCAAAACAGCAACCAGAGATACCATTAGAAGAAATTCGTGGCTATATCCACAATTTAATAGCTAAGCAACTGTACAAATTAATTGCCATAATACGAGTATATTCATTAAATATCCATAAACTTTATGTCTGAAAAAAACGTGGATCTGCTTTACAGTAACATGTTGTTGATGAAAGCAACTTAAAAAAATTAAATTACTCATGGACTCTGTTGTAACCAAAAATTTGAACTCTCATTCCGGCTTAGGATAAATTTCAATTTAATTAAAACTGTCACTAACGTTGTTGTTTGACTAACGTTTATGCACTACAATTGATTTGCTTTTTGGGAATTTTACTGACAACTTTCGTTAATGGCCTTTCTTCATGTTCGCTGTACGTGAATTATTAGTTTATTTAAAGTGGACATCAGACCAAATTTGTTACCGAATCAACTATTCTGGCAATTCATTTCTTCGGAGTTGCTCAACTGTTTAATAATATGGAATGTGTATTAAGTTCTTTGGCCGTTACCGAGTGTTTGCCCGGTATCAATTAAGAAACAACGTGATGCATACAGGAATTGTTTAAGATTCAAATACAAGTCAAGTTTGTATTTAAGCAATTATGCGATTGCGCTATCGTCCCTGTTCGTGTTTAAACCTCTATTAATGTTTCTGAGTTCTTCAAGCTCAGAAACACCATTCAAGTTTATTATTTGGTCAAATCAGGTCAACCTGTCATAATTTTTCATCCTAGAAAGTGGAACTATTCTAGACCCGTGACGATACGCAAAAACAGTCACGGGCTTACACTAGTTTCAATTATAAAACAATTTAATTTTTTTTATAAATACTTATTTTCAGACAAAACATTAAAACTTGGACCTCTCATCGTTATACGCTGTTTACAGCGTATAGAAAATAAAATTATCTTACCTAACATTTCGGACATGAAGGCTAGGGAATTTTAATTCGTATTGAAGGTCTACGACAGTGACTTTAATGTACGATCATATTCATACGCCGCAACCTCAGGACACTTCAACTTTATGTTACAATGCTTATAAGTTCTCATAGTTGAGCCACGTTGTTGTTACTTTTCGACATAGGTGCACTGAAATGTTATTTTACAGTACACCCGTACTTCAAAGGATTTAACTGTGCATGCGCGAACATTGCTTTCGGGTTTCAAGAGAATTTCAGGACTTTATTTAGGAAATAGGTTACTTTTTTGCACATGTTTGATTATTATCTTTTTTGCATGTGATGTGAGCCACTTTGTGGTCCGAGCCCCTAGGCTACAGTATATATAGCCTATGCCTAAATGTGCCCCTACTGTTTACACATGTCTGTCTGTGTGAGAATATATTTAGAGATTTAGTTATTTGGACTATAGGTTCACAAGTTTTCTTTTTATTAAAAATATTTTATAATTTTTAATAATAGCAGTAAATTCCACTAAACAATAATTTAAGAATATAAAATTGTGTCAGAATCAATGGAAATTTTAATTAAAAACGAAATATTAAAAAATCTGAGACCAGTCCATTATGACAAAAAAGTAATCCGTCAAGAAAAAAGGAGATTACACCCAATGTGTTACACTGCTTATTCATATGACGTTATCAAATCTCAAGGTAACTCGATATTTCTAGTGCTGAAGAAACATCATCTCATTTTAAACCGAAAAAAGATGGTTTCCTTCTTGACTTTAAAGCATTAGTTTTTCAGGAACTTACTATTCTGATCAATTAAAACAAGGTCTCTGTTAAACTGAGGCGAATATAACTTCTGAAATGCCGAGCAAGAGTATGAATATTATTATTGGTATTGCCAGCCTCTGCTATTTGCTTGTATGTTGATTGCATTCTGTAAAATTATTCACTTACTGTAGTTTTACCGGAGCAGGTTTTTCTGGAGATTAATCAGCTTTGTAACAAACTTTTGCTGATATAAGTTTTGGGAGTAGTTGATACTAATACGATATCCATTTAGATTCGCTCTTGACGATGCCATTGTCTTAGCTCAGAGCTTTGACATAATATTTATATTATTTTTTTCCTAAAATTCATATAATGCAGAGTCAAAGCACATACAGATTTAACATTTCTTTCATATCTCTCTCCCTAATCAGCTTTTCACATGATTTAGTATAGCCCGCCATACGTATACTAATGATATTATCAAACTATTAATTTTTTTTAGTTCAAATAGCACTCACCGAGAGTTAAAAGCAATTATACTCTTTTTGGTTAATATCGAGGCCATTATGCGGTGCCCTCTTCGTAATGCTATTGGCAGATGGACTTAAAACTTCTCTGCAAGTTTGCGATGGATAAGTATCGTTTACATCCTTGAATAGCGTGACTTTTGGCACTAACGACTCACTCAGGTCACTGAAGTAAATGTTAAAACCGTTTGCACCAAGCTCAGTAATAAGGTAGGCCTTTACATGTTGTTCTAGGTCAAAATAAGGGAAACTACCTATTTTAAGGCAGTGCTCTTCTGTTCGAAACAAACATGCTCTGCAGTGACATACGATTTAGTTTCTAGGTAATTTCTAATGATATGATATTGTAATATACAACATAAAGGTAATCAACAGAAATATGACATACTATAGTTACCTTTGCTTATTGGAAGCTAGTCGCTAAGAGACGGAGTAATTGCCAAGTCCTTTTACTTTTGGGAAAGCCGAATTCTGAACATTTGTTAAAGTTTGCACTCAATTATCCACTTTCCCAAGTTTACAGAGAACACAAAAGAAGAGAGTTGTCGATTCAACGGATTGCCTGCCGGTTTGATCAGTTCAGAAGGCTTAATGCTATTAACGTTTCAAATAAATTCCATTGGGCAAATATTTTTTCATACTCGTACAATTAGGTTCTTGATTTCCTAGCATTGAACGTTGTGGGTAGTTAGGAGCTTGAGCTATATCACCATATTTTTTCTCAAGCTTCTATTTCATCTAAATAAAACTTTTTTCAACAAATAAAAGATTTGTGGGAATTAAGTTTTTCCCGGCGTATAAATGACACAAAATCTCAATTGAAAACCAGCGAATAAAAGATTTATTTGCTAGTTGTTCATCTGAAAAAAATTTCAGCGCACAAGACTGCAGGCCTATAGTTGGACAGTTGTTCATTTTTCTCCAATCTAAGCCTAGTTACGCATTGTTTTATAGACGACAGCTGAACTTATTGAGGTTTTCGTTTCTTAATTTCAGTTAATTGCTTCGTTCACTTGAGCAGGTTGAAACGCTCCTCAGTTTCTCAATTGTCGTACTGAGCTAGTGTTTCCCTTGTTTTCTTCATTATTTTACCATCAGAAAGATACCCCATTTCCTCCGTTTTTACTCATTTTCCGGTGTGGTTGTTCGTGTCGTTTGTGACAAGGTTTATATAATCTGATTCGGCACCACTCGTCAGAAACGAGGTTATTTAAATTTCCTGTCACACCAGTCAGGTTTCTTGGCGTTTCACATCTAAGAGGAATTTGATATTTTTATCCACCTGGGTTGGATAACTCAGCGCGAATGGAAAACGGCATCTAACAGATAAGCGTTCTAGTGATTTACATATAAGCTTCTTCTGCAAGTATCGTTGAAGATGTTGAAATTCATATCGTCTATTACTCTTCAGTGAAAACAGTTATGAGCACATCCGCAAATCCAATGGTGACTGTACAAAGCTGCTCATAACCAGCAACAACAGTAATTACGGACGTAGTAATAATACTTGAGGAGGGTGTAAATATTTCTGCTGTTGATGATGTCATTTCATCTTTAAACGCTTTTGTTAAATGGCGGGAACATATTTGACATGATCGTACGTGGTTGTATAACCAGTAATTATTGTCTTTTCCAAAATGACTAATCATGAGAAACAGAACATATTGCACAGTGAGTAGGGCTTTGACTTTGTAAACGATAACAATTTGTAACATTCAGTTAGCTACAAGTTGTAGTAAGTTTTCGATCTATTAGTGAGTGTAACCGATAAAAAAACATGTGTACTTCATCATCTAATCTGTATTATTATTATTATTATTATTACCGAATCATACACATCAAATACACAGTTAAAATATTGTACAAATTAACAGCTTTAAACACATTTTGCCCAGTACTTCGCAACCTAAAGTGCATTCGGTGTTGCTCGGAACAGGTCATCTTTGTTGCAAGATGATGGGACACAGGGCACTCGAATATATTGTTCATCGTATGGTCCTCACCACATTCGCACTTAATACTGGTACCATCAGTATAACCCCATTTCACTAGATTTTCCTCGGACCTGCCCACTCCTGCTCGCAATCGATTTAAGGATCGCCAGACGTCCAGTCCTCTGCGTGATCAGGTGGCAAGCGCTCTGCAACTGTATGTGGTCCCGAGATGTTAGGACCTCCATTTTCCACAGCTGTACTTTTGCCCTTTCAGGTGACCCAATTAATTCGTGCGATGTTCTCAGGAAGCTTTTCCAGGACTTGAGTCTCTAGGCTGGAGGTGTATGGCCGCGCAGTGGATGAGCGCTTTCCCGTTCTACTTTTTTCCTCTCCTTGTTCGCAGCCACTTCCTGCATGATACTGGGTGGTGCACTTCCCGAAAGCTGGTAAAGTCTGTCAGCTGGGGTAGGCTTTAGGCAACCTGTTACTAGTCTGCAGGCGTTATTAAGGCCTACATCCACCAGTGTGGAGTGGGATGATGAATACCACACTGGGCATGCATATTCTGCAACAGAGTAACAAAGGGCCATTGCTGATGTACGTATAGTTCGTGGTTCACTGCCCCACTGTGATCCAACTAGTTTACGCAGTAAGTTGTTTCTTGTAGTGATCTTCATTTTGAAAATCATACAGTGCTTCTAATATGTGAGGATTCTGTCGAGTGTCACTCCAAGATATTTTGGGGTGTTACATGACTGCAGTTCAACGTTTAATCTGTATGGTGAATGAATTGTTAACGCTTCAGCCTGCAGTCCAAAGGACACAGATTTGATCCTCCATTTGGCAAGCCAGATCTCGGTTTTGCATGGTTCACCAAATTACTCGAGTCCCACGTTGCTTTCTTTCGAAAAGGGCATGGGTGAATTCCCTTCCTTTCCTCTTCCCGGCACTAATGACATTGGTTTGGCGTCAAGAACTAATTACAAAAAACATTGTTGTGAGAGTAACCGTCTGTCGCGGTCTATAAACAAATGTAAGCAGTTATTTCGAACGGAATGTAGTATTTCATTACAGCAAAGATGTTCTCATTACGTCCGTTTACACCAACTATCTCCGCGAAGCCTTGGTGCAATAACTGTAACGTCAACATGCACTAAATCACATGAATTCCAGATGCCGATTCCATCATGGAAACTTCTCTTGTCCCTTAAATCAAATGTGGCATGGAAAAGTGCACAGTGCGACTGCTTAATCCCAAGAGTGGGTGAGTTAAATCACATTCTTTCTTCCTGCCAAAACTATAGACTGCCGCAAGATAAAATGTTAATTGAATTAAAAAAAACTTAAGTATACCCTCTCCTACTAACATGAATATTCTGCTATCGTCTATGACAAAAACATTTACAGGGCTTTAATGACCTATTTTAAAGATGAAAATATATTTAACTGAGTTTTCATTGCACATATTGTAAAACTGATTCCCTTAAGCAGCTTGAACCCTTCTCTTTTAACGCATTGTATACTGCTTATTTTAACTCCCATGATTGTATCTACATGTACGTATATCCATTTCAGTTGTGTAATGATTAATTTCAATGCATGCCTCGTTAAACGTCAATTCATAAGTGTATTAATCGTGCCATTATAATGCATATTCTTAATATACTAATTGGCTAAAAACGATATTGTATGCACCAATGGAAATTTTTGTAAAAGGCTGACCGTATGGTAGATAAGGCTAAAAGCCATTAATATAAATAATTAAATAAAAAATAATTTTAACCGTGAACCCCTCACAAATAAAGTTGCTACCTCCTGCTGGAAAGGGATTTTAATAACGGAGATCAAACTTGACCCGCCAGAAAATTGTGATATGAATCAATCGACTACTATCATTATAACTACAGCACATGTATTCAAAAAATATTTCTAGGTTTACGAGGAAAAAACGAAAGTACATTATTAGTTTCTAAAATAATATTTGGAATTCAAATCTCAAAAATAATTTAATACTTTATTTGGCGCCTCAACCGATTTTGTTTTATTGAGAAGGCCTTTTATCTGATCATTTATAAGAATTCCATTGTAAAAATTATTTTACCAAAGTTATAATATGATTGCAGGCGTTTTTTCCTTTAGTGTGATGAAGTCTGAAAGCCACCATACGCTTGGAAGTTTTCTCTCTGTATTTTTGTATCTATTGGTTCTGTTAAATATACTTTTTTAGCATCTTAAATTTTTTCGTTTAAAAAGTAAAAGATAAAAAGCAAAAAATTGGAAATCGTTCTTGTTTTCTCCTCAGATAGTTGACGTGAGCCGAAATGAGGATGTGTTACCATCATAGCAGCCGAGTATATCCGAATATTATGGTTATATAATGTTTTGTCAGCCATGGGAATGAAATACAGCGAATCTGTGACAATCAAGTTTGGAAGCTGTAGTAAATTTGAGAAAGTTAGCTTTGAAGGACTATAAAATAAACGGTTTTATTGGAAAATGTCTCCCCGTTTAATAAACCACGAGCGCTCGGAAGAGGAATGTCCTCGATTTAGAGATTTAATAAACGAAGCGACTGTGAGTTACAGACTATCATGGAAGATTACGGAGGAGAAGGTTCAACTACAGTATAAACGAAAAGAATTGCCCTGAGAAAAAGACAAATAAACGTTTCATTCAGAAATACTGGAAACCATTATTAAATTATTTTTTTTATTTTTTATTTTTTTTTATTTTTTTTTAAGTGTAAACAGCGATACGTGAGAATTCGATCAGTTTAATTCTAATATGCATTTCTAAAGATGCAAAGAAATTCCTGAAACTTGATAAAATTGTAAATAATAATATGTAGTAACTAGTAAGTCTGAGAAGAAAATCTGTAGCTGAAGCGGTAACTTTGAAAGTATGCCTATAAGCTAAAATTACTTTATCAAACAAACTTAATAGGAGAATACTTGAAATATCTCCTTTAACATAAGGAGATCATTCAAATTAGACTCTTTCGTGAAAAATATAGTAGAGAGATTGTACCTGATTTATGTGCTCTCAGAATAGACAGTTAGAATCTAATCATTCCTGCCCAAAATCTATTGAAAATACTAACGGTAAAGAAAAGTTTTTACTGCCGGGGCCGTAGCGACAATTTTCGCAGGGGTAAAGCCCATGTACAGGACTGGATAAGGAAAAATTCCAAATTCCATTCTAATCCCTCGGCGTTAAATAGAGTCGTTGTATCCAGCATAAAAGTCGTGTGCGGTTAGACGGCGAGAAACAGGAAAAACCACCGCTGAGAACTTCGATGGTCACATTGTGTTCCGATGGATACTGTGTTCTTATCAAAAACGTTGTAAAACCAGTAACGTGTAGAAGCTTCAATTTTCTCATTCCCCTCCTGATTTTCAGTCTATTAACACTATGAAAATTGTATTTCAATTTTCTTCTTTTCGTAGCCATTTGAAACATAACAGATAAATAAATTTCAATTGTTTCGTTATTTATTATTTTGGGGTGTATTATTGAATTACCAGAATCCGGTGAAAATAAATTCCTTGTGTGTCAACATTATTATTTTCTCTCGATTTAATTTTTAATTATATTTTTTGACCTAAGATAAGGGAACTAGCAGTATTTTCCCTCAAAGATGTATTCAGATTTTATACAACTGACTGATTTTCTTCTGCATAAATAGTATCAGTTGCCGTTGAACAAATATGGAGCTGCTATTATTTACTAGAAATCTTCATCCAGTACCTTTCAAGTGGTGGTATATGTTTATCCACTCCTTGTCGACTTTAAAACCAGTATAACATATTCTGGTTAATTGCCTCGCGGGTTCTGTTTCGCCCTACACGTGCCGTCTCTGATGTCGTAGTTGCGCTCGTTAGGGGAATCACTTGCACATGAGTTGTAGTGCAGGTACATAGAGCGCTGCGGGCTGCCTAGATAGTCGAGAAACTGCAGGCTCTGACCTCGCTTGAGTCCTGAATACCTGCGTTGAAGCGATATATCTTTTATGTAAGATAGTTCAGTGTTCTATAACTGAATTCATTAAATAAAATTTTAAGATTATTTTATGCAAAACTATTGATTGCTAACAAAAAGTAATAATGTATTTCTGTGGTGATTAAACTGTATATTACTTAGCTGCTTCGTTTTAAATGTATTTTTGTCATTCACACGCTGATATTTGTTTATTTATCTTCTCTAAAAAATATATATCCTATTCCAGGCTTATCCCTATTTCATGAGAGAAGTGTTTGACATCACCAGCACACAATCTTAGATTTCACTCATGCACTATGTGACAGTCTAATTTTGAGTCATAGGATGATGTTGACAGTTTTTACATTTTTAAGTAAATTGGTCCGTACTTATTCTATGACCGGTAAGAATTCTAATGAGGTCCCTCGGGACTTCACCACTCAGTTCAGGACATTCGTATTATTGTGTTAGCACTACTAAAACTTTAACTTTTCGTGCTAGGACACCAGGGTGGGTAGTTCGATTCACGTCGGAAGATTGTGCGTAAACATTAGTTTTCGAGTGATCAAGAATCAATCGGATGAATTCTCTATTATATTCACTCCAGATGCAGAGCCACTTAGGTGTACTTTTGTAAAGTCAGTTTTCGGAATTCACGCCATATTTCATTATTTATAAGGTAACTCAGTAATTTAAGTGGCTGAGTGAAGGCCTTTTGAAATAACAATTTCACATGTTTTTTGCTTGACTTTTCACCGTGCACAGATTTAAGTTTTTAACGGTACGTATTCTACGTTCAATTACAGATAGAATTATGAAACTGAAAACACTAAATCGTGTCTAAAATCACACGAAATATTTACTTTTTATGGAATCGTTTATAAAGTTAATGAATGCCGTTGGTAGCCTCTGTGTATGACTTATTAGTTGAATAACGAGAAAAAGACCTAGAGAATTATTTAAAGTTTGTAACATGAACTAAAATAAAAAAATCATTTATAAACATTTAGTGGCCTAAATAATATCAAAATGGCCATTAATTTTGTTGAAACAGTATATATTTCATTAGAGAAAAAGATAATTTAGTCACACATTCCATGCTTTTTGTTGATTTGCCTTGTTCTATCCACCCACTTGGATTGTACACACACCAAAAAACCCTGGCACAACAGAGAAGAGTTGTGGCTGTGGTCACAAGCCGCTGGAATATCGCTGGAGAAAAAATTCGAAGGTGCCTTCGCTGCAGACAGCTTGATCAACAGTGTATTGTGTGGAACTCTATGGTAAATTTACAATTTATACATTTTTTGATTTGCCAAAATGCCTGCAAAAGTACTTACTAAAGCATGTTGTTACTGACCGAGATGCAGCAGTTTCCTTTGGCGTTTGTACTGTTCCCCTGCTGATAGGAACAATTAAAAGGACGAGCGAATGATTGTTAAGAAATTATCTGATTGTTACGCTAGCTCCCGCATAAGAGAAGGACGCTTTGAATATCTGCACAGTGTTGTCTGAGGTATGAAATGCAGATTTTAAAGCCGAAAGGTGATCCAATTGCGTTTGGATTTCCACAGGTTTTTGTATCTCAGGCATAAGTGATTTGGTTTTTGCTCTTATAACCAACCTAGGTAGCGTCAAGACGAGTCGAGCTGGCGGCCCTGCCAGTCAACTATTTATGACTCCCAAAGCAGAAGCGTTAATACCCCTTATACCACTCTATGATCAAGATGGGCCTAGAAGTAGTTTTGAATGGAGTGCCTCATGAATGGCTGAAATTACACTGACTTCTTGCAGAGAGAGTGGACGAACAACGAATCGCGTGTCTGGAAATACGGAGTGAAGTATGAGAAAATTGTTAGCGAATAAGGGAAGCCTGTCACTGGATAACCACCAATCGCATGGCGAGTTGATTCGCAGGATTCGGTGATTGGACGACGATGCTGGAAGAAGAGGACTCGAGTCTTCCTGAAGGGAAGACAATGGAGAGAGAGACACTTTTAGTCTTGCCTTTTGTCCGGATACTTCGTCTTGTGACTCGGTCCGTGAATTTGGGAATGCCAAGACCTCGTCACTGCGGGTGGCTGCCAAGTCATCACCTCTGGTCGTGGCATTAGCTGCCACTGTCCAACAACTCAGCTCATGTAATTGGACGGGATACCACTGGTCGCCCGAGCATCCCCACACACACCACTCCACACGATGGTAGTTGGCCATTTTACCACGCTGCATCACGCCGACCTCATCAGTGATCAGCATAGAACTAATTCGCACCACAACTTGGGGAGCGTCCATAAAACTACGTGGCTCAGTTTAGGGGGGAGGGGAGCGGTTGGCTGGGCTACGTGGGAGAGAGGGGGGAGGGGCTTCCGAGCCAATCCACGTAGCTTTCCATTGATATTATTTGTCACAGTTAAATGAGATACAGAACATTCAACAGCGTGTGAATATTTATTTCCTTCATTTAATTATCTCCACATGTAATTTAGGATAGTCTGACAAGAGGAAACAGTACAAAAGTCTTCTGGAACCAATAGGGGGGGGGGGGGGGTTGTTAGAGGGAAAAGCCACATCGGGATATGTGGGGGGGGGGCAGGGATGGGGGGTTTCACAAGACGTCAAAATGGAGCTACGTGGTTTATGGACGATCCCTTGCCAGAACTCAGTTTTAAAAACCAAGTCATGGAACATATCTGAGAAATTTCCTTACCTACCCTGAGCACAACCACTGCGAACTGCTAAGATCTTTGTTTATAATTTATTACTTCAATCAAGTTTTTTTCTATATTATTGTGAACTGGCATTTATACACATCAATAAAATTCATTGATGTATCTAAGTCAATGGTAAATAAAGATGTTTGCATTTGATAATAAAATTGTGGGTTTAATTCTAATATGATAAATTTACCCACCTATTCCTTATGCATAATTATTTTATGTATATTTATACTCGATTGCATATATATATTGAGCCCACTATGCCCAATATCAAGCAAAATTTACGCCGAGGAAATTAGTAAAGAACAAATGATGAAATCAGAATCTTCTCTCCAATTCTTCACCTGCCGCCCTACCGCTGGGGCCTTATTTCTTATTAGGTATGTTACGTAATTTCTCAGAAACCCAACTTTATCAAACAGTTATTACATTTCACGTTGTAAACTCAGCGTTTCCAATTGGATCACTTTACTGCTAAACTATGATGGTCACTGGAATGAAGGAAACCGAATTTCCGGTGGTAAGACAGTAAGAACTCTTAAGGAAAGTTTTTTTTTTATTTTTTTAAAAAAAATTTTAATATTTTTTTTAATTTTTACTATTTTTTTAATTTTTATACTGACATCAGTCTTCCAGCTTGTTTGATGCTACCCTCCATTTGTTTCTATTTTGAACTAACCTCTTCACCTCAACATATTAGACATAACCTATGTCCTCGGTTGCCTGCTTCATATATTATAATATTTATCTTCCTCTACAGATTTTCCCTTCAACTGTTTACTCCAATAACAAATTATCAAATACCAGATATCTTCAAATGTGTCCCACCATTTTGTCTCTACACTCTTTGGAACTCTCCCAAGAACTTCTTACTTCGCACATCATTTACAAAACACGATCATTTCGTACTTAATTTCTGCAATTGATGTTTAGGCTCCATCTATAGCACAACATTATAAAAGCCGAAACTTTAATTCTTTCTGGTATTCATGAAATCCACGTTTCTTTATCGCAATGTGCTATGCTCCGTATACAAATTTTTAAAAAGTTCTTTCTCAGTTGTTGGTTAATATTTGGAATTAAAAGATTTATCTTTTTCAAGAAGAATTTTTTTGCTGATGCTATTCTATATTTATCAAGATTCCTACTACAGCCATCAGTTGTAATTTTACTTCCTAAGTTACAGGATTCACTTACTTCTCCTGTAACATCTTATCCTATTTTTCTATTTAATCTATTATCATTTATATCATTTATCCTACCATTTATAACTTTTACCTTTATTTTGTTTATATTTATTCAAAATTCTTTCATTAATCTTTTGTTCATGCCAGTGAGTAATTTCTCCATATCCTTTATGTGTTCCTCTAACAGGATAATGCCATGACCAAATCGCAGCTTACTGATGGCTCATTCTTGAACATTTATGCAACATTAATTTTTTTTTTTCATTTATTGCCTCTTCTACATTCAAGCTGGATATTAATGAGGTTAGACTACAACCATGTCTCACACTCTTTTCAACTGATGCACGTGTCTCTTCAATATCTACTTTGATTCTTACACAGATTATAAATTATTCTGCAGTCTGCAGTTTGATATTTTAGTTCTGATTTCTTTAAAATTTTGATCGTCTAGTCCCATCCTAATATTATAGAGAGCTTTATCTAAGTCAACAACCACCATACAGAGTGTGCTGGGGAAGCGGTATCGCTCTGGCTTCGCATTCGGGAGGACAGGGCTTTGAATCTTCGTCCGTCTATCCAGCCTATGGTTTTCTATGGTTCGTCCAGGTGAATGCCGGGATTGTTCCTACAAAAGGTCGTTGCCGAATTCCTTAAGCTATAAAAGTATCATTGTTTTTCCTGGTCCAGCATTAATATTAAAGCCAGAATTGTTTCTCTCCTGTTTTACAGCTTTTCCTAATACCAAACTGTTTTTCAGGTATTATCTCTTATACTATGTTCTTTTATTGTTCTATACTTTATCCAAGTCAACAATTTTGAAATGCTTGATGTTCGACTTTATTTTCCTATTTCTTTGCACGTTTATTGCAGCCACATTTATTTTTTGTTTCTAGCGTTCCCAGTTAATTTGTTTCTGAAATACCTGTACTGTTCTCTTCCTGCTTCATCCTGAATGTTATTGTTCATTCTACTCTGATCCATCAACTCCAAAATTAATTCAGTGATCCAAGGATATCGGCCAGCTTCTTCGATAATGCTTTTTTTTATAAACCTTAAATATGTTTCCCATCATCGCATTATATTCTTGTTCTGTTGAATTCCTTTCAGATTTATTTCTTAGAAATACATCTAGAATCTCTCCAAATTTTTCAGTAACCTGAGATAATTTTTCTTAAGTCTGTTCTGCCTGTGTTACTTCCTTATTCTCTTGAATTTTAGCTTACAATTCAGACCTATCAGACTGTGCTCAGAGTCTATTTGACCTCCTGGGTATGTTTTAAAAATTAGAATTTGGTTTCTGGTTAACTGTTTTACTACAATATATTCTAGCTGATATCTACCCGTATCACCTAGACGTTACCAGATGTACATTCGTAGCGCATCATTCTTGAATTTTGTGTTTGCTATGAAAAGCTTGTCTTTTTTGCAGAAATAACCTGTTTAATTTATTCCTCTGTACTTTTCGGGCTTCTAATACTCCACGCCCCAGCTCCTAGAAGATTTTTAACCATTCTAATGATTCCTACCTCCACCTGTAGATCCGATTTGGGGACTACATCACCTCCAGAATATTTTATCAAATATGAAGCTATATTTCATACGTAATTTGAGGTGGTTAGATGATCTCGGAATACCCTTTGGGTCTTTAATGCAGTGACTTCCCGTTGCCTTCCGCACTCCCATGGCTTGATCATTTCTGGTTCCTCCGTATTAAGTAGTCGTTTTCAAGCGCAAAAACCAGATGTTTCAAATCTCCAACAACTATTAAAAACGTAATTATAATAACAAGGTGCTTGTGCAAATATCACTCCGTGTAATCGAAATAATTCTATACACTTACGGTGTTGCCAACTGAACCTCTTAAGTATGGGTGACGGTTTTCAGCTGATACCAATGTTCACGAATGTGTTCTTCTGACTAGGTTGCCAAACTAAAAGATATACGAGTTCGCTATAATACAAACCATAGACCATTAACTAACAAGATTCACCATGCCTTTGATAACATCCATTATTTTCAGTTGAATATTCCTAACACACAAATTAATGATGAAAAGAGCCAAGTCGGATGGTTTAAATATGTAACTTTCTTTCCTGATAACTGCGACGGTTCAGGTTTGCAAATTGGTCCGTCTTTCCAGATCCCAGTTTTGCATGGGAGCCAGAAATATCTTCTGAAAGTGCCGTTGCGGTCATTCATAAAGCGCATGGTAAATTTTCCCCCCGTTTCCTACTCTACTCTCTTCTTAAATAAAAGTGTGGTCTATAGAGCGTAAATACACGGTCAAGTAAAAAACATGTTATGATTAGTGTATCACGATTTTTTTGGAAAGAATTGTGAAGTCATGAAAATATATAAAGTGAACAAAAAAATCCTCTTCCATTCTAATGGAGTACCGATCTTCACCTTAGCATTCAACTGGCATATACAATTGCTCGATAGTTTGTTCTCCTGTCAAGACTTACGGAAAACCTCCGCTCTTGTCCCTTAACTTTGAGTGCTGACGAATTTACGCAGATCTTTATCCCATGAAGGTAACAAGAACAATATTCATCTGAAGATATAATAAGAACGGAATACGAGACTATGGTAACTTTCTTGTAGAAATGAATAGTCAATGAATAGGCTTAACAGTTACAATAAGCTGGATGATAGCATAGTGGTACGAATGAGAGTAAGGAGCAGGAACAAGAGCAGGACGAAAAATCCGTGTATATTCTATGAAATCCTAAGCGTTCACTGAGAGACTGTTCCAATGCGAGAAACAAGTGTACTCTGCGTTCGAGCTACTGTATATTGGATCAGTACACTTGCGTGGGAGCAGGCATTAACCTATTAGCACTCGAGAGCTTACGGAAACACAAGCAGACTCCCTCCCCGTGCCCATTAGGCGAGCTTGTTAGCAGTGTGCGACGCAGGTGGAGCCCTTCCAAGTAAGATTCTCCTGCTTAGCTCCACTAAGCTGGTAACGTCAGAGATGATTGCGGGATCGTGGTTACCGAATTACGTTTATATGGTTAGAACGTGTGACGTTGGCGGCTGGTTGACGTATGTATCTGGCTTATGACATTAATTACTGTTTGGGTTCTTGTGAACTAATTAATATTCATGCTACATGGCAACAGGGACTAAAGAATACGAACCACGATAAGCACAGATTCAGAAACAAGTAATACCATCTCTATTTTTCTCTTATGGCTTTACGCCTCATTGAGTTCGAGGTCATTTGAGATGGGAAAGGACTAGTGGAAAGAAACTAGAAGGAATTCGGCCAAGGCCTTTTGAAGGAACTATCGTGGCATTTGCCTGGAGAGATTGTGGTAAAACATGAAAAAACTTAAATCTGGATGGCCGGGCGGGGATTCGAACCAACGTCCTCCCAAATGCGAGGCCAGAACGTTACCACTTACCTATTACGCTCGGTAAGAATACCAAAATCAGTGAAATATATGTGGTGTCCTGCTCTTTTCTTACTGCCGAAACGGATAAAAAGCTCTTTTTAAAAATCGCACAAGTTTTATGGAAAACCTACAAGAAAATTTGCGTTAAATAATGACTAATGGATATACAATGGCGAAATGGGGAAGTACACCACCCAGACGGAGTGGTGGCAAATGAGTGAAATTTGGCCCCAACTATGAAGAGTATGAAATGATTAAAATTTGAAAGTTTTACATGGAATAGTATGAGAATTACGGGGTTATTTATCATGCAAAATTGCTATATTTTTTGGGTATAAGTGGTGAACAGTGTGGTGTAACATGACACTTAATTGTCCACAAATTCTTGTTAACCAAGTATGCCACGGCGAAGAGTGACTCTACACTCAAATGTCTAGTTGTAAGAGAGATTGGAAAATTGGTGTGTTTGAAATAGATGGATCATATTGTGAAATCTCCCAAAGGATTGGTGGTAGTGCAATGTCAGTATACAAACTTGTTACACAGTGGATGAAAGAAGGCTCTAGTACTCATAGAGCGGGCACAGGATCACGTGAAGACCGTCAAATTATGTGGGTGGCTGTTGCTGGCAGACGGATGGCTGCAGACCAGATCCAAGCAGTGGTTACAGAGAGAGTCATCCCACGAACGATTATAAATCACTTGCTTGAAGCTGGGGTACACTCTTTGACCCCTATGCAGTTTGTTCCATTATCCTGATTTCATTACCAGCATCATCTAATCTGGTGTAATGCAAAACGCAAATATACACGTGAATGGCGTACATCTGTGTTTAGAGACGAGTCTCGAATCTGTCTGTGGCAAAGTTATAATCGACTTCATGTACGCAGTTGCAGCCGAGAAACGACTTACCCTGCTGTGCTTCAGAACGTCACACAGGTCCAGCCACTCGTGTCATGGTTTGGGGGCAATCAGTTTCGACAGCGGGACTGACTTGGTTTTTGTTGAAGGCACAATGACAGCCCACCACTATGTGGATGGTGTGATGCACCCTATTGTGATACCCTTCATGTCCACCATCCAAATCGCATGATCCTCTTGATGTGTCCATGACAACGGAAACCTTGCAAAGGGTTATGATCACAAATTGAACCGCACGGTCCCCAGATTTTTCCGTAACAGAGCATGTCTGGTATGACAGGAGTAGACACATTAGATCACTTGGTCATCCAGCACAAACTGTGCAACAACTAACAAGGAAACATCGGAACACTTAGCTACTTATTGAATGCCGGCAACGAACTACGAACGTTTATGTGCTCAAGGGTTTTTTTTTTATTGGCTTTCGGCGGCTAAGGCCATTCAACCAGCTCAATGTGATCATATTTTAGCTTCCAGTGAACAATTAGTCATCCAGTGTACATTGTATCTCTCCATGTATGGACACCACAGGACGGACAGGACATTCACACAGACACGCAACACTTAACATCCATGCCCGCGGCCGGATTCGAACCGGCGACCTTCGGCACGTGGAGCTAGCACACTAGCCCCTACGCTACCGAGGCCGGCATGCTCAAGGTTGGTGCGCTTCCTCTTGTCAACTGTATCTAAACGTGAAAAACTTAGCCTGATCGATTTCAATTTGTTATCATTTCTTCTGGGTATGACGCTCAATATACCTACAAAGTTTTCTAAAATCCCGCCATTCCTGTCGGATTGCTGAACTTTTAATTTCCGCCAGTGTAAATAAAATTTATATGTTAGATAAAAATCTGTCATACAGAAAGCTCTGTGCCTTATGACAGTGAATATTATAGTTTCAGACTACAATTTGTGAATTTTGGTATTGTGTGTGATGTAATGTCAATATTAACAAAATGACGTAAGGAAAAAATATTCCTGTTACGGAAAGATAGTCGTGTATGTGGCTGATATAGGTAGAGCAATAGATTCCCATTCTTGGCCTGGCAGCAGCATGTTGAAGGTCTGGAATTATTTTTCTGGTGAAATCCTGCAGCTTATTAAATAACAGGCTTGTAGCCCTCGGTGTAAGGAGGCTCTTCTGATGTTTCGCTTGAAAATCAATACCTCATTTCCAGTCTCATGTCACTCTTGCTATCATCTGATGTGCGAGCCACCAAATAACAAGACGGACGAAATGGGACGTGCATATTCATGTCAGTAATAATAGAAATCAATATAAATAAAAATCAAATGATAATATTAAGTTTCAGTTGGGAAGAACAAAATGTTTTATGTGCTGAAATTTGGGAAGAAGGTTGCTCTAGTGACTATTAGATTCCTTCGAAAAATTTTGCTTGCAGTAAGTTTGTTTTGAAAACATCCGCAATATTTATCCGGCACTTCTAGACTGACGTTAAAATCTCCTCCACCACAGCACACTACCTGACCAACTCTAAACTACAAAGTCTCATCATTCTCCAAAAGAAAACCTCTAAAGTTTTTACTGAAATTGCAGTTCCTTTAATGTAAAACAGATTATAAAGTACTCCATGATTGGTTTTGAATACGCTGACAGTATTTTAGATATTTTCGAACGAACTTAACTGTCGGTTTTCGGGTGCAGAAGAACGATTAAGAGCAAAGTCCACTTATTTACAATATATCGCGCCAGATGTAGGACACGTTTTCCAGACTTTTCCAGCAACTGATTTCAGGCTAAAACTTTTTATGTGGAGTGAATAATGGCGTCGTAGCTTCAAATGATGGAGTGGAAACTTTTCTCACAAATAATATTTCTAAAGTGTTATTTAGTTAACTCCATAAAGAGATAATTATATCCGTAAAATAATATTGATGTCCAAAACCAAAGATGAACTCATACTACGAGTCCAATTAGAGAAAAATACATGATAAGCTGGGTTTGTTAGGGGATCGAATTTGAATTACCACGTAATGAGTAGCCAATAGTAAATTTTACATTAATATTATAGGCGTGAAACTTGCTTTTCGCATTCTGGGAAGTCCATAATGCTAATCCTTGTTGAAAATATATCTATATACAATATGTACTTATAATGATGCAAATAACTTAATGGGAACAGACATTGGTAGCCAATAAACATCCAGTTGACGACCATTCAGTGCGGTTACAAGGATTTTATCTATCAGGTTGCAATGGAGAATAATCAATCGGATGTGAACAGTACGAGACAGATGGGTTACTTACTGCACAAATGGGGCTGGGGCAGTTCTGCAAATTGTAACTGTGGAGCCACCTTTCAGTCGATCCACCACATCCTATCTGACTGTCCTCTTCGAGCTTTAAAATTAACGATAGTTCACACCCACAATGCATTATTCAATTGGATGTATCAAAACACTGGACCTAGTGGTATAATACTATACTATCTTGTGATGTGCACGTTTAACCTTAACATTTGTATATCTTGTTAAATATCATACGATTAATAAATAAATAATTCCAGCTGAATACTCCTTAAAAACTAATTTAATTAATTAAATAGTAATTCTTAGTCAAAAGATACAGCGGATATCTGCAGGTTCTGGCATTATAACGGCTATTGCCCAAGGTTATGCCACAATCTTTTTCCTTAAGACAGTTCTCGCTTTCAATATATATCTCACCAAGAAGTTAATCAATGAGGAAGCGTCACTCTGAAGAAATTGCACAATCAATTTCAAATAGAGCGACAATGTTTTCAAATATTATGCTAAATATTGAAAATATTTTAATGTGCCGATTTTGGTACAGGAGAGAGATTATTTTACAAAAGTTTTGAACTTTTACACTTAGTTTTGTGTTTTATAACATATAAATGTTTTCAGCGTACGAAATTACTCTTCAGTTCCAATCAATGATTAGCTGGACGAGAGATTTACTATCAGTAAAACGACACTTGACGCAGAATAGGGGCGAAAATTCTATACCTTACAAGAAATAATTTCGGCACAGTTATTTTCAAATATTTTTGAATTGATTTAACTTTATCCTAGATTACCGTTTCGCTAAAAATCTAACTAACCCGAATGCTATATATACTGGTAGACATCCATAAAAATGCGAAGTAACCTGAATGGTAATTAGATCAACATAAAGAACCATTTTAAACCCAAACTGAATTACTTGCTGATACAAATATTTTGACACATCATTTGATAATAACAACAGATGCATAGGGCACGTTCTGGAGGTGGTGGGGAGAAGTTCGAAGTACTTGCATGTGTTATTGAGGGTATATACCATGAAAAGAAGGTACCAGCCTGCCAGACCTTGCTCGAGTGCAGGGGAATCGTTTAGGATCCACATGATAGGTATCAAATACAGCATGTGGAGGGTAACTAAGGAGCGAATCCAGATTTGTTCTCTTACTGTCAAACACAACACAAAAAAGTTGAAAGAAATCAATGTGTGGAGGCCGGGCGACACAGTAGCCGTCCGAAGTGGACCTCTGTTCAGTGGGTCTCATTGAGCAGCTGCGACGCATTCAGGAGCCGGCTCTCCAATCCGTCGCTGCGCCTTTCAGGCCGAGGGCGCTGCGTTTGTGCCACCCCAGTCACGCCAGTTATCCTCTCCTTCCTTATATGGTATTCACTGTATAACCTGTCTCGTGTAGTACTACTCACTTATATTTCGTGTCTTGACTGCTTCTGATTAAATTATAATAAATTTGTATCGGCTTCCTGGATGGTTGACATTTACTTTGTTGGGGATTAGGGAGAGGGTTAGACATGTATTTTTATTGTTTAAGCAGATCCACTCTTCGATAACAAAAAATAATTCTTATGAACCCCTTCAACTACATACACTGTGTTTTGAGGGAAGCCTAAATTAGTCTCGAACTACAGTTTCCGCTCAGGTGTCTAGCATCTGGAGTGCAGGAGGTGTAGTGTTTGTTAGCTCAATTCCGTAAAGCACTTGTCACGAGTTAGCTCCCAGGCAGGAGTACATTTATTCGGTAGTGTAATAAAGACAAAAAATAGATACTTTACCAGTTTATACTCTTGTTATCAAAACTGATAGTAATATTTCAACTTAATGTGAAATTTATTATTAATTTTTGGTATAGTCAATTTTTGTACAGTTTATTATAAGGCTGATAAGACCGAAAACCATATAAATAAATAAATAAAAAAACATTAATTGTTAATAAATGTTGTCAGTACAACTGTTTTTATATTTGTTTCTTTCTAACACGTTAGAGTCATCATTAGTGCCGAATATTTTACATCGGTGTTATCCTATTTGACCGAGCGTGGTGGGTAAATGGTATCGCTCTGGCCTCGCATTGGGGAGGACGTGGGTTCGAATACCCGATCAGCTAAGATGTGGGTTTTCCATGGTTTCCCGAAATCACTACAGGAAAATTCCGGGATGGTTTCTTCAAAAGACCATGACCGAATTCCTTCCATTTCATTATCACAGTCCTTTCCCACTTCTAATGACTTCGACGTCTACGAGGCCATATGAAAAAAATATTTGATTTGGTAGCAGCACATGTCTGATTTTTGCACAAAGCATGTTCTGATTAGAGAAATATATAGAAATATTGCCAGCTACATATAGTACAAGCAGCAATATCACACCCTACCAATCATTTTTATTTTTATAATTTTTTATTTAATAAATTCTAAGTGGTTATGAATAATTGTGTCGATGTGTGGTTATTGAAGGATTCCACAAGCCGTAGTATGTGTAGCTTTTGGGGAATAGAATAAGCTAGAATCGATAAGTAGGATTAAGATGTTTTGTGGTATCGATTGTAAACAGCTGAGCACAATAGGTCGTGTGACGATTGTAGCAAGGCACGTATGAGTGACGGGGCTCAGTATAGTGGAGTTGAAACATTTATACATTGTGTATATAGTTATTTGATGAAGTGCTGTAACTTGTATTTAAATGTTGATTTTGCTAACAGATTCATAGCAAAATAAAAGAGTGGTTCTTTCGGAGCAGTGATTTTCATTTCGTCATAACAATAGTTCCCGTCATTTTTAGCAGATTTATATTTACCAACAATACTTGTGTAAAGGAAGGGACGTTATTGTGGTGGTTAGTCCGCGGGCGTTTTATGATGTTATTAAATCGAGCAACTTCCGTGTGGACAGATTATTTCCCTTATAGAATTACTTCATACTAGATGGCCCTTGCGAAAATTTCGCGAATACGATTAATAGTAAGGTTGGTGGTATATAATAGGATGAAAGAAGAATCGCCTCATTTGTAGCAATTTTCATTTATTTAGTATAATAGTTACGTAAGAAAAGTAAACGCCAGTGAAGCAGTTTATTAATACATATCTCTGTGATATATGCTGCTGCTATCTAGCGGCTTGGAACTGAACTGTCTCAAAGGCGCGATTTTCACATTTTCACAGTTATTACCTTTCTCCTTCAAAGATCGAATTCCTTTCTTAAAGTATAATGCGACCATAGCGGGTACCTTGATCTTTAAAATGATACTTCATTTATCTATTTTGGTTAGATATGAAGGGAGATAAATAGCTCGTGACGCAAAAACATTGATACTTTTTCCTTTATGGGTTTAATAAAAAAATTCCTTTCTTAAGATATGATGTCACCAGAACGGAGATCTTAATCTTTAAAATGATACTTTATTCATTGATTTTGGTTAGGTATCCAGGGAGATAATGCCTCTTGTAACAGAAAACCACGTTTTAGAAATATTGACATTTTTGCCTTTTTAGGTTCAAATTGCGAAAAATTCCTTTTTTAAAATATGATGTGACCAAAGTGGATACCTTAATATTTATAATGATATCTCATTTATCGATTTCGGTTAGGTATTAATGGAGATAATGGCTTGTGACGAAAATACTCCTTATAGAAATAATATATATGATGATTATTGGTCAGTCTGACACCAGGCAATTTGTGGGTGAAGTGGAGTTACCAAACTGCGTTAATTATTAGTCATTAATAGCAATTATTACTTTCAACAAATAGATAAAATTATGAGCGCCTTACCTTGGGGACGTATTAGACAATACCATATACGTTTACACCTTGTAACATTCGGATATCTTACTATAACGTCTGACAAATGACTGGGAACATCAGTAGAGTGGATTGAATGAGAGTATTTATTCATTAGATGCTAAACATACATGCATCAGCGTATCCGACTAAGTTATGACGGGAGGAATAACACGCGCAGTATGCTCGCCTGATTACCAACATGGTACTAAACAATAATTTAACTATGTCTTCTTCAGACATAAGATATTGAGTTAACTGTAGCATGACTTGAAAACAGTAATAAACTAACAAATTGTGAACTTAACTAATTGAACCCAACGAGAACATTATAAAGTACTGCTGCAAGAGGCTTGAAGCTACAAGTTAACTGTTGGAGACATGATAATCCTGGAACTTAAAGACAAACAAAGATATGGAACAGAATGAAAGTACTAGTAATTACGAGAAGACTAGAAACTGACTTTTACCTTGCTACATCGTGTCACGTCTATCCATCAAGAGAGCTAGAGAGAGGCAAGATGGCGTCGTGCCTTTTAATAATGTCAAGGCATGACCCTGTAACACACGAATGGAATCTACAACTCAGCGTTTGACGCCGCTTCGCTCGTGCGCTTGACTGGAGCAACTCTCTGGAATGTTCACGAATAAATCTTACGACATTTCTACTTAAACCCATATTTGATATTAGGGCCTTTCGAATCGCCGCCCGGGCATCCATATTTGGATTTTCCATGGTTTCCCCAAATCACTCCACACGAATGCAGCGATGTTTCCTTTAAAGTCATGGTCGAATTCCTTCCAGCTCCTTGTCCCCAATCATTTCCCGTCTCTAATGATCTCAACGTCGATGAGGCGTAAACCCTTAAAAAAATCTTCGGGAGCTGGTGATTTTCGTCAGCTAATTATCCACTCTGACTAATTAAGGGAAGCTCATAATTGGCGAATATCTGCCAGGATTAATTAAGGGCTCATAAGCTGGCAATATTTTTACGTATTGCTCCCTTAGTAACACGCTTTACGGAAAAGACAGAGATGTTTTGCTACCAAACTGAATAACACCAGTGTAAAATAGATGAGACGCGAAGGGTGATGTCTGTTCTTTTTCCATCTTTTACCGGTCAATGAGAGAGTCTTGGGGAGTTGGAAAATCATGACCGCACAGCGATGTTGCACCTTTTGAAAATTAAATTATCTGTTACCACACGATATGGATGCGTAGTGGAAAGTTCGTTAGTAGGTTCAATGGAAACGTTCAGTTCTCTTGTTTAGTGTCAGTCAATCCACTCCACGCAGAGAGCTTCCTTGGCTTTTTTGATCCGAATCCCGTTAAGCAGTCAGTGCCACTGCATTCATTTAACCTTGCAATGTCAATCACTAAAATATTTTTGTTCAAGTGTCAACCGTTCTGCTACAGCGCCCACATTTCTGAAACACCATCCTTCCCTGTCGAACCCAGTATAAAGTATCGACAGGACCACTCCAGTTGTCTGCAGGCGACAACTTCAAGAGAAGAGCCGTCCGGTAACAGAGGACTTCTGGAATCCAATTAAACATGACCAACCATCGACTGTTGTGTGACTGATTACTAAATCGTCCCGCTGCGATTTTAGAGTGAATGGGATGGTATACGAGATATGTAGTACTTATTTATGTCACTTGAAGAAGATTGTGGCTACCATTCATAGATCTTAAACACTTTTGGTACAGTTATAGCGCATTTATGAATGAGGATAATTAAAAAGCACTGATTTTTCTGTATCTAAAGTATGCATTGACTTGTGACACGTGTTCCGGTTTCTACAATATTTTCGTTCCTGTACTACTATTCCGGTTGATCTTGACGTTGATAAGAAGTTTAAAATAGTAACAACTTATATTATAAGTAACTTATTATTACACTTTGTTACGTCATTTATACTATTATACACAGAAGATATTTTTTGTCATTTGTTATATTTATTTCAACAATTAAAAGTATTACCGATATGCGAAATTGATCATCGAATCAAGCCAAGCAAATGAAAATTCCAGTTAATAAATCAAACCTCAATATCAATGTTAGCTTGAAAGACGATTTTAAACTTTGGAGAAACTTTATTTAGTGTAAATCTCCAAGTCGCAACCAAAATAGAGCATCGAAACCAACCTCATAAATTTTGCAATTTAGGAGAACAGAGCTTTGTTTGCTTAAACGAAGGCAAGTAATGCAGAAATAGAATAAATGTTTCGACAGCAACGTACAGTAAAGTGTTCGGGTGACCGAGCGTGGTTTTGCCCTCTCGTTAAGAAGCACGCAGGTTCGAATCCCCGTCCGGCCATCCAGATTAGTTTACTATGGTTTCCCGAATTCACTCCAGGCGAAAGCCAAGATGGTTCCTTCAATAGGTCATGGCCGATTTCCTTCCTTCCCATCCCATGCTGCCAGTTCCTTTCCCGTCTTTAATGATCACGACGTTGGCGTGGCGTAAACCCATACGGGGAAAGAAAGGTGTCCGCAATGAAAGGATCATACGAAATTAGAATTAATCTCAACTTTCTGAAACACCAAACAATCTATAACTGAAATTTGGAAGGCATTACAGTTTACAAATTACTTATATCCGATAGTTACGCAGATATGTAAACTACGGACTTTAAAATACCGCAAATTGTTATTCCACTACAGCTTGAAGTAAATACCTCATCCACATTACAATAAGTTCAGAAAATTTCAGTGGAACGTTCAGATGAAGCAGTTTATGCATTTGTTGTGCTAAAGTTATATAGTTGTTTGCTGATTTACTTTTACGCAGGTGATTGCTTAAACATTCAAAAACTTTTTAAGAAGGAGGTTTCAGAATGTATGATGAAAAAAGTATTAGTCAGGCGGAAGACAGGTAGGGTGGGGTACAGATGGTTTTAATTGTGTGTAGTTCTTAATATTGTATACATTCAACGCAATGAAAATCACCAAATATAATACAGTTATACCATATGGTGCTGTCTGAATTTCCGCTAAGACCCAAACAGTAACGATATCCACCCCAATCTCCTGGTTACATATAATGAGTAACTTATCACTTCAAGAACTCAGACGTCCATAAGCAAGGGAACTTGAATTGAAAAAGTTGCATCATACTGACGATGCACAGGATATCCCAATCCACGAGGTCCTTAATGACCTACGCCTCACTCGTATTAAATCCATGAATCCATTATGGCACGGCGTATCCGCCTTCAATGTCGAGGAAAAATGGTGACAACGGTGGAACTCTGTGCCTGTGAAACATCCAGATATTGAAGATCCTACAAATGGACTTCCGGGATTCCATCTGAAGCGACCACGCCAAATGCAATTCCAAGATTTATAAGTTGGGACGTAAGGATTCTCCTGTCTGTGATTGCGGAGCTCCTTTCCAAACTGTGGAGCACTTCATTAAGTAATGCTCTCCAATGAATTACGATGGACCATCTCAAGATGTTATCAGAGCTACAAATGCGGCTGCAACAACTGGACATAGATGTGTGAAAGCTCCCAACGTACTTGTCCTTGTATATATTTACTGTATATGTATCACATTAGTTGCTTAGGCATAAGATAAAAAAACAAATATTCAACACAATTAAACTCGTAATGAATTATTAAGTACAATCTTTCTGAGACCAAGTGTTCCTACGGGATGTGTGAATGTTGGCGGTGTGGCATGCCAAACTATCAGATACGTGACGGAACGAAGCGTCCATAATTCCACGTCTGGTTGATGAATAAAATCATTCTACCTGACTTTGGACATTTCAGTGAATTTATAGCCGCCATAAATAACGAAGGCTCGCTTTCTCTTGGGGCACGGTTCGGAAAAGACCCGCGAGTGAAAACGTATCTTAGTGCCGTTTCCTAGAAAAGAGGCGCTTTCTGAGAGTGGTGGGAGACGATCCAGCCAATAGAGATGCTTCTTCCACCAATGTATTAACGTGTTGGTATTATTTTGTTTGTTCTGGGAGCCAATGAGATGCCGGTAATTTGGCGCGGAGTGCTGTAATTCGCCAAGGGCAGGACGACACAATGCAATGCGAGGCGGACAGAGTCTTGCTCGGAGCTGAAGAACGGAGAAGGAGACACTTCGGTTGGGATTCTCATCTAATGAGGCACCACGTAACCTGCACGGCTCTGTGTGGCGGAAGAGGGCTCGCAGCTCGACAGGCCTGGACACCGGCGGGGGACAACAGCAGAATCCCGTCATGCGAGGGTCCTCTGACGTCGCAGGAGTGAGCGCATCGATAAATCTTCGCTCACGACGAAAACTTCTGCAATCGATTCCACCTAGTAATTGACCCTGAGATACTGCTCTCACTGTTTGCCATTAAAGACATTCAACGATACGTAATTGTTTATATCAGAATAAAACAATAATTTCACAACGAACATGTTGTAATAAATTTTACACCCACATTTCGGTTCTCCTATTAATTCCAATAATATTTCATGTGGTTAGCTTAAAGTTAGTTATTATTTTGATATTCAAACTTGATACTTTTGTTATAGATGTAACAGTATGATCCAGAATTCACTTTCTCTAAAAGAAGACGCTACAAACTGGAGCAGAATTTATACATCCTACTTACATCCATTTTCCACAACATATTA
The DNA here is from genome assembly GCA_031002005.1 of Vandiemenella viatica. Lineage (NCBI taxonomy): Eukaryota > Metazoa > Arthropoda > Insecta > Orthoptera > Morabidae > Vandiemenella > Vandiemenella viatica. Next base: position 224,201,161 of record JARYHS010008074.1, on the reverse strand, counting down.
AGTACGTACTATCATGTACGAACGCTTCTGGACTTAATGTGTTAGAGGTCCCATAAGAATATGGCTGTCATTTTGGAGATTATTTGCGCACGCATTTTACTATCGCCAGTGGTTCTCTTGGCATGGTTCACTATGAGATCCCTCTTTTATTCCAATTAACGATAGATTGTTTTGTCATCAAGTGAAAGTGATGGTTATATCGGACTTACCAGAACGTTTTTGAACAACTTCTGCAAAGTTTAAGATAACTATATGAACGTTTTACTTTGAAAGTGCTGAGGTTTCAAGCTACTACGGAAGACTTTAATGTAAAATGATTCAACTAAGAGACGACGTAAATTCAGAAAACTTTATTTATTGCTTTCACATGTCAGAGTTTACTTGTTTAACAAATGTATCCCAATAAGAAATATCACAGTACTGGCTAAAAAAAAAGAGCGATTATTGAACAGATATTTGATAAAAATAGTTTTCTGTATTGTGATAATGATAGATCTTAAAAATGCCTTCGTTAGGGTGCCTAGAGATCTAATCTGGTACACACTGAGGCCACATTGAGTGTCAGAGGTCAATGTTAAATGGAGCCAACTGCTATATCGGAATTTCACCAGCTGTGTTCGATGTGTTGTATAAAATTCTGACTTTTTCCCCATCGTGGCTGGTGTTCATCAGGTATCGGCTTTGTTCCCACTCCTGCTGTCTTGACACCATTGCTGCTGATCTGCTCACTCCACACCCTTGGACATTATGCTGGTGATGTAATGGTCGCCTGCGCGTCTCGAGAAGAACTGGGACAACCAACTCAACGTCCGAATACTTCCCTGGACAAATATGGGATGCGACTTACATGAAGTTTGGAGTTCCAACTGATGGGTTCTGTTAATATCGACGACGTTGAACTCCGTAAGCCATCTGTATTCAAATACCTGGAAACAGTACTCTTTCAGATGGTTAGACACTACCAGACGTCCGAAACAGAGTCAATGCAGCCTGGATGAAGTGGCGTCACGTCATAGAAGACCTTTTCGATCGGAAGATGTCACTATTTACACATTAATCGTTCGACCAGTCGCACTGAATGGAACCGAATGTTGGCCAGTCACCTAAAAACATGAACAACAGCTGCGTGCCATGGAAATGAAGATTAATCGCTGGCCGCAGGGACTCATTAGTTTGGTCCACATCAGGAATGAGAACGTACGGGCTGCATTTGGTGTGGCTCCAATGCCTGAGGAAATGCGAGAGGGTCGTCTGCCATGGTTCGGCCATGTGCTACGTAGTAACAACACTTCATTTGCGAGAGCAGCAATCGATATAGGTCCAGAGGACCTAAGACCACTAGGAAATACCATGAAGCGCTGGCTGGATACCTTGCGCGAGGAATGTATCTAGTCAATGCCATTCCTGTAGATGCAGAAGTCATGAAGAAGAAGTACAGTAAAGCAGACCCTGCCGTGCGGGATTAGTGCTAAGAAGAGGAAAGTGGTAATGGTAGACAGACTATAAAGCAACCAGCCTTCGTTAGTATCTATTTCCATAAAGCCATTACCGCTTTCAAGAACACCTAAACCAAAATAAATTGGCTTTACATAAATCGGTTGTGTAATTGATTTACGACAAGAGTCCGAGGTCAATGGAGTCATGAATTAGTAAAAGGGAATAACGTAGGCATTTGTTATAGGTTGCACTATTTCACGACCAATGTCTCTAAAAATGGTCTGCTCAGCTGGTTCGAAATTCATCACCCCTACCACTAGATCCATCCACTTCCCCATCGCACAATATGACTCATCCTCAGACGGAGAAGCAGCTATTGTTTTGCACATATCTACCGGTAGGCTTCATATTACCACTAACTCGACATAACGACTAACCCCACTATTCTTCATTGACTCAGTAGATTTCTGGGACATATCAAAGAATTCTCCAAATGAAACGTATACTCTCATGGTTCATCAATACGTTTCAAAGAATTATCGTTTTTCTTTTTAAAAACTGAAATTATTTTTCATTTTTAGGCAACAGATGATCTAGAAGTTATATACAAAATTATCTGTTCATTTTGTTTATAAGTAAGCAGTATTCAGTTTAAACCACTGAGCTCGATAAAGTCTTCACCGCTTGTGCGGCCGTCTCCTCCGATAGTTACGGAATTGAGTTACTTCCGAAAAGATGGCAGAGTCAACAGTCCGGTTATCGTGTTTCCACAACACAGTTCGGCGACGCTCGCGCGGAGACTTCATTATCACCCAGGGCTGTAGCTGCAGACAGTAACAGAAGTTATTTACTTTAAATACTTTTGTATGTAAGGGAATCAGGGACTGGAATAAATTACCAAGGGAAACGATGAAAAGTTTACAAAAATGCTGAATGAATTTAAAATTGAAATTCGTAAAGTACTAAAGAACGGGGAAAATTGGATACGTAGGGAAATTTTCACCGGAGCGTACGCCCACAGCAATAAATTAAATTCAGTTAATCAAACACTTGTGTAGCAGAAGCGAAGAATTCGTCGTCATATGCAATTTGTGTTATTAATTGCTTAGTTATGATTTTTTTATCTAGTTGTTTCGTAATGTATTAATTCCCTGGATTATCTATTAACGTTAAAAAACTGTATGTGGATTTGTGTCAAAACGCTGAATTAATTTGTAATACTGATTGGTGTTGGCATTTTAGAGAGCCCTAAAATTGGACATTTTTATTTTTTTCTTTTTTGTGTATTCGTTTGATCTAACATAAAATGAAAAAAAAAGTGTGGAACGGATTTGCAGAAGACTTTTACAGGTAGAAAGGGTAAGGTCTAATTTAAGATCTGAAGTATGACTGATTACGCCACGAGGCGATCAACCAGGAAATTAAAATCTGATCTGAAGATTCAAGTTTTTTAAAATAACCTGCCGCCAGTTAAAACTAGCAAGGAAATTTTGATTTGGTTTTTACAGTCTGAAATCTTAAAATTTTAAGTATATACTGTATCATGATCCTAAGTTACCTGGGAATCTAGCCGAAAATCAACATCTAACCAAACATAAATATAAAATTCTTGTAATAACTAATGATTGGATTTAATTGAATCTGCACATAGTGGTAGCTTATGTAAATAGTTGCGATATAGGATACTTTCTATCCAGATTAGTACCATCTTTCATCTAGAATGTTACGCCAAAATCGCTAAGTTTGGAATTTTTGTAAGTGCACAGATCAATGAAATGTCTACCATTTCAACGAAACTGTACCGTAGTGGAAGGTTATGTTATTTTGCGATGTGATATCTCTGAGCTGCGAAATAAAAAATTGCCCCATATGATGACTGCATATTGAATATTGTGTTGTCGAAACCTTCTCGTGATCGAAATACAAGTGGTTACGGTGTATTTATAGTGTACAAACTACTACAGATTCATTCATTCGGATTTTGAGATTAGTACTACTACAGATCGACTTTTGTATTCAGTTATATATTTTATAATATCCAGTTAAAACAATCTGTTCTAACACACGCCAGGCAGCAGCATTTCAGATATTGTTTAGTGAGAAGTTTGTGAACAGTACCAAAACGTGCCTCAGGGTTATCCATGAACATCAAATACTCCAAACTGGCAGTTTCAAGAGTTTGTAGAAACATAAGATGTACAAAAATGTATTTAAAACATTTACATTCAAAATAAGTTTAAAAGGAAAGAAAGATCCCATAAACAGAAAAAAAGAGCTGTTCTTCTGGGTTTTTTTTTTCCTACCAAGCTAACATTTCTTTGATAGTCAATTAATAGTACTAATCTCAAAATCCGCATGAATGAAGTAGGGGCACAGATAATCATTAATGAATTTAATTTCGGTATGAAAATAAATATTTACGAACAAAATGCATGGTAATAATTACACGAGGTAATCAATGTATCTCAAATAAGTAATGGAGTCATTCAAATAACCTGGAGACCTTTTAAAGGAAGATTATTAATTGTAGGCAGAACTACGCTGACTGAAGAAGCGTTCATCCGGATTGCCAACTGATGAAACGCTTATGAAGTAGTCTAATTTCTAGCATGGCAGTATGTGGGAAAACAAAGAAGATTGGAGAAGATATAGAAAAGACATACCATGTCAGGACCCGCCTTAGGGAGCAGCACATATTTTACTATCGTAATTAACCTCGGTCTCACTGGTTAAGACACTTGCCTTTAGAATCTTGACTCGGGCTCGATCTAGGAGTTTTTAGGATACTTATTTTGACTTTCACTTTTGTTCACTTTAAATATGTTGGAACACTTGCGGTTAGGATTTGACGTTAAACCCTACGTCCAACCATGTAAAAGGCGGCACGTGCCACGAAGTAGTGAGGTCACGCAGATGTAGTTTACTTTATTACAAATAAACTGATGACAGGTTTGGTCGTTGCATTCATTTAGCCGCGACAATATGTTTCCTTCACATTCAGTAAATAAGTAAGCCCCTGTCAGTGGGTTTAAGCTTGTCACAAACGTGTCTCAAACAAATAATCGAACTGTCACATGTCTGGTTTCGTATGGTCTATACTTTGTGTGAGGTTGATGAGTGGGAAGACCCTAGTGCGTCCTTCGGGATTGGCTAACACTCTTGTAATCAGTCTTGAGCTATCTTCTTGCTTCAAACGATGTCTTCTGCTAAAAGGGATTTTTTTTTTTCTCATACCACTTTAACAGCTGAAGTACACAGTGAGTATGACGATTTTCACATCTGTTTGCATATGGACGAAGCAGGTGCTATATTTACTTACACCAATAATTTCAAAAACAGACACTGCTTGCAATTTTTCTACTAAAATGTTATGCGCTTGTATCATTCAATGAATTCTACAAGAAAAGACAAGAGAAAGAAATTCTTTCTCTTTAGACATTTTCAAAAACACTATACACAAACTAAACAATGATAAACTCGAAATGAATGACTATGAATAATAAAATAAGTGAATAAGTTTACTGAATAGATATCTGCCATCTGACAAGATCGGGGGGAACAGGTGTTCGAAAGTCACCATCACCTATGCGCATACGCAGGGTTGGAGTTGAGGCTTGCGCTTTGTTTAGTCGCTCATGTTAATACACCAACCTCAAGCTGATTTTCTGTCGGAACAAATTTTCCTTAAGCCAAACTTCTTGGTTTCCCGCAAACTTCATGCTTGCTTGTGCAAGCCTGTTTGTGCAAATATCTTGAAAGAGTAAACTCACTTTTATTCGCAGATTTCGCGTTTCAATGCGCCCAGAATTATTTAGCATATGCGACTTCTGTCCGCTCTAAGCAATACACGCCTGACTCGTAGTTATCATCCCTCGACAATATCGCTCACCCTTCAGCGGACAACCTACAGTGTTCAATTTTCTTCCTTATAGCTCGACGCGCTGTGCGCATTAAACGCGGGAAAGAATTAGGAGCAAGAAAAAGGAAGGAATTGAGTTATGACCTAGTAAAATCACAGCAAGGGTTCTGCTGTAGCGCCAGGTTTATATATATATGTAACGAGGATAAAACGAGTGAGCTCAAAGATGCACCTTGTAAACTGGATCAGTCGTCATTGGTCGGCCTCCGACAGAATGAGGTTCGGTCGTGTGGAAACCCAACTGAGTTTTTTTTTTTTTTTTTTTTTTTTTTTCAGACGTTTGGTGAGAGAAAAGGTGTTAAAAAGACTCTGCACGATTATATGTGCTAGAACAAATGACACGCTGTTGGACCTCGGTGTGCTCTGTTTACACGTTTATATGGTTATATGGTTTCTCTTGATTTTTTTTCTTTCTATAAATCCTGCAATCTAAGGAAAAGAAATCCGATAAGTATGGTTGGTGACTCGTAGGGGATGACTTTCAGGTGATGATAAATTTTGTGTAAAATTTGAATTTTTACTGTGCTATTCGTTAGTGCTGGTTTTACCCCTGAACATTATTCCAATAATCCTTTCCCTTATCCAAAAGGAGGAAATTCCACCTGGCGGCCGTGACCATTTATGAACCCAGAGCGACGAACTGAAGTATTGTTTGTGTGGTCAGAAGGACAACAGTAATCACTCATCCGATTCAGACTCGGGTGCTCTTACATCGCTTATGTCCGTGATAGGACTGGAAGCACTGAATCAACATAGTCATTTAAATTGTTTATCTTGAAATAAGCACCAAGTATTTCGTTACTGTGGACAGCTGAAGGAACTAGATCGGTATTCGGTCCAAATTATTTCAGGAAACCATGGAAAACCAAAATTCGCATCCTACCGAGTGTTTTCCGCCAATATCTGCACCGTGCCTTCGGGTACTAATTGATTCGCATTTATTGAAAGCAGTAAGAAATAGTAAGATCCATAATCGACTTAAGAACATCTCATGCTCATATCTGAGCTCTAAACAGCCAGTAAATGAAAATTTATGTATAATTGTTTATAATTCAATAAATGGGCCTTGCTACTCAATCGATAAAATCTCCTTTAGTTAATAAACCAAACAATACATGTCATTAATAATGTTCAAATAAATGAATTAATATTCCAATTAATAACGGGTGCCTGTTTTCTAATAAAATTACACTGTAAATTCAATAAATTGTTTAATCGGAAAACCGCCGTTAGCTAATAATATAAACTCCACATGTCACTAATTAAGTTTTAGTGAATGAATTAATAATCCAATTTATAACGGATGCGGTTTTTTAATAAAATTACCAACAAAGTGAGTTTAGCGCCCTGAAAACGCTGACGGAGTAGGGATCTTTGTATTTTTCTATAAGAGTCAGTTACGATTTCCGTGGAATATACATATTGTGGCCGTGTACAGGTAGCGGAAGAGAGAGATTGTAGTATCGCCCTTGTTCTCATACTGTGCTCTTAAGTAGCTTTCAGTGGATCAATGTGACTGAATAAACTGAAATTCAGCCAGCAGCATGCCTGCGCGCGTTAAAGTACCACTGCACTGTATCAGAGAGGTAAGATGGGCCTCAGTTCAAAGCCCGTATCTGGCGTGCACACTGTCCTGATCGTGATTTGGATGCGGCTTCCGGAATTACCTGGACAAATGTTAGGACGGTTTGCAATATGCGCCTTAAAAACTACACTCTTCACAAATAAAAATACGCTCTTCACACGGTGGACACGTGGCTAAAACTCTTTCAGGGTGAGTCGAACTAACTGGCACTCTGAAAACAATAAAGGGCCGTCTATTAATTACGTGTGCAGTTTTTTGGTACATATGGACACCCCCCCCCCTTCCTCCCTTGGTGAGCTTTGGCCGATATCCGGTGGGGCCCTTGCCCCTCACGTGATACAGACCTCGTAGTTACGGAGACTTCTCCTTATTTTTTTTTTACTTATTGTTTTACGCCTCGTCGACGACTAAGGTCATTAGAGGGGGGTTGGGACTGGGGACAAGGAACGGGAAATAATTCGGCCATGGCCTTTTTGAAGGAAGTATCCCGGCATTCTCCTGGAGTTATTTGGGGAAACCATGGAAAACCCAAATCTGAGTGCCCGGACGGGGACTCGAACCCGCGTCCTCGAGAATACGAGGCTAGAACGTTAACCGTTCACCCACCATGCTCGGTATATTTTAGTTTTTAGCTGTAGTGTTCTTTGATGGGCGGCAATCTGAAATCAGATGGTGACTTGAGATTTCTGTCACCCCTCCTCCCCTTGGTGCGATTTCGCCCCCCCCCCCTCCCCCTCATTTTATGCGTACTTAATTAGTGGATGTCCCCTAAAGGCCATAAGATTTAAAAAAAAAACTGAATATGAGGATATATACACTACGAAATGCGTCTGTACAGCAAAAATCTTTCTGTACGCCGCAAAAAACAACTTCTGTCTCAAAGTGACATCTCCTGCTTTAATTCGATTCTACAAATATCCGCCGTGGGACTAGCTACTGACATATTTTCGCAATTATTAACTTCAGTGAATAGGTATTAATTTCTGTAGCAGTAATTTTACACAGGACAAAGCATTTAGCTGCCAAGCGCAGGCTCACAGCTTATTAGCCGCGTGCTATTGAGCGCTGCAATTATAAACACAATGCTCAGCAGGGAGACAGACGGCTTTACACTAATTCAATATGAATCTGAAATAGTGTTACACAGCACGCGTTCAGTATTACAAGCGTAATGTCGGGAATGGTATAAACAGATTTGCCAAATCCTTTTACTCTTTCTTTAGATAGTGCGACCAGCTTTGAGAATTATATATAGGTGAATCGTCCACTATCGGTGGCTTAACATAATCAAAATTAGCTTTAATTTTATGAGCGTTTTCTTTCGCATTATATCTCTCTTTCTTGAAGATTCTAATGAATGACTGTGTTGATGGATTACAGTCAGAATCTAGGTATTTTGCAGAGGATATAATGGTATACAATAGGATCAAAACAGGTGAAGACTGTTAACAGCTGCAGGGTGACCAGGATGGGATATATAAATGGGTTGGTCAGCATGGAATCAAGATAAATGCCAAGAAAAGTCAGCTTATTAGGTACACAGATAGAAAAAAAATAGTTAATTACGTTCATAGGGTGGGGTCAGAATTGCTTGTTGAAAGCTTGATGTGTAAATATCTAGGCGTAACGTTTGATAACAAACTAAATTTGGCAGAGCACATTGAGCAGGTGGTACGAAAAGGTTGCAAAATCCTTCATTTACTGGAGGGGGTGATGAGAGAATGTGCTAGAGAACTTAGGGAACAAAATTTTAGTCAGACCATTAGTTGAATATGGTGGTGTAGTTTGAACCCACTTTTTTGTTATAAAATACAGGAATTGGAAGATGTGTAAAGAAGAGCAGTTTGATTTGTTTGTGAAAATTATCGCAGGACACAGTCAGTAACTGATATGATAAGGGAGCTGTGTTGGGACTCATTGCAGAAAAGTAGGAGAGTGAAGAGAGTGCTGGAAATGTACAGGGCATAAGTTGGTGATGGAGCTTGGAGGGATATTAGGAATAGTGCATGTAAGTGGAAAGGCGACCATAACCGTAAGCTATCGTTTGATTTCATGCATAAGGGAGTGTGAAAATTTTATTTTGTTGGTAAGGGTGTCAGGGATTTGAACAAATTACCAAGTGTAGTGATGAATAATTTTCCAAAAACACTTAAGGAAATTAGAATTAAAATTTGTAAATCATAATAGTGAATGCGGGAGGAATTTAAAATTCCAAATATAAAAGAATGTTTTTTTTTTTAAAAAATTAAATGTTATATATATACAAATAGACAATATATATATATGAATAGACGTGTGTTTTCCTATATTTCACTTTTCAGCCGCCACTACCTAGCACAGATGACTAGTGTTTGTGTGTGGAAATAGCATGGAGTTTCCTGCCGTGCACAACGTTGGCCAAATGCCGATAGCTGTGGGGATGTGGGAGATATGATGGTTAAAAGTGGTCGATGCAGGGCGTTTTCATATTTCTCCTTATACATCTCTTTCCTGCCACAACTACATATCATAGACCATTGGTGTTTGTGTGTGGTAGTAGAATCGTGTCTTCTGTTGTGCACTATGGTTGTTAGATGTCAGTAGCTATGGAGGTGTGGGAGATATGGGAGTTGAAAGTGGTCGACCTGCGGCAATTTCATATTTCTGTCAAAGACGCATGTGTCTTGGTGTATCACTTTTCAGCGAAAACTATCTATCACACATCACTGGCGTTGTGTTTGGTAGTAACACAGAGTCACCTTTCGATCATAACGTTGGCCGAATTTAGTAATTGTGGGAGTGTGGGAGATATGGAGCTTGAATGTGGCAGATCAAGGATAATTTCGTATTTCGACCAAAGACATGTATCTCCGCATACATCACTTTTCTGCCACAACTACATAGCATAGACCATTGGTGTTTATGTGTGGTAGTAAAATCCTGTCCCCTGTCGTGCACTATGGTTGTTAGATGTCGGTTGCTATAGGGGTGTGGAAGACATGGGGGTTGAAAGTGGTCGACCTGCGTCAATTTCATATTTCTGCCAAAAACGCATGTGTCTTGGTGTATCACTTTTCAGCGAAAACTATCTATCGCAGATCACTGGCGTTTGTGTGTGATAGTAACAGAGAGTCACCTTTCGATTAAAACGTCGGCCGAATTTCAGTAACTGGGGGAGTGGGGGAGATATGGTGGTTGAAAGTGGTCGATCAAGGATATTTTCGTATTTCGTCCAAAGACATGTATGTCCGTAATTTTTACTTTGCTGCCTGAACTACATAGCGTAGGTGACTGGCATTTGTGTGTGATAATAGCATCGAATCTTTCATCGTGCACTATGGTTGTTAGATGTCGGTAGCTGTCAATCCAAATTCTTTACATACACGAACGAAGTCGTGGGTACCAGCTTGTATGTATATAAAAAAGGGATAAATGGATGACTGGGGGAATTTCCACCGTAAGATTAGCTCTATCGCAATAAAAAATTAATAGTAATAATAATAATGATTTGAAAGATCATCTTAGCAATGGCAAGATAAATGGAGGTTAGTTGTCACGTCCACTGTAATAAAAAAACAAGCAAACAATATTAATAGGCCGGATACGGAAAGAGGGTGGCCAGTTCATTTCCTCCCTGCACCTACTTATTGTTAATTTACTTAAAGCTTATTTAGCCTGACAAGACTAGGGTTGTAAAATCCTGTCTCCCATCATACTAGCTGTTTACAGAACATAATTAACACTTTTCATACATTATTATTGGTATACAAAATTTATTTCACATTTTACTTAAATTAAGTAGCTGCAGAAATGTGTCAAAACATCATAAACTCTTACTAGTGGAGGAAGAATAAATGAGTGAAACTATCATTAATTAATACAATTAAATTCTAAGAGTAAGTGAATCAGGTAAGAAGAGGTTTTTCTGCTAATAATTGGGCAAGTAATGCTTTCTCAAGGCGTATACAAATGGACCAATTCCTACGGTAATTCTTATTTTCAGGGTGAGATTATTCCACAATCCCTAGATGTGTAGATGAATGTCTTAAGTATGGCAGTGTTTTTGTCCATAAAAATGCAGAAATGGTGAGGGTAAACTCGGAATCGACATATTGCAGACAATTCCTACTATAGACATTGAAATAGAGGTACCCAATCAGCCAATCAGATCATCATCAGTGTTGTATGCCCCAACTCGAAACGCCTCTCATACAAGCTTGGGATTTAACTCAGCCATTTGGTACATAATTTGGTGATTAGGAATCGTTCATCTTCTATCTTGTTTGTCACGACTCTTCTAGTGTAATTCATAAACTGTTAGATTGATATGGTTATCGAGTCTAAACTGAGTCCACAATTTTTGTGTATGTTTCTGATTATTCAGAGTTTAAGCAATTTTTTCTTCTAGTTCTGATTCCCAGGTTCAAATTACGGTGGCGTCAGGAAGTTTTAAGAGTTGTGATCGGTTGTTTAAGCTGAGACAGAACATTCCTTGGTTCTGATTCCACGTTGATCCAAACACGAAAAAGGCGAAAGTCGGTGTGTAGAGAAATTACCATCGGAGCATCCTCTCCGTCGATAGTAATATTAAATTAAGTTCCGAATTATTAAATGTCTCTCGCTACCAGGGCTAGAATGTAAAACCCCATGGCGGTTGCCGCATCTGAGATGGAAAATGGAGTGTAGCTAACCAGCAGGTTAACCCGAAAACACAGAACAAAGTTTCAACTGTTCACAGACGGACGGCAATACTAACGAAATTCCCTGTACCGGGCAGAAAGCAATGAAATTCAGACCCTAGTAACGCAAATGAAACGTGAAAGCGTTTTGCTGGTCATCCTGCTAAAGTGTCAGCGTTGTACATCTGCCCAAGATTACAAATAGAAAATCACAGTTCTGGAAGTACTATCTTACCACCCTGCTTTCCTGATAACTGCAGTCTGCAACACAGATGTGACAATTGCGATTAAAAATTGATGTTGTCACTGATAATCATTTCGCTAACTGAATGAAATATTACACTTATATTGGTCAACAAGTTCTGTAGTTTTAATAAATAGATATAGTAGACGAGCGTTAAAGATTTTAATACCATATCCTTGGTCGGCCACTTACAACCACCATATCTACCACAGTACCACAGTTTCTGAAATTCGGCCGCTGTTGTGATCGAAAGGTGACTCTGTGCTACTACTACACACAAACGCCAGTTATCTAGTGATCTATAGTTTTCGCTGAAAAGTGATACACCATGACACTTTTGTCTTTGGCAGAAGTATGAAACTGCCACAAGTCGACCAATTTCAACCCTCCATTTCTCCCACACCCCCATAGTTACCGACATCTAACAACCATAGGGCACTACATGAGATACGATTCTACTACCAAACACAAACACCAATGCTCTATGCTATGTAGTTGTGGCAGAAAAGTGACATATGCGGAGACAGTCGAAATGACGAAAATATCCTTGGTCGGCCACTTACAACCACCATATCTACCACAGTACCACAGTTTCTGAAATTCGGCCGCTGTTGTGATCGAAATGGTGACTCTGTGCTACTACTACACACAAACGCCAGTTATCTGTGATCTATAGTTTTCGCTGAAAAGTGATACACCATGACACTTTTGTCTTTGGCAGAAGTATGAAATTGCCACAGGATCGACCACTTTCAACCCCCATATCTCCCACACCCCCATAGCTACCGACATCTAACAACCATAGTGCACTACATGAGATACGATTCTACTACCAAACACAAACACCAATGCTCTATGCTATGTAGTTGTGGCAGAAAAGTGACATATGCGGAGACAGTCGAAATACGAAAATATCCTTGGTCGGCCACTTACAACCACCATATCTACCACAGTACCACAGTTTCTGAAATTCGGCCGCTGTTGTGATCGAAAGGTGACTCTGTGCTACTACTACACACAAACGCCAGTTATCTGTGATCTATAGTTTTCGCTGAAAAGTGATACACCATGACACTTTTGTCTTTGGCAGAAGTATGAAACTGCCACAGGTCGACCACTTTCAACCCCCATTTCTCCCACACCCCCATAGCTTACCGACATCTAACAACCATAGTGCACTACATGAGATACGATTCTACTACCAAACACAAACACCAATGCTCTATGCTATGTAGTTGTGGCAGAAAAGTGACATATGCGGAGACAGTCGAAATACGAAAATATCCTTGGTCGGCCACTTACAACCACCATATCTACCACAGTACCACAGTTTCTGAAATTCGGCCGCTGTTGTGATCGAAAGGTGACTCTGTGCTACTACTACACACAAACGCCAGTTATCTGTGATCTATAGTTTTCGCTGAAAAGTGATACACCATGACACTTTTGTCTTTGGCAGAAGTATGAAATTGCCACAGGTCGACCACTTTCAACCCCCATATCTCCCACATCCCCATAGCTACCGACATCTAACAACCATAGTGCACGACAGGAAGACGATTCTACTACCACACACAAACACCAAAAGCTCTATGTTATGTAGTTGTGGCAGGAAGAGAAGTATACGGAGATACGAATTTTTGGTCGAAATATGAAAACGTCCCTGCATCTGACCAACTTTAATCATTATATCTCCCACATCCCCACAGCTATCGGCATTCGGCCAACGTTGTGCACGACAGGAAACTCCATGCTACTTCCACCCACAAACATCAGTGATCTGTGCTAGGTAGTGGTGGCTGAAAAGTGAAATATAGGAAAAAACACAGTCTATTTTTATATATATACTAGCATTTGCCCGCTGCTTCACGCGCGCGTGCCTTGGCAGGTGTAGAAATTATTTACCGATTTTATTCTCTTATCAGACATTAACGTGGAAAGGCATGAACTGTTAATGTATTCTGAATAGTTTCGTTTGTTTCGGTTAATACGTTAGGTTCGGTTTTCATACTGATGTCATATTTTAACGTGATGCAATTGATTCAATAGTAGAAAAGGTTCCTGAAAAATTAACAGTAGTAATTCGTGGTTGTAATTATTGTGCGAAGTATAAACATTTATTGTTTAGAAAGGCTTTCACGGATCAAACGACATTCTTTCTTCTGTGCGCTTTCAGAAGCTATGGATTTAGCGTATAGAACCCGGTTATAGGTCAATCGCTTTTCTCGGTGCAGGTTACTTTCATTTGCTCTAGCTATTTCATCTCGTTCTCTTTGACGTTGCAGACGATGTTGTCGGTCTATTTCACTCTCATTTAGCCGATTTCGGCGACATCTTTTAGCTGCAGAAGTTGACCCCGACAGATTAGATCTCTTTCGCAAGGGCATATCATAAACTTTTATACTTACCCAACTCACAGCACTAACAATTAAAACGTTTTCACAGCTGCAATTATCACTATGCGTGAACTTTGGCTGCGAGTATATAGATGAGCATAAACTTGGTTACAATATAGAATATCTGTGGTAGTAATAAATAATATTATTTCTGAAAGCAATATTTAATTCAGCTAAAACATAATATTTTTAAATGCTGATATGGAGGATTCCACGTTAACCGTGGTACCGAAAATTTAAATGGATATATAACAGTTGTAACGTTAAGAAAGCTGATATTATAATCATTATGTGTAATTTTTTTTGGCGATTTTATGTGTAAACTTTGCCTGGGATTATATAGCTAGGTATAAGCTTTGTTAAGGATGTATCTGTGGATATAATGAAAAATATTGTTTCCATGATACTTAACTAAAAAGAAGTTTATTTTTAAATGTGGATACCGAGGATTGCAACATAACCGCGGTGCCATAAATTTATGTAAATATAGCAGTAATCTACGACTTAGTCCTCTTGGAAGTGTGCTGAAATATAAAAATTCGTTACGAATAATCACAGCATCTCAATTTTTCTGATTTATTTATTTTTTGTTGTTTGGATATTGGTTTTATTTTATGTTGATACACCATCAATTATTCCTGCTTTAAAATAGAAATTTACGTGAATTGGAGCTACTCTTGATTTCAAATCGTCGTATCATTACTGTTATTATTTCAGTCAGATATAATTAATCCAAAAATGTCGAGATGTGATCATGGTACAGTTTATGTAGTAACGTGCATGTAACTGAAACAATTATTTCTGAGTGGCAACATTATCGCTAGTTGTGAATCGCTTGAAATGCAACCTGACAGCTGATATGATGCTTTGTTATAGGCCTAAGAGACGATGCCTGCAGCTTTATAATCTACGAGGTGTAGCATTAGGATATGAAATATTTTTAATTTAAGTTTCTTTCAATATAGCCGTATTTTCTATGTAATTATTTCAGTCGCATGTAAGTACCTGGCGAAACAACAGCCTGGACCAGATGACATTGACTCGTTTTGTTAGCATCAGGCATAACGGGTTTAGTTTTAAAATTTACGCGGTGTAGAATAGAATTTTAGGATGCCTAGTTATATTTGAAATAAAAATTCGTTACCAATAATCACAGCATCTCAATTTTTTCTGATTTATTTATTTTTTGCTGTTTGGATATTGGTTTTTATTTTATGTTGATACACCATCAATTATTCCTGCTTTAAAATAGAAATTTACGTGAATTGGAGTTAATCTTGGTTTCAAATCGTCGTATCATTATTTCAGTCAGATATAATTAATTCAGAAATGTCAAAATGGATCACGGTACAGTATATGTACTAATGTGCATGTAACTCAAGCAATTATTTCTGAGTGGCAAAATTATCGCAAGTTGTAAATCGATTGAAATGCAACCTGGACAGTGATGACAGCTGATATGCTTTGTTATAGGCCAAAGGGACTATGCTTTTAGCTTTATAATTTACGCGGTGTAGCATTAGGATATGAAAATTTTTTTATTTGAGTTTCTTTCAATATATCCGTATTCTCTATGTAATTATTTGAGTCGCATATACCTGAATTTTCGGATGCCTAGTTATATTTGCACGTTATAGCCACGAGACATATTAATCGAATAAAGTACTTCCAAATATGTGCAATTCCGCACAAGTCATTATGAAAGAAGTATGTTTTATTACTTGCTGATATTTATAATAGCTGTTTTTCAGACATCGCTCTTCGAGAAAAAACTGAATTTCGTATTAAGTATTGGCTTATTGTGGCTGTATTGTACAGCGTTCACGTAGCAATTTTGTTCCAGAGACAAACTGTATAACAGTCTACCAGAGACAATACATGTCTTCAATATTAGTAATATAACTTTTTCGTAATTCAACAGACCTGTTACGATTCAAGTAAATGCTGATTATACTTGATTCACGTATTCTTTTTATTTTGAAGTACTGCGGTCCAGAAAAATGAATCGCAGAAGTAAAAAAAAAAAAAAAAAAGGGAAATCCTAAATTTTGTCAGGTCTCTTTATGAAAGGAGTGACCGTCTGAATGTGTATAATTATCTGTGGTCTACAGTTTCACATTTCTGAAGTTTTTTACTGACTTGCTTCTTCCCATGATACATATTAGTCGTTAGCTACTTCTGCAGATGTTGATCAGCAACATTAGCTTTAAAAATTTGGAAACACCATGCAAATTGATGCGGTAGTTTTTGCGTTATTAGAGATCAAGCCTCACTACAAACGCAGCTTGCTTACAGATTTATAATAGTATAGATAAGATTACTAATTCTACGTAAAACATAATAACTTTATTTTTGGCCATTTCCTTCAATTTTTGCAGATAAAGTTTCAAATTAAACAAAGTGTATTAAGAACTACTTTTTTTTTTTTTTTTGACGCGTTTCACCCTTTTTGTGTAGGGTATCGTCAGTGGGATGACTGTGGTAGCTATCACAAATCAGTTCGGAACAGCAATTTCTTCTATTCTCTGGACTAGTATTCAATTCCAAAATTCAGATATTTTTTTACTGTAACCTTGATCTCCACTTCGCTGTTGCTAGTATTTGGTATTTTTTTTCTTGTTCAATCTGCATTTTTTAATTGCACCCAACTGGTTTCAGTGTTTACTGTAATATTTTGTTTATTTGTACAATCTTCCACACAAAAAAGCGAAACGCTTGTGGAAAAATTAATATGACAGTTGATAATAGACGACATTTAATTTAAAACATCCACTTAAATCTGTCGGTCTCCTTTACCAGGAAGGATTGCCGGGTTATGTTAGGACAGAGCCGCATGAGCGGAAAAACAAACCTTTGTCACACTTCGGTGTCTGCGGGTCAATAATTTCCTATGAATATTTATTATTAAGAGATTTGATACCTAAAAATTGAGACCTGATTAGGAAAAAATATCAGGAATGGTTCTATTTATAGAAGTTAGTATAGAACTAAAGGCAAGAACATAAGGCAGTTTCTATTTTGAAATGTAGAGAGTTTTGGCCAAATTGTACTTAAAAATTTCGTGTGACAATTATTGAATCTGCATATTTATCACAATCAGGTTGAGAGCCAGTGGGATTAATTTTATACATTTTATTATTTCTAACTGATAAGTTAATTTTGGTTACAGTAGGCCTAATATGATACGCTAGAATAGGCTGGGATATGGCTATCATACGTGAGTTAAAAGCTACAATTTAATAGGAAAGATACAAAATTTATTTGTTTACTGATTTCCAGTGGCTTATTTGTCGGTTCTCAACTGAAAATATTTCCTTCACCCTCTTCCGAACTTTCCAGAATATTGGGATCGTTTCCGTGATATGGTCCCCTTATTTTCCTCCTAAACTTTATTGCCTACCGTCGTATTATGAGGAGACAGAAAAGAGAGAAGAGCTTTGCAGCAGAAAATGGAGGCCGTTGCCCCTACGTGAAGTCGATTGCCCTTTTTTATGAGGTGAGTGACGCAAGAGGCGATATAAAGAGAGAACACAGGCGCTCGTGGTGGACATGTCCATCGGACGCTGTAATTGGCCACTTACCAGCAGGTCCGCGCATCGATTGGGCGCTCTCTGCTCGTATTACAGTCCCCCCGGACTTGGCCCTGCTCAGTCTTCACTAGAGCATGCGGAGGAGAAAGACTGCCATAGTCTACCTAACAGTCCGGAACAAGAACGAACAAAACGTTTCATTTAGTGTGAGACGGAGAACATCTTCTCTCAAAGTGGCATAGCTGATCAAACGCATTCGCACAATCACTTTCTTCTCGTCAACGTCAGATCCCACAAAAACAATTCATGTAAAAAAATAGGCCAAGTCCCGTGTTCGTGTAGTGACAAAAAGTTATGAGATCTTATTCTGAGCCAAGTATACACTTTACAGTTGTATTCACTTCACTTTATGAAACAGAATGGTTTCTCTCGGTGTCATAGATCGTTTATTTAGAATTTAAAAAATTCTGGTGACTTGGCCATTACGGGCGCCATGTTTTAGTTAATGTGCTGCTTCATCAAACCTATAAATACGTAAAAGCCAAGATATACCTCACTTTTTTTTGAATTTGACAAGTATGTACACAGACGGAAAAAAAAATCCCAACACCAAGAAAGACTTGTGTTAGATAAACGAAATTTGGTAGGCGTGTTTATACATCTGAAAGATGACATCGATTCAAATTTCGCGCTTCGCGCATAAGTGTGGCGCTAGTAGCGCTACTCAGAGCTTGCAAATCAGGTTTGCTTTAAATACGCGCTGTAAAGTTTGTGAACGTTATTTACCGCTGAGATTTGACATAGTGAGTTGATGTTAGCCAAGAATGCCTTTAAGAAGACGAAGAAGCCATTATCAACAGCTCACCGAGTTTGAACGAGGTCGTGTAATAGGGCTACGAGAAGGTGGATTTTCTTTTCGCGATATTGCAGAAAGACTTGGCCGGAATGTATCCACTGTGCATGATTGTTGGGTGCAGTGGTCAAGGGATGGTACTGCCTCAAGAAGACCGGGTTCCGGGAGGCCACGTGGCACTACTGAGAGGGAAGACCGCCGTATTCGGCGTACAGCTGTGGCGCATCGTACTGCGTCTGCGGCAGAAATTCGAGCTGCAGTTGGTACCACAGTGACACAACGAACTGTTAGAAATCGGTTACTTCAAGGACAGCTCCGAGCCAGGCGCCCTGTAGCGTGCATTCCACTGACTACAAGCCATCGCCGTTTGCGACTCCAGTGGTGTCAAGCCAGAGCTCATTGGAGGACGGAGTGGAGATCTGTTGTGTTTTCTGATGAAAGCAGGTTCTGCCTTGGTGCCAGTGATGGCCGAGTGTTGGTCAGAAGGAGGCCAGGGGAACGCCTGCAACCAAACTGTCTGCGGCCTAGACACACTGGTCCTACACCTGGAGTCATGGTCTGGGGAGCAATTTCCTATGACAGCAGGAGCACTCTTGTGGTTATACCAAACACACTGACTGCAAATTTGTACGTCAGTCTGGTAATTCAACCTGTAGTGCTGCCATTCATGAACAGCATTCAAGGGGGAGTTTTTCAACAGGATAACGCTCGCCCTCATACCGCTGTTGTCTCGCAACGTGCTCTACAGAGTGTCGACATGTTACCTTGGCCTGCGAGATCACCAGATCTGTCTCCAATTGAACACGTATGGGATATCATTGGACGACAACTCCAGCATCATCCACAGCCAGCACTGACCGTCCCAGTATTGACAGCACAAGTACAACAAGCATGGAACTCCATACCACAAAGTGACATTCGAAACCTGTATGACACAATGCATTCACGTTTGCAGGCTTGCATTCAAAATTCTGGAGGTTACACCGGCTATTAATTTAACAGTATTTCACATTTGAAATGCATTTTCTTGAGCTTAAATTAACCTGTGATCTTGAAAATTTAATCAATTAAACATGTTAACTTGACAAATGCATTGTCCAAATGTCATTACAATAATTTTTTCTTGGTGTTGGGATTTTTTTTTCCGTCTGTGTATTATGCCCACAATTTCAGTAAAAGTTATGACCTGCATAATGGCCAAGTCACCAGAATTTTTTTTCTTAAATTCTAAATAAACGATCTATGACACCGAGAGAAACAATTCGGTTTCATAAAGTGAAGTTAATACAACTGTAAAGTGTAGACTTGGCTCAGAATAAGATCTCATAACTTTTTGTCACTACACGAACACGAGACTTGGCTTATTTTTTACAAGAATTGTTTTTGTGGGATCTCATTTCTTTTTGTAAGTTTATCGCTTATTCTAAATCACCGCTCAAACGTAATGATTCCATTTGAAAATCGGCGAATAAGAATATTTCAGAATTGAAGACATCAATATACTTTACCAAAAATGCCCCACTTTCTGAAAACAAAGCTTGTGCGCCTTATCCGAGCAATGAGGATTGCCGCTGATTTAACTACCACCTCAAATAAATTACTAATATCTTCCAAACTAAGCATAGTAACAAAGTAAAATTTAAGGTATTAGTTATACTTGCTGATTTCTATTCATTGAAAAATTCTTAGGCGTGTAACTTCATCAGGAGCAAAGTAATTAAGCCGTATAAATATGCCAGAATTTTTCATGTTTGGGAGTGTAATTTAATAAATACGGGGAAATCAATTTACTGATGAGTCTGAGAAGAACAATTTGAAGTTGACAATATTGTGCTGTGTCATAAAGCTGCTAGTCCAGCAACCAGTTGAGATGTAAACTATTCATCCGCGGCTTTGCCACGTTGCCCAGGGTGCACCACGAGGAGGCTAGTCTACTGTTACACCCCATGTGCATAGTTAGTATTAGCACTTGGTATATTTCTAGGATTCGTTAGTTTCCAAACTGGAGCATATTTTCTTCTTTAGTGTAAGGAATTAATGGTGAGCTTGTCATAATAACTTACTTTTTTTCGTGTAATTTGAGTCAAAGCGCACTTATTTCAGGAGTAATGGTACTGACATAGAGGTCACTGAACTCGCATGTGGAAACAAGGCTGACAAACATTTGTGCTGTATGTAAGTTAATACAACGGTTCTGATCCCTAAGTTGATTCCAAACTTGAAGTTTGTTATAGAACATTGCTCACTTTGCGATGTAATAGATCAAGTCTTATGACAACACGTGCAAGATTTGTTTGTAACTTCTGTACTCAAACGTATCCCTACGTTCAGGGTTCATTTTGCAATATCCAGATAAATCACCGCTATCTGCCTCTACATTATATAAACTTTCTTTGTACGTTCGCTTGATTATGTCACGTGACCAAAGAGTTTGTTGATTAGTATGCCAGAGAGAAAAGAGTGCACATATTATATGGCCAGTTGGTCATTATGCGTGCCATATTTTAGATAACCTGTTTAAATATAAATGCGCAGCATTATGAAGCTTAAATATACAAAGGCCCAACATTTCTTTCGGTTTTGACAAGTCTTAAAATAAATCTCTACTAATATTATAAATGTGAAAGTAAGTTTGTCTATCTGTCTATTTGTCTGTTTGTTACATTTCTTGGGCTAAAATGCTAATGCTATCGTAATGAAATTTGACAAGTGATGCTATTTGGCATTAGGATGGACAAAGCATACTTTTTTCTGTGTAAATAATACTTGATACATATTTTTGAAATATTACTGATCAGCAGTAGACAGAAGAGTAGGTTGTTTACGTCTCTGTAGTACATTTCCGCATAGCTGTCTAGTAGCTCAGTGGTTAACGCGCTTGCTTACTGATGTTTGAACCGTGGTCTTCGGTTCAAATCTCGGTGGATGCAAAGATTTTCAAGAGTTCTTTTTAACCGTATTAGCCACGCCTGGACGCTTGGTTGTTCGGATTCCATGTTAAACTGTAGATACCACAAATTTATGGGTGCAATTCTGTATATGTACACTTATTTACGCTGTATTGATCAGTGGTCAGTGCTAATATCATAAATGCGGAAGTAGGTCTCTGTCTTTTTGTTACGTTTTGACGACTAAATGGCTATATCGATACTGATTGAATTTGACAAAGAAATACTTTGTATCTGTAGAAAGGACACAGAACATTATTATTATTATTATTTTGTGTATGAACAACAGTTGTAGTCACGAAATCTTGAGAACTTATCGAATGGTGACATACAGACAGACGGATGCGTATGTTAGTCTGTAATTTTACGTCGGTTGCTCAAGCTGGGCTTCTCGCGTGTGTGATTTGTTAATAAATTTCGTTTAGAGACAAAACGTTTTATTTAGTATAGAGGTCGATTTGCTCTGCACTGTACTATTATTTTGTGTTTGCCTAACGGTTTCTGGCACCAGTTTATTTTGTATCATTTTTTTTATATTTCTTGCGGGACCTAGCCTAAAGTGTAGCTCTAGCAGAACACAAGCAGCTTAAGTTATTAGAACCCAAAAATACGATGCTCATGCTAAAGAAAGAAGAAAAGATCAAGCTGAAATAAAGCCGCCCTTAGTTAAACATCCCCTCTCCCCATCCACACACACACATCCCCGCACCTTCTTTTGTTTTTCTGTTTTTAAATTTGTTGGAAATTGATTCTCTTCATTAGACAGGTTCGACGGTTTGAGCATATAGCGTCATGCAGAACAAAACAATTAACCTGCAAATATGTACTGGAAAGTTTCACGTTTGGGTTGCCATTCAATAAATACAGGGAAAATTAGCAATATAATTACCAACAATGCCCCACTCTTTGCAAATAATTAATTTGCGTCGTAGCCGAGCAATGAATATTGCAGCTGGTTTAACTACCACCTCAAATAAATAACAAATAACTTTTTTTAAAAAATCATAGGAACAAAGTAAACATTAAGGCTTTGGTTAAACTTGCTTGCCTCTATATAGTACGGAAACATCAGATTTGTAGCTGCATCAGGAGCAAAGTAATAAAGCCGCAAATATATGCCAGAATTTTTCATGTTTGCGACTGTAATTCAATAAATAGGGGGAAAAACTCCAATATCAGATTTTTCTGATGATTTAGGGATGAAACCTCGTATGTGTACCAAATTACTTGTTTCTAGGATTACTGGAAGTACAGTGGAATTTTGATGTCGGTGTGATGTGCCGAAATAAAATTTTGAATTTCAATAACTTCAAAAATAAGAAATGGAAAGAAGTAAAATTAAATATATTAGTTAAACATATTAAGCTCACTCCACAGTGAAAATCTGAGGTTTATAAAGTAATTAGGCAAAAACCGATGTCACATTAATGGGGTAGGTATATGGAAATTTACGAGTTTAAGACTTATCTTATAATATGTGGGTAAAATGTTATCTGTGTACCATATTTCAGCTTTCTACAGCTACGGCTACGGTAAGTGCCTTAGAATTTTGATGATCATTCAGTCAGTCAGTCAGTGAGTGAGTGAGTGACAAAATCGCTGTAGTTTGCATCAGAATAACATACGAACTAAGAACAGTAACAAAATAAAAATTAGTACGTTTGCTAAGATTGCTGACATCTATGCATAACAGAAATTTTTGACATGTAGCATAAATACGACCGAAGAAATTGAGGTTCAAAAATGGCCCGAATCGCTTCGAGAAAAGGGTAGGCAGTGCCGCCGTTGACTCAACTTGGCGGGTGCACTGCCGTGAACCCAAATAATATGTTATCTCAATACAAGTGCATTTCTGATGCAATAACGTATAAAGCATCTGAAAAAACATTTTATATTTTTTAACTTTAGAATCCTCACTGGTTTCTCTAAGAATCGCTTACATTTAATAAAATATAACAGTCACACACTTTCTAAAGCTTCTGGTATGTGCATTCAGCAAAAAATAAAGTTTCTCACCTTGATTCGTGTTCACGTGAGTTTACTTGTGACTACCTGGAAAGCATCAAGTAATTAATAACATAAGAGCCCTTCGATCGTGGCCACTTGAAACTTTCTTCTGAAATGTAAAAAAGGTTAGAAGGAAATCTCAGAACTACTAAATCATTACAAATAGTTAGATATTAAATGATTTTCACTTAAGTCTTTAATGTACAGCTTTCACTATACTTTGTTAGACCCACCTACCGGTCTATTATTTTAATTTCTATAAGTAGATTCCTTACATACAGATTATTCACCAGTTAAATCCCTTTCTCCAAAAAAACCACAAAACGGTTCTGCTGCGACCACAAATAATTCCTAGAAATTTCTTAATACTGTTCGCTAACCACCCCTTTCAATATCGCACAAATTGCGCAACATTGGGAATTAACGATTTCCCATTACTAAAGTTCCTATTAATTTCTTGCATACTTGTCAGATAATTATGAATTGTATAATCAATACTTGATAACTGATTCACAACTTCTAAACTGGAACAGAATATAGACAGCATGATAGACGTGGCAATTTTTTAACAGTTGCGCAACCGCTAAGTGTCGACTACGAATTAAATTCGTTGATTCCTTATTGCTTCCCTATATCTGACTCACTCTGGTCACACTTATTATAAACTTAAGCTCTTGCTAGCTTTGGTGAAAAAAAAAAACCTAACTGGAGTGATTATATTAAAACTCTCACTTTCGATGAATAACAACAATAAAATACCAGTCAACGTACTTACTCCCCCAACATGGCAGAAGACCAACTCACCCGGTTATCACAAATAATTAGATGCACACTCTAATCTCAGACACTGCCACGAAAATTAAGTCTTCACTGGACTGAACGTACAGACTGGTGATCAGAAAGCGACGCATGGTAGCTGCCCCTCTGTTTATAAGTTCGCTTCTTCTTATGCAACCCTTACCTAGACACCGAGGGTTGTGTTACAATGCTTACCACTATGGGTGGATCCTAATGTCACATCTCGCTCGCAGTTCATTATTTTTACAATAAAACCCAGACTAACGTCTTAAAATACTCTCTGTAAAGCCCTAGAACCGTCACAAGCTTTCTCAGATAAGCTTCTTCAAACCAGAAATTGTTTGCTAACATAGTATTCTGATTTACATCTGAACTTATTGCCTTAGTGTGAAATTCGGTTCCAACATCGAACTGAAATTTTGAAATGTAGAGAAGTTAGGACTTGTCTTTTGTAGTTAACTTTTTTCCCACAGGTAAGGATAGACATCGCCTAAGTGTTGAAAAGTTTTCAATTTTTCATTAACCAAATTGAATAATACGGAATTTTTGTACTTACTGTGAATTACTTCCTTTCCCCCAAAAAATATGAAAACCTTACCACGTTCCAATATTACATACTATATTTGTGAATAATTCTAATAATTTAGAAAAGGTGCTCAGTACCAGTAATCTTAGAAGAGATTACTTAAAGTTATTTATCCCACAGTAGTCGATATTAAATGGAATATGCTATGTAAAAGTCTTAAATTATAGAAGATATGATATCTTACATGTGATCTTCTGAACTATATACAGCTGCTGCCTCATAAAACAATGATGATGCATCTGAAAAACAGTCGATTAGCAATATTTGTTAATCAATGTGTAGATTTTGAAGTATAATATTTTTTAATGGTTGGGAAGACGATTTTTGAACAATTTCATCAAGTTTTCTGCTTCTTTGATAAAACTTGCATATACAGAACACTACTCAATCTCCTGTTTGTGAATACTGTCTCATCTAGAATAATCATATCTTCTTACTTACTTCAGCAACCAGCCTTGGAAGTTAACATGTTACAGCCAAGTGAATTCTACTGTAAGTGAAGAAATTATTGGTGGGGGAGTACTGTTAAAGCAACATACTAATGCGGATTGAGAAATAGAAGAAGTGATTAGATATGGGTACTGGAAATAAACGTGACGTAGATTTCAAATATAAACATTCCAAAAATATCCATGTAAGTTTAACTAAACCAATATTTTTGACCGGGGATTAAAAACTGAGTAGAGTACCTATTTTCCATTATACCCTACACTATCAAATATCAATAAAACATTCTTCACCAAATTCAGGAGTCAAGCAGTTGCTTGAAAGTATATGTTAATCAAATCATGCGGCAATGGAGTTAAGGAGATAGTAATATTTGTGAGTTATTATTATTTATTTACACTTAAAATATTGTCGTATTTTGTAATGTCACTTTCTGGATTCCATCTTGAGTGTATTTTGGATTTATTACTTTTGTTTATACTCCTTTATGTAGACTTTGTGCTAGAAAATAGAAGATTGTGTTGAGTAGCGTACTTGTGATATTCGACGTTAACAGCAGCAAATTTCGTAAGAACGGGCACAAACATGTCATGTTGTAATGGTTAATGCGAGCTACGGTTGCCTGCTGCGTTGATAGAGCAGCAATTCAGGAAACGGGACTCGCAGATGCTCTTTAATCATTCCCGCATTGTGTTGTATCTGGTACACAATTAACGATTGGTGCCTACTCTGGCAGCGTAGGGGATAGTGTGCTATCCTCGACTTGCAAGAGTCGCCGGTTCGAGGCTGGCCTGGGGCATGGGTGGTTTTAATTAAGTGTTGTGTGTTGTGTTTGTCTTCTGTAGTCCATACAATACTAAGTCTAGTATATAATGTGTGCCCCCATAAATACTTGCGACTTACAGAAATAAAAAGTGCTTGCTGTGTGGCCTCGAAGCTAAATGACCTTTTCTTTCCTCTTTTATTTTTAAATTAATGATTGGTATCTGTAAACTTCCTTACAGTAGATTATTTTGCTGAGATTATTTCTTACTGTAGTTGGAACCGAATATGTACTCTGCATTATGCGTCTTGCTGTGATTAGAACACTTACCGAATTCGATACGCTCAATTAGACAGGGAATAATAGATTAGTTATTTATCCCAGCCAATAGCTTTAGCGAATATGTCTGAGATCTTAAGAAACCACGTTTAAAATGTCTTGCTAATCAGTTTTTAATTAGACTTTTGAGCTGATTGTGAAGTGATATTTTAATGAAATTAGTTGATTGCATACTAAGTTATTAACATTTACGGAAACGAGAAAATTGCAGAATAGCTATGTTGAGTACAGAAGTCTCACATGTTTCATTCGTAATTCATTAAACGAATACCTGTGTATGCTAATCACTTTGTTTATGCTCAAACTCTGTACTCTCCAAGCATCGTTTTGTAAGCCCTTCATTATTTATTGTTAGCTTTCGCCATCCGGAATAGATAAACATTTCGCATACAGTGTAAGTCTTTTATTTAATATATCCTGTCTCGTATAGTACCAGATGGATCCAGCAACCTCTGGCTGTCTTCCTCTACATTTCTTCCACAAAAAAAAAAATTATCTGGAGTATAAAAAAAGTTACGATGAATTGGTCACGAAGCTAAATTTTTTACTATTTTGAAATATGTAAAATTCTGAGGGTGAATAAGAGTTTACGGTTTCAGCTGGAACTCATTTTTATTAATAACAATCAAGGTAATGGAATACTTTGTAACAGGAACCGTTCTGATGATGGAACCACCTTCACCTTTTCCTTGATAACTGCACGCAGATGCTTCTTCATGTTAGTATAGCATATCCTCATAACAGTATAACCTTCCCTCAGATATTCTAGTATAATTACACCCACAGATTTGGAGTAAAATTGGGTATAAGTAGGTCGTAGCTACTACCGCAAGTGATAATGTGAGTACGGTTTTTTTAACCAAATAGCCAGTGAAACAGCAACACGTGTTTGAGAGGAGGTTTACAGAAGTAATTAATCCCAGGCTGACTGACTGGGCAGGAGGTTCTGTTGCCGCACCTCACTCCCCAAGACCACTGATTCCCTCCGAGGTCGTGGCCCCTCATGGCTTTCTTTCTCTCGGCTTTCTTCCTCAATCGGCATAGCTTACTACTATCCGCATTTCGATATGTGGTTGCCTGAATTATACTTGCATTCCACTGGTTATATTCCCATTTCTCGGCATGTACTTTGACATTTTCGATTGTAAAACGAAACACTTTTACGAGTTTTACTTTTCTCAATTTTCGAATGACCCTTAATGGTCCGCAATAATGTACATCGTATGAAATTATACTTTTTGCCGCATTTCATGCCAAAAACGAGTGATATCCGGTCTCTGAGGCTAGTCGCCGTTTCTTTGTCTGAGAAATCGCATCCACGAGAGATGCCGGCTAGAATTCTTAACACTTTAAGGGTTTCTCTGTCGAATAGTTCTTCCCCCTGTTTTTAGTAATAACCGTTTCAAAAAGACTTTCATGTCACTCGTATTTCTTGGATGCCATCCGGTAGTGAACTTGGAAGACATATTTACATCAAGAAAGAAAAATCAGACACCACAATTTTACATGATAAACAGACAGTATCCTTTTCCATGCAAGAGAAACAGCTTGTTTCGTCTTTGGAGGCAGAGATCTGGTGGGCTTCCACTGCGTTGGTTATATGTAAAAGTCTTTCTATGTGCCGTTAAAAATTTCAGCTCCATTCGGTAGGAAACGTTTTCAACTCCAAGCACTCTATCTATATATAAATGATAAAGTTTGGATGCACTTTTGGAATCAATCACCTCTTAATAAATCAACATATTTAAATGAAATTTGTCATGAAGTCAATTAATTGTGTGCGAAGTGACATAGGATAGATTTTATCCCGCAAAATCGCATAGTTCTTTTAGAAATTGCCATGTAATATCAATTCGAAAACAACAAAGAGTTTCCTACTTCGTGGACAACAGTGCCACGTTTAACTCTTTGCTTTTTACGTAAATCGCAAACACTACTTTTCAGAAATAAAAGCAAAAACCTTCTGACGTATGCAAGTTTGTGTTTAGTTTAAAACCCATACGCCGATGCACTTGACAAATAATAGTTTGGAAGCAGGAAATATAAATCTACTAGCTTACCCGGTCACGCGTTGCTATGACTTAGTAATTATAGTTTGTTGGATTAATGTTATTCTAAACTTCCTAAAGTAGTCAAATTAATATTCGCTAATAAAAACAAAAACATTTTAGTCGATTTGGAAATTCAAATGTAATTGGTAAAGTGTTACGGAGAGTTGAAATTAAGGACAAACGATCATAAAAAAATTTAATTTACATTTTATTACAAATTAATTAATTGATAATATATAAAAAATTAATATTTATAAAAATAAATTAAAAAATATTTTTTATTTATTTATATAAACTGAAATTTCAGTTTTATAAATGAGGTCTATGAAGTTGATTTTTAAACATTTAAAAAAAATTTATTCATTATTTTAAATTATTAAAATTTATAATTTTAATTTATCTAAGCGCTAAATGGTGCCCAATATTTTTGGTTAGCCTGTCTTTTGATAATACAAATAGATTTGATGGTTTTCCTACACGTGAGCAGGCGACATATAGTTGCCCATAGGAGAAACACGTATTTTCCAAATCCAAGCCGCAAACGGACACTGTTTGGTCTTGTGACTTATTTACTGTCATAGCGAAAGCCAAACGAATCGGAAATTGAAGCCTTTTAAATGGTATTGGAGATTATGACGGTATCATTGGAATAAGTGGCAACAGGACGATTTCTCCTTTAAACATTCCAGTCAAAAACGTTGCTTCAAGAACATTTCCAGTCATCCTTTTGATGACCAAATGTGTACCGTTGCATAATCTAGGTGAATTCAAATTACGAAAAAGAATAATCGGTGAACCAATCTTTTACCGGAGATTGTGTGGCGGCATTCCTGTTGTATCCAAAGAGTTTAAAAACTCATTTGGAAAATTTACGGCTTCATTTTCATCTATAATAGTGTCTATTGATCACCTGGCAACAACTGTTGTATCTGGAAGTTAATTTCATTGAGATAAACATTTTTTGCTGCCAAAATAGCACGATTACTGATCCAATTATGATCTAAGTAATTATTTGATATATCCAGGAACACACGCTGAGTTAGTTCTTTTTTGAGTGAACAACAGTGCAGAATTTGTCTGGCAATTCTTTATTAATCATTATACATCTCTGTTGTGAAATCTAGATTTTGACATTGGTTGGTTTGTTTAACCCGGTGTAGTACATCTTCAGTCATACTGTTTTTATATTTTTCTCACATAGTCGATGATTGTGTTGGTTAACATGTTGTCAGAATAATTGCAAACAGTTTGACGAATACTATTCGGCGTGGATGTCAACGCTGCATCAGGTCAGGTCCAAATGATTCTCGTCCACCAGCAACTGCAACTCGCGACATGCATCTTGACATGTATTGACACTCGACCATTAACTGTTCGTAAAAATTCGAAAGAAGCTGGTCCGGGAACATTCACCAATAAGAAACGCAGAAAGAAACATTCACGTTGTTTTGGATGCACTGTGTAAAGTCGTCCTAATGTCTTGGCTTTGAATATGCCTGCGATCGAAGGATGTGGTTCTCCTTGTTTACGTGGCTCCCATTTTTTATCTAATTTGTTCCATGAAAAATAGCTTGGAACATCAGTATATAATAACGTTTTTTGCGAATTGGCGGAACACATCAGATTTTTGACACAATGTGAAAAATTCAGTTTGTTGTTTGTCGTTTTTGGTGGCTCAAGTGCTCATTGGAAAATACTTTCTTCGGTGAAATATATACGTTGACCGTTTTCAAGATGTATTGCAAGATGCTGGATAGAAGGGTCTCTTTCATGGATGTGAAAACTAAAAATATGCCAGATAGCTTCGTTGCTGCTGATGTTCCTACCTATTTGGTATCGTGTTATTTCATCATTTTTATTTACATTTTGAACTTCAAATAAGGCCAAATCACTGCCTTTATTGACATATTTGCAAATGTACTTAATGGATTTTACAGAACTGCAAACCTCGGCATTAATATGAGCCTAATATGTTTTTGAAAGCAATGGTGAGTATGGTACCACCCACTGATTGTCAATTTAAACTTGGTTTCTAGAATTTGACATTCGAATTGTAAATGTTTGGCCACCATTCTCAGCGTTTCTGCGGCGATACAACGGATACCCGTCGATATCCGTAATAGTATCATTCGTATATTCCTTTGGGAAACGCTTCTTACATTTTCCACCTTCCATGCATGGCGATGTTAAAAGCCCCTCAAGGTCCGTGGATCATGTGACTGCTAACACTATCAAACAATTCTTGATCAATTAATGGGTCCGGAATTTCGGTTGAAATTATTTGATCAATTTATTCAGGACGGATTTTAACATCAAGCCAAATCAAAATGTGAGAATGAGGCAAACCTCGCTTTTGCCACTCAATCAAATACAGATAGCAACGTGTGTTACCGAAAACCGAATGTTTTACGATTAAATCAATCAATGATTTTAATTTTTACAAATAATGCTCTCGGGTGACTAGCCGATTTATAGAAGTGTTATAATAATCACACAATATTTCGGCGCACTGATTCGTCGGCGCCATCTTCTGGTGAAGTGAGGTCAGGAACATGCGAAGCTGCTGAGCTAGACCAGATTCCCGCTGCTAACCTCTGATTGGTCGGCTGTGGAACCAGTCGTAGCAGGGGTCAAATCTCGTTGCGGCTTGACCATCGTAACGTGTAGATGTGCGACAAGGAATACGCTAGCCGCTCTTCCGCGCCAGGCGG
Source organism: Vandiemenella viatica (assembly GCA_031002005.1). Classification (NCBI taxonomy): domain Eukaryota; kingdom Metazoa; phylum Arthropoda; class Insecta; order Orthoptera; family Morabidae; genus Vandiemenella; species Vandiemenella viatica. The sequence goes on along the minus strand of JARYHS010008074.1, from coordinate 224,169,889 downwards.
GTCGAGTGCCCCAGCGCACTCGACTTTGCCGGCGGGAGCTGCGGCAATGGTGACGACCCAGCTATCCCTACCGGACTTGGAAGCGGACGGAACAACACTGACGATGACCAGGCAGTTCCCACAGGACTTGAGGGTGGACCCCGACGGAATTGTAAGGATAACGATCACGACGAACCAGCCTGCCCACGGATCAGTAGAACCCCGCGCATCGAAGAGAAGAACTTCTCCGATCACAGCGGGGAAACTAAAGCAACCGAGGAACGAACAACGCGCAAGTGGTTCGAAAGTCAGCGTGCCCGTACAACAACTTTCCAGTGCTACAGCCAGCAAAGAGAAGAAAGCGAACAAGAAGAAGAAGGGGACGACCGAGTACTCGGCCGCAACATTCCCATTCCAGACGCCTTATACACCACCGCAGACAAACTTCAAAAAAGCAAATACCCCCAAGCAGACGACTGCTGCCGCAAGCGGAGGAAACCGACGCAAAGCGCAGCAACCAGACGCGGAAGGATTTATAACACCCCGCCGCACAGCAAAGCCGCCACCCGCACTGGATCCGGAGCTTGTAATGGAAACCAACAATCCATTCCAGCCCCTGCAGACTGAGGAAACACCAACCCCGCCAGCTAAGAGATCGGCCCATATTCCACCTATAGTGGTCCAATACGAAGAAAATTTCAAGACGCTGCACGACCAAGTGGAAGCCGTCGTCAAGGACCCCTTCGCAACCAAGTCTGCAGGAGGGGACAAAATCAAGTTTACTTTTACTACGGTGGCCGACTACTCAGCGGTCACCGAGATGCTGCAGCAAAAGGGCACCCCATACTACACATTTCCAACTGGGGCCTTACCCCTGTTGAAAGTGGTATTCAGAGGAATACCCAGAACACTTCCAGCCAGCGATCTGAGGGAGGAGCTAAAGGGGATAGGATTCAACGTCCAGACAGTAGCTCAATTAAGGAGGCCGGGCAGCAACGTAGCAATGCCCCTCTTCCTCGCCGTCTTGCCGGACACCAGAAAATAGAGAGATCTTCAAGTTAGAGACAATATGCCACCTCAAAGTAACTACAGAAAAACTCCGCTCATCACCTGGACCACCTCAATGCTACAATTGCCAGCTCTACGGGCACATGGCAATGAATTGCAAAATTGTGTCAAGTGCGCTGGTAAACATGATTCCAACCAATGTACGGCGCAGAGAGGACGTGACACGGCGAAATGCTCCAACTGCGGTGGAAACCACATCGCAAGCTACAAAGGATGCCAGGCGTACAAGAAAGCCCGCGATCGACAAAGAGGACTGGCCGCGGAACAAGACAAAACTCTCCAACGCCGAAAGAAACCGCAAGAGAGAAATCAACAGGAGATCCTGCCAACGGCTGGCCAGCAAGAAGAAGAACCAAATGACATTAACAAGAAAGAAGACCCACGTCAGAATCAGAAAAAGCAGAACCCCAAACGTGAGAAGAATAATAAGAAACACCCAACTAGTGGTGAGAATGGGAGCACATACGCGGACACCTGTGCAAACCAGGTCGCCAACCACGCCGAAATACCAAAGGCAGATAGGAAAAATAACCTGACTGCGGATCGAGCTGAAACGGTCGGCACCCAACCTGCCCCTTCCAACCAGCCAAGTAAACAAGGAGCAGCTGATAGCCTGGTGCATGGTCTCATGGATAAACTGTCTGGAATGATGGACACCATGATGAAAATGATGCTTAACCTCATAGAGATGCTAAATCGCTTGCCAATGAACATACAGGCAGCAGTTACGTCAGCTCTAGCTGCAACCACCAGCACTACCCAAGAACATAATGGATAGAGCTCCTCATATACATGGAATCGCGTTTTGTGTGTGGAACGCAAATGGTATCTACAACCAGTCAACTGAGTTCAGACAGTTTATACATGAACAAGGAGTGGACATCTGCTTGGTGTCTGAGACCCATCTGAAACCAGGCATCCGAGTAGCAATACCAAATTACCACTGCTACCGCTATGACCGACCAACAGCAGGCGGTGGCGTCGCTATATATATTAAACGGGGAATCCCACACAACCAAGTGCCTCTCCCGCCAATGAACCAACTTGAAGTGGTGGGAGTCGAAGTAGCCACCGCGAATGGAAAAATCACTGTAGTATCAGCCTATCGTCCACCACGAGCACAGTTACAAGATGAAGACATCAACAACCTGGCCAGCATAAGGGGCAGGCTGATCATAGGTGGTGATCTGAACTGTAAACACACTGATTGGAACAGTCGAGCGTGTAACAGTTCGGGAAGACAGCTAAGGAGACTGGCTGAAAGGCTAAACATGAATGTAACTGCCCCCGAAGAGCCTACTCACTACCCGGCGAATGGAAGACGTCCCGACGTCTTGGACATTTGCATCAGTAGAGGCATCACAGGATACCTAGCAGCCAGCACCATCAACCGGCTGTCGTCCGATCATTGTCCTGTACTCTTCGAGATAGCGGTAGGACCATGGCAGCTTGAACAGCAAACTGTTCCGGATTACAAACACGCCAACTGGGACAGATACCGACAGATAATCGCCCACGCCTTCGAAACAAGACATCTCGAAAATGTGGAGGAGAGCCTGAAGTTCTTTGAAACAACCATGAAGGAAGCATCGGGAGCCACCATCCCTTCGAAACGAACCAACAACCACGCAATGCAATAGCTTCCACCTCAGCTTCTGGCCATGATCCGACACAAGAACCGGGTCATGAAAGAGTGGAAGCTAACGAGGAATCGAAACACCAAAAGCCTGCTTAATAGACTTCAAAATGAATTAAAAGCAGCTCTCACAGAACATAGAAATAAGGAATGGGAGGCCAGAGTTTCAATGATACGGCCCAATGAGGACTCCCTGTGGATACAGACAAGGAGACTTATGAAGCGGAAGCAAAGACTTCCTCCGCTCCACGGAGAAAGGGGCCTAGTCTACCTCCCACAGGAGAAGGCGGATGCTCTTGCAGACAACTTTGAGAAGCATTTCTCCCCCTTAGATACCGACATAGACGAAGAACAGGTGACTGAAATTAGGCGGAGACTGAGAACCTACAAGGAGGCAGCCGCCACCGACGATGCACAGCACATCCCAGAAGTTGACGTCTCAGAAATCAAAAACTGCATCAAGAGACTTCATCCCAATAAAGCACCAGGAATAGATGGAATAAATAACATCCTCATAAAGCACCTACCGTTGGAAGCTCTTTCATACTTGGCTGAAGTTTTCAACACTATTCTCAGAACAAGGACCTTCCCAAAATGCTGGAAACAGGCAATAGTCGTTGGGATACACAAGTCCGGCAAGGACCCTGTATTTCCCCAGCACTACCGTCCTATTAGCCTGCTTCCATCGGTTAGTAAAATATTCGAAAGAATTCTGCTTACAAGGATGAAGAAGATCATCGATGAAGGAAACCTCATCCCAAACCATCAGATGGGGTTTCGCCGGGAGCACTCTACCACCCACCAACTCCTACGAGTGGTCGAGGAGGCGACTAAGGCTTTCAATCACCGGAACTTCTGTGGACTAGTGCTTCTTGACATAGCGAAGGTCTTCGATTCCGTATGGCACTCCGGGCTGCTATGCAAGCTGTTTGAGCTGGGATTCCCCGGGCCATACGTACAGCTGCTAGAATCGTACCTTCGGGGAAGATCGTTCAGGGTGAGGGTAGGGACAGCTCTCTCCTCGAGAAGAAAAACAAACGCCGGAGTGCCTCAAGGATCGGTTCTGGGACCGGTGTTATACTCACTGTATACATCGGATATCCCGGAAACGGCAGGTGTCAAAACAGCTCAGTACGCCGACGACACGGCAGTTTTCTCCAGCAGCAAAAAAAGGGAACTCGCCACACATCGCCTGCAACAAGCGCTGAATAAGATTGAGGCCTGGGCAAGACGATGGCGTATAGCCATCAACCCAGAAAAGACGCAGGCAATCATGCTAGCACACCGACGAGGAAAGAGAAACGCAGTTCATCCGCAAGTGACGCTCCAGGGACAGCCCATTCCATGGAAAAATACCGCACGCTATCTTGGTGTAACGTTAGATGCCAAACTAACTTGGCGCACGCACATAGAAGAAATAAAGAGAAAAGCCAGCGCGAGACTTCAACAGCTGTATCCACTATTAAACTGAGACGGTACTTTGGCGCCAGCGAAAGGAGTAAAAATTTACTGCAGCTTAATAAGACCAGTCATTGAATACGCATGCCCAGTGTGGGGGTATCCTTCAAGGACAAATATCCATAAACTGCCGGTCATACAAAACAGAGCCCTCAAACGGGCCCTACATCTGCCATCACGATTCCCAACACATGACCTCCATGAAGCAACAGGTCTCCAAACAATTCAGCAAAGGTTTCAAGAAAGCGCAGCCACCTTCTACAGATCCGCACACAAAAACAACAACCCACTCATCAGTAATCTAGGTACATATACAACAGAAATTGATTTCCATAAACGTCCACTGTCACTGATCCAATAAAATAGCCAACCAGACGACGCACCAATCCCACTCTCGAGTTAGCCGCCATTGGTGGAGCATCCGTGACACTTTGGCCGTCCACAAGATTTCGGTTGCGGGCGTCAATTGGGTCATACTTCGGACTGCTGACCCGGGCGACGTTCCGGGCCTCATAGTGAGCCAGCCACAACACGCAGCTGAAAATGGATCAAACTGTTCAGCTAAGAAGACTTTCGGAGAGCGGTTCCAGCGATGGCGACTCCTGCGACGAGGATATCTTCACGGAACGGGACGCCCTTTTCTTTTATGCCGAGAGAGGAGATTGGGTCCATGTTTACCACGAGTATAGCTACCCTTTGAAGCGTTGGCAGGACCGCATCGCTACACGATGCTACAACAATATCGAGCTGCGATTGCGCCACGATGGGCAACTGTTCATCTGGCGCCTACCAACAAGCTACAAGGACTTCAGAGCCGCAGTCACGGACCCCGCAAACCACAACTTAGTGGAACTGGTTCGTGATGATGCGGCAAAGGAAGGATCCACAAGACCAGCTTGCATCGAGAACATGCCTACTGTCTACGAGCCCTCTTTCTGCCGGAAGAAATTTTTCCGCAAGCTTAGTGGACGGCGTAAGCGGAAAAGGAGGAGGCAACAACAACACGCCGCCACCAGCGACTGGAAGGTCGCAGGCGGAAAACACCACGAGGCCAGTAAATCAGCACCAGAAGGCGGTGACACACAGCTGCCCCCACCAGAACCGGGGACAGCGACGCCAGACGCAGCAGACGTTCCACCACAAGCCACTGCGACGCCTGACAACCCGGGGATGTCAGACAGTCCAGAGTCGCCGCCACCGGCCTCGCCTCCCGCTGCGACGCGGGACAGCCCTTCGCCACCGCGGCGGGCCACGCCCACCGCAGCGACGCCGGCCAGCCCGGAGCTGATGCGGGCAGCCACGCCCACCGGACCAGCGGTAGCGCAGCTCGTACCACAGTCGCCCAAGCATACAGCCGGCGAGACCCAGTACTTGAGCAAGGACCAGTACTCCCAATCAAAATATACTTCACCGGAAACTGGGCTGCCATGGCAGACCATATACGACTCCTGACTGAGCTGCCCATCCTCATCTGGCCTGAAGGCGAGGGCCTCAAGCTGAGTGTGTCCTGCCCGACCGACAAGAGGACGGTCATGCAATACTTGGAAGAGCGTGACGTCCGCTTCGGCACACCGGTCCCGGGACAACAAAAGCGGCATGTCATCCGAGGCCTACCAGCCACCACCCACACCAAGGATATTGCCAAAGCATTCGCAGATGGTGGGCTCACCGTCAGCGATATCCAGCAGATGACAAGGGTCGGAGGCAGCGAACCGTTACCTTTGTTCACCTTCAAACCGGACGCGGCTGCAAAGCCGGCAGTCCACAAGGTTAAACAGCTGCTGGGACAAAAGGTGCGGGTCGAACTCAAGAAGAGGCCCGCCCCTAAGTACCAACAATGTTTCAGATGCAACAATTACGGACACAAGGCCTTGAACTGCACTGAACGACAACGCTGCGTCCGATGTGGAGGGGAGCATAGAGTTTCGGAATGTGAACGACCACGAGACTCTCCTACATGCTGCAACTGCGGATTGAAGCACGCCGCCTGCGCGGCAAAATGTCCAGCTCGTCTCCAACTTCGCAAAAGGGTGCCTGAGACGACCACAGCCGAACAGCAGACCACCAATCAACCACATCGGGCCCAACACCACAAGCAGCGCAGGAAGCGCCGAACCAACAACTCGAGCGAGAAGCAGAAAGGGGAGACGGTGCTGTCCACCAACAACGCAGCCAGCAGCAGCGCCCAGCCACACGGCAGTGCGCGCCCTGCACCAAAGCGGGACGAGTGGAGGGGGCGAGCAGCCTCGCCATCCGGCCGTGCAGGAGGGTGCGACCACGCGGCTGGGCTGGACGCCGTCATGAGCGCCGTCCTGGCACTCCCACAACAAGTTGCTGCAGCCATAGCAGCAGCACTCGCAAGCAATGTGGCCACCACGCCGTAAGTAGCTTTGTTTCATTCCCGACAGCTCTCCATCCATCCACCAAACGTCGAGGGCGGCGTGCTTCCTGCGGAGCCAGGCGGGACTACTACCACCGACAGCAAAAAATTCAACCGAGGCTGAAGACCGGCGACACGGTGAAACAGCCAGACAGGTGGATTCGTCCACCTGTCAAATGACAATGATGATGATGATGACGCACCAATAGAAAAGAAGTGAACTATCATAAACGATGAGAATGAAATGTCGAGAGACAACAACCTTCAATACCACAGCCCAAACGAACGGGCAAATAATGGCGAAGCGGGATGCCAAGGTGGAGTTACGGCTAGATTTGATGTCCTTTTTCACATGACATATAGCGGCGTTGAACAGGCCGTCCGTGGTTTGCCTATGGAGGCTGCAGAAGACTGTGGCTGGAAGTTGCAAGGTTCAACACAGCGCAACGGCACGTCAATGCGGCAAGTTCTCTCGGCTCGCCCGATGTTCCAAGCCACTCTCAGAGCCAGACAGGAGTACAGTCATCAATCTGAGCGGTAAGGTAATGGACTCTGACACCATATCGGTGCTATCTAAAGGACTAAATTTTGCTCCAGTACCGAAGTCCATACCGTATAGAGAGATTCTTACCGGCGTTGAACAGGCCGTCCGTGGTTTGCCTATGGAGGCTGCAGAAGAAATGAGGCGTGAAACCTGCCGTATTTTATGCAAATCAAAGTCACCACGGCCCAACATCACAGCTGCCGAGAGGAGATCACTTCGGGCATTGTGGAAAAACACAGGCATTATTGTCTTACCGGCAGACAAAGGAAACGCTTCTGTAGTGCTTACTATGGAAGATTATCGTCGAAAGGTGGAAGAACTCCTGAAAGACACATCCTATCGCAAGATTGCACGGGATCCTACCAACGCCGTGGTGAGAAAAACGACAGCTCTTCTTAAGAACTCACGGCTGCCAGAAGACACAGTTAAACAGCTACCACCCCGGGCTGCTGTTCCTCCAAGGCTCTATGGACTCCCCAAGATCCATAAAGAGGGTACCCCATTACGGCCAATAGTAAGTACCATCAGATCAGCTACATATTTGCTTGCCCGATATCTAACTGGGCTGCTGACACCATTAGTGGGTAAAGGTCCTCATCACGTGACCAACTCTGCAAGATTTATAGATGTCATCAAAGAACTCCACCTGCAGCAACATGATTTACTGGTGAGTTTCGATGTGGTGTCACTGTTCACTAGGGTCCCTCTCACTGACACACTGTGTCTACTGGAACAGCATTTTGAGCCTGCCATATTGGAGTTATTCCGGCACACACTCCAATCCTCGTATTTCTTGTATGACGGGGAGTATTACGAACAGGTTGATGGAGTGGCCATGGGCAGTCCTTTATCGCCAGTTATTGCTGATTTCTTCATGGAGAACTTTGAAGACAAGGCACTAGCAAGCGCTCCTATGAAGCCCACCGCTTTCTTCCGATACGTAGATGATACCTTTGTGGTCTGGCAACATGGCAGAGACAACCTTGAAGCTTTTCTCCATCATCTTAACAGCAGAAACGAAAACATCAAGTTTACGATGGAGGTGGAAGAAGAAGGCCGGCTGCCTTTCTTAGATATTCTAATAGAAAGGAAACCTGACGGGTCTCTAGGACATTCTGTGTACAGAAAACCGACGCACACAGACCTATACATGAACGCGCGTAGCCATCACCATCCGGCACAGCGCAAGACGGTACTCAGCACGCTTGTACATAGGGCGCGAGCGATATGCGATTCGGACAGTCTACCCGGTGAATTGAGTCATCTGCGTCAGACCTTTCGACGCAACGGGTACACTGATTATCAGATAAGACAGGCATTCCGAGAGCCGACACGTAGTCTCAACAACACCAAGAAAGAGCCACCTGATCGTCTCGCCTTCTTGCCGTACTCTGGCGCCACAACGTCCAAGATAGGACGGATTCTAGCAAAAAGTGGAATCAAGACCGTTTTCCTGCCACTACCGAAGGTGAAGAACATCTTGCGCTCCCCCAAGGATGACCTTGTTTTGCGGACACCTGGGGTATATAGCATTAGTTGCGAGTGTGGAAAGAGCTACATTGGCCAGACGGTGCGGTGTGTTCACCAACGTTGTCTAGAACATGCACGACACGTTCGTCTGGGGCAGAAAGAAAAGTCTGCGGTGGCGGAACACAGTCTAGAACATGGCCATGGTTTTGATTTCGAAAATACCAGAGTACTGGCGCATACTGGGAGCTTCTGGAATAGCATCCTTACAGAAGCGGTAGAAATTCGTCTCGCGTCTAACCTCGTCAACCGCGACAGCGGGTACCAGCCTGGACGCCAATCATCAATACTATTCGTCGACAGCGCGACCGAGACGCATTACACGGCGCGTCCAGATCAACGAAAAGTTCGGTAGTAACATAAGCGAGCAATTTGTTGCTCAGGCATTAATGATCAGCTTATGGGTAAGTTTTTGCCTTCTGACTTTTCCTTCTACCGAACGATGAGTTACTACGAGGCAGGACCCCGGCTACCATTGGTTACAAATCTGACCAATCACGTGGCAGCATGGCTCATATGAGGCCCGCAACGGATTCGTGTTGACCCATCAGTTAGACAAACAATTTATCGTGAAGGCTTTGTTTTCGGATATCTTCTTCGAAGGAGCGGTGATTTTAAGCCCATCCACTATATGTCATGTGAAAAAGGACATCAAATCTAGCCGTAACTCCACCTTGGCATCGATTCAAGCCGCAACGAGATTTGACCCCTGCTACGACTGGTTCCACAGCCGACCAATCAGAGGTTAGCAGCGGGAATCTGGTCTAGCTCAGCAGCTTCGCATGTTCCTGACCTCACTTCACCAGAAGATGGCGCCGACGAATCAGTGCGCCGAAATATTGTGTGATTATTATAACACTTCTATAACTCGGCTAGTCACCCGAGAGCATTATTTGTATTCTCAACGCCGAGAAAGACTTCGTAATTATATATTTTAATTTTTGTTTGAACATACGTGCCGTGACATCATGACGATGCATTGATTGTTGGCCTGGAAATAGCAAAGTTTGTATTTCTTCCCAATTCGGATTACAAGTAATTCTAATAAAAAAATCTGGACGACCATAATGATGTACGTAAGTCATCGTATCATGTATATATTCCTGCATGTTCCGTGGTCCGCCGATGTAGCTTGAAGGTAAAATAAATGCATTACCGATATCATTGGCGTTTAAATTTTCATAAATATTGCCGATAACAGCATCTTGTAAGTGGATGTATTCCTTCGATCGTAATGTAGCCTGGTTGTATCGAATAAATCGCAAATGCTCGTTTTCAATCCTGGCGTACATATCCACGACGTATTGGTGGCACAGTTGACGATATCGAAGGATATAGTTATCCTAATTACGTCTAATCATCAATAGGGGGGCTTAGTACATCATTGAAGTAACTTATTTATTTGTTTCATTATCTGAAAAAATAATAAATTAAATAGTAAAAAAATAAGAAATCAATGTAATGGGCCCACTGTAATTCGGCCCCTGGTCGGTATACCGCGGTTCTACTGTACTAATAAAATAACGAATTAAATAGTTGAATATTAAATTTACCAGTAACCGGATCACGCTGTTTGATGTTGATGTGATGTTCATCCCACCCTTGCCAGAATATCAGTGGACACTGGAGTGCGTCATACGAACGGTGTAGAACCGAAATTATGCTAACAGTGCTATTTCGACGTGTGGTTTTAATCAATTGAGTCACTAACCATAAATACTGCAACTCATCTGCGGTTGGTGCGTTGAACCTGCCAGCTTGTTCTCCTGATTGTAATTTGTCAGCTTTGATGACAATTTGATAGTTGTCATTTTTAATTGTGGCGACACTCTTTTAAACAATTGAATAATTATTATTTTCCAAAAATTATTCCAACAATACCACAATTGCTCTCTCTTTTGCTTGTTCGATGAAATTATACTGGCACCTAGTTTTCACGCGTTCCTCACAATTTCAAATAGATTTGGAAAATCTTCGGGTCATCGTTTGGTATCGGTATCAACGACCCAATCTTATGGTACACCTGGCCTTGTATTTTGAATGTAGTTTCAAAATGACGTCCATCAGATGTGAGATCGCAAATTTTTGCTGCCCCAAAAGACGTCATCCGGAAGCAAGAATTGAATTTGCGTGTCTTGCGCAGAAACAATTTCGAATCGTTTCATTCGCCAGCAAGAAGTGATTGCAAAGGTTTTATGGAAGTGGGAAGTGGTAATAATACAATTCTTCCTGATGCACAACATATGCAAGCTGCTTCATTGCGGAATTTCAACGCCTGATAGTATTGGCATACTTTGTCCATTGCACCGATTGCAATTTTAGAATGTGCAGAGTAATCAATGTCTGGTGCAAGACGAACAAATGATACACGTGTTAAAGCACGGCTGATTTTCTGTCTCTCTCATTCTCTTTCTGTAAATGTCACTATGTGCTGTTCTCGTGCCGATCTTGTTCTCGATATATTCTGTCTCAGACGTTCATCACGCTGTTCTTGAGAATCTTGCATACGACGCTCAGCTGTCCTGATTCTTTGAACTTCCTTACTTGCCGCGATTTGTGTTTGCTGATTGATAAGCTCTCTTGACACGTTGCGTCGTGCTACACGCATTGTCGAGGATAGATTTTTTTGGTGACATTTCACTGAAAAATATTTGAATTATAACAAAAAGTGCCTTTCTGAAAGCATTAAAATAAGACACTATAATACAGTGGAGAAACTGGAATTTTTGGGTCCATTGAAAAATACAGTAAAATGGAAGTTAAGAACTAATGAGGAAATATATCATAACATTGAAAAAATAACAGAAACAATCAGAAAAAGAAGAATGATATTTTTTCGATACATTTATAGCATGGATGACACGAGGCTTTCTATAGGTTTAGAAAGATTTGAAACGAAATAATATCAGTGAACTGTATGGAAAGAAATTTTTTTCGAAGGCAGACTTCGAATATGGCGGGATTCCAAGGTAGATAGGAGTGCAATAATGAAGAAGTACTGGGGAGGAACAAAGAAAAAGCAACAGGAGAGGAACTGAAATTGACACATGGTCCCTAGCTGACCATAACGAAAAGAAGAAGAAAATTGATAAGCTAGCGAGAAATATTTACATGTTTCGAATTTATCGTTACGTTTTCTTCAATGTTATATTCATGTGTGTAATTACTTTGTCGTTAGGTATAATAACACACAAACGATGAACAACAATACAGTATAATTATAACACAGTACACAGCACAATTAAAATTCAAGAAACTCACACATATGTCGTGGAGTAGACTGTAGCATAAATAAATCGAAACGTAACGCCATCTACTGGATGGTTAGATAAATTAACACACCGCCATCTGTTAGGAATAAACTGTAGGATAAATAAATTGAAACAGAACGTGATTTACTGGATGATTACCCAACATAGATACCAAGTGTTGTATCGATAAATTAACACATCGCCATCTTATGGAACTATAATAATAATAATTCCGTGTGGTCGTAATGACCTGATGACATGGTTTCTACTGGCTGGGAATTCCGCCCCTCTCGTAGCCGCCTTTACCTAGCCCGCCCATCCTGCCGGATACAGGGGACCTACATTTTAACGTCGAATCCGACCCACAGTACCGTCCTGGCGTGTTTCACCTTACACTGCACGCTGCGCCGGAGGATAATGTCGGGTTAAGTTCCTATAGAAACCCCCGCCATGACAGGGATTCGAACCGGGGACCTTTCCAACTTCAGTCAGACGCCCTAACCACTGAGCCAGCATACCGCTTTAATGGCTGTTTACCATTACGTAACCGACTGTTAGTCACCCAACACTAAGCTGCAACCGACTTAACTCCAAATTGTCATTGGCCCCTCATAACCACAGCTTGGGATGGCTATTAGTGGGGTGATTAGTCGATTAGCCAGGAATGGCAAGTGGTAGGCACTGTTCCGAAGTAGCCTCTTAACACTTACTTGCATGGAGTGCTGCGCATCCTCGACCGTCCTCTCTGCAGCTTGCTTCAGGGTTGGCTCTAACATTCCCCTGAAAGACAACTTGGACACGAATAGAGAAAGTCCGTAAATGCCTTAAACCCGTTTATTACTTTTCATTAGTCCGAGTCTACACACGCTAGGTTATCCCATGGAGCACTAATCCAGGCGCTGGTAACAGTACTTAGAGCAATTACACTTTACTGGAACATTCGATCGTACAGATGGAAACACGATCGGAACCGAGTTCGGACCCGGTTGGACCCAGCTGGCTTCCTAAACGGACATAGTGGCGGCGTCGATCAGTATAACACTTCCGAGCCCCGAGGCCCTCTGAAACCTCGTTTATATAGTACAGCAGTGTACTGACTTGGCAGACCTTGTACAAAGTTCGTTGTACATTCTAGAAAACTCTCGTAGCTCGAGAGCCACTCAGCATATATCGGACGTCAGCTTCGAATGTTCCCGAAGCTGCCTGAATGCAAGCGTTCACCCGATACCGCTCGCTCAGTGCTGAATCTGCCTTTGTCAGCGTCTGTCTCGACCACTACCGGTCTCGCGGTTTACACAGCTGTCGCCTTCACTCAACCTTTATTTCCACAATTTATTCCTTTATTCATTTTAATTGTTATCTATTAAATTTGTCCATTACACCGCTTAGGCTTCGTGCCTTACAAATAATTATAAACCATTATCCTATGACAACATTTAATGAACATTTAATTCGCAAATAATAAATATTGAGGTCTATAATCCAGATAAAAACTATCCTATCTTTTAAGTTGGATCAAATTACACACATTAAGGAAAATTTCATCTAAATCGGTTATGTAGTTTCAGAGTTCATCCCGGACAAACATCGTGACACGAGATTTTTATATATATAAAGATACTTAACCTTAAATTTAAAAAAAGGTAAGTACTGTTTGTAACATTGCAAAGAGTTGTCTTCAATTAGGTAGATAAAATAGTATGACATCTCTAATATACCAGCACGATAGTCGGTTCACTAAGAGTGCCAAATTGCCGTGCCGGAAATGTCTTATTTATAGAAATGTAACGGATTCCATTCTATCTCGGTTCAATTTATTTCCTGTGTGTCTTCTTTTTTGTTACTATACAGTCTGTGTAATATTAGAAATTATATTTGCCAAAAAGTAAAACTTAAATAACCCTATTTTATTTTTTGTTAAAATTTTTTGTACAAATAATAGACTATAAATCACGAAACAGTGCTTCTTACTTACTATTCAATATTCTGCAACTATCTATTGAATCCTTCTCTTGAAAGATTCAATGGCCTAATATTGAAACTTATTGTTTCATGAAGCAACACTGAAAGTCGTTTACAACACAATACACCTTATTTACACGGAGCTTATGAAAGCTGTTTCTCGTACTAATAATAACTAAATTCCTTCTGCCTTACTCTGCAACAAAAATATTATGATCCAGGCACCATTTCATCCAAACCACTATCTCTGCTAATATTGCCGCTACAAAATCAGACGATACGAACACACCTCAACACATTAAATGCAATGAAACTACATTTCGAGTAGTAACACAATTTTCTATATCAAGATTCCTAATTAGTGTTGCATAAATTACTCTCACAATTAATTTCATTATACGCCTTACTAAATCACGAGCAGTAACAGTCACTTTATCGCGATGTAAGCTTGACCAGCAATATTAACAAAAATTGTCTTAGAGTTGTAGAAAATTATGGACTTTACGTTGTACACCTAAGTTACAAGCATTTTAGTATAACTTTTTTAATTACGTTACGTCAGTGATTGTTACATGACGACATAGTTCATGCGACTGAATGTAGGTTCAGATGTATAGAAGTATTTAATTTACTGCGCTTTTACTAGTGCCAAGTTGGCAGCGTCATTATTCGGGTTCATTTAGTATCGCGATCTGAAATAATAAGTCATGTTTATTTCGCCATTCATAACGTCACTAAGATGTAATAGGCGCTATAGTGAATGTATCAATCAGAGGCCGATAGAAGCTTTGATTTTCTAGCGTCAATATTAGCCGAGTTTGTGACTTGATTGAAATGCAGCCTGGGCCAGAATGAGAACTGAAACATTATTAGTTACTAATGTTTTCCCGAACATACAACTAAATATCAAAAACGAAAACTGGTTATATGAGAGGACAATACTTGCCCCGAAAAATGACTCTGTTGCTAAAATAAATAAATAAAATATTAGAGGAAATAGCCGGAGAAGTGACAACATACTCCTCCATAGATACAGTAATGTCAACTGACGATGCTGTTACCTACCCCGTCGAGATTTTAAACTCTTTCGAATTATCTGGGATGCCGTCTCACAAACTCGAGCTTAAGGTTGGCACTCCAGTTCTCCAGATGCGTAATCTCAACCCTCACCCCCCCCCCCCAAGATTGTGCAATGGCACCAGATTACACATCACAGAACAAGGAAGAAACATTGCAAAGGCGACAATTCTTACCGGTGCATCTAAAAGGGAAAGCCGTATTAATTCCGGGTATCCCAATTATTCCCAGTAATTTTCCCTTTCAATTTAAAAGATTACAGTACCCATTAAAAATTACATTTTCAATTACAATTAATAAATCTCAGGGTCAAATGTTAAAAGTTCTGGGAATACATTTGGATAATCCCTGCTTTTCCCATGACCAATTATATGTTGCCTGCTCGCGGCAATCGAGTGCAAAAAATTTACGTTTTTTTCAGAAAATAACAAGTCATACAATATTGTATATACAGATGTATTAAACTCAAAATACTCGTATCATACAGAATATTGTTATTGTTTTAAGAGTTAGATGAAATTGATGTGGAACATAAATAAATTTTTGTTATTTTATTGCAATATTTAATACCACTATTACCAATAACAATAGCTGTAAAACAAATTGTATAATCGTATTGACCTGGTGGCAAGGCTTCTTTACGTCTGCGCAATTAGGCCCTTTCGTAGTCGCTTAACTAACCCAGTAATCCTTCCGGGCATAGAGGACCCGCAGTTCAATATGGAATCAGAACCACGTGAGCCTTCTGGCGTACTTCACATCACACATCAACCTGTGCCAGAGGTGAAGGTCGAGCTAAGGACCTATAAAATCCTCGCCGAGACTGGGATTCAAGCTGGGGACATTTCCATCTCCAGTTGGACACCCTGACCACTTAGCAACCAGACCTCTCAAGAAAATTTTATATTACAACACTCTTCAACGCGGACGAAGTCGCGGGTAACTGCTAGTGTTTTATAATGCGGCATACAGATATTCTTCGCCAGTCTGCCGAACTTTCTGTTACCACGTACTCTGTTGATATTTCCTCGGTGATTCTCCCAGATGACTTTCGTACATGGAAATTCGGCTCAGAGTTAGTTTTTCACCGTTTAAATGCCGATTCTACTTTCTTACAGTGCATTTAGGTTTGAGAACCATCCTTTAAGGTTGCCACCATATTTCCACGAATCTTCTTTGTTGAGGCTCTTTTACAAAAATATTTAGTTATACCAAGAAATTATTTCTTCACCATTTCACACTAAACGTACCCCTCATTCGATTTCAGTACCTGTAATAAAAATAAATGTATCGTTCACTTTTCGTTTGGTTGTACCGACATCATTTTCCTGGTGAGGTTTCGTCCTTACTGGATGACACTCATAAACGTGACACGCTGTTTCCTGGTGGACGCTTAATAAGCAGCGAGAGAATATGTGTACAGAATGCCTCCAGCCAGGAGACATACCGCGAGTCTGGGAACTGCACAATGCAGTGCTTTATGGGCCCTTACGCCATTTGTACTGCTGCGGCCCTTTAATACGGCCCAACACAACAGAGAGGGCAGATGGTTCCCCTTTAGTGGCCCGCTAGCCGCTTCATCATCCAGTAAAGCATTTGGGTGTTTGCAAATGGCTTTCACTTAGCTACACCATCACCCCGACAGTCTTACAAATTATAACAAATGGACGGCAGGCTCATAAACACTGCTTTGTTATCACATGAGCTTAACGAAGATTTAAGATGTTTTGTTGAAACATAACACTTAAAAAATAAAAAAATAAAAATTCATCTGTCTGTGGTATATAGAAATATTTTCGGCAATATTTAATTCTTATCTAGATGCTCTAATTGCATTTTCGGAAATTGCTTTGAGAATTTGTAATTTTGTTTCAAATTTTACCTCATGAGAAATTTTTGCAAAATAAAATTAATTTTAAGGTTTCAGTTGTTGCTTAGCCATCTTGTCTGTAGATTTTTCGGAACCTTTTATAATTGTTTATATAAGATACAAGCTATTTCCTGTTATTAATGACTTGAATCAAAATTTATTAGAGTCTATGACAGAAACTGCTTACTTCTGGCGTACCAAGTCTGTTCAAGGCTTTTTAGACCACGTTATCTTACAGCATGTAGTGCTTGAACCTTCCTCACTTCAAAACTGCGGAATTAGTAAGTTTAAGATATCTTCTATCATTTTCTGAAGGACATAGATATCAGTATTCAATGAATCTCTATAAATCTTTAAAATAGGAACTTAGAAGCGCCGCAAGAGTTATTGAGAAGTCAATGCTGGATTTCAGTAGGAAAGACAGGAACAAAGAAACGTACATCAGATGAGTTATAAGAGTAGCAGACATTTTGGAGAAGACAGCCATCTTAAAGTGACAATGGACCTGCAATATTTCTTAGAAGGAAGATGAACAGTGTTGCAATGAAGGCCAAAACATCACCAAGACCAAGAGGATGATCACCAGACTTATTGGGCAAAAAAGACAGATAGCTGGTAGAAAATCATCCACTAGCGAGGCCACGTCATTCTATGATCTAATTGGTTGATGATAATGGGGACAGATATCAGTTTACATGAAGATAATTGGTTCTAGTTTCCATTGGTGTTTTCTGTAACATACAGTATAGTCCAACCAACCTTTACCGGTTCAAACCAGGCTGACATTCTTGAGAAAATGCGCCATCTTTGGAGCTTGTACAGCAAACATTACCATTAGGTGTACCCAAAAGAGTAAGCTATTAATTTCTATATGACAATAAGACAGTTCTAAAAATTCAAAGTACGTCATGTTTTTGGCTATCTTTGTTTATGTATGTATGTATGTGTTCCTAGCGCATTTAGTGGTGCATTTAGTGGTGCCGAAGACTGTTAATCATCTATTTTTAGAGTGATTTGTAATTATTCTGATCAATCATTTTACTTTCAAAAGACGAAAAGTTTCATATTTTATTAGGTCGGAATTAGCTAACAACAAAATTCTCTCCTTTCCTTGTTTGTACACAGATGCTTTTCCAGTCAATTTTCAATAGATATTTGATAGTGGCGCTGAGATTGAATGTTACAGATCTACATTTATTTTAGTATCATTTATTATTACAATAGAGAAATCAAAACCTAGTAATTTGCATGTAAGCTCTAAGATTGCCTGAAACTACTATCAGCTCAGCAGTCATAACATTTTGTTCCTTACTGTTTATTTTATGATAGTACGTCAGTATCATCAATGTTGATCTTAGTTTTCAACACGATGCCATTTACTTCAACAATTAAAATTGAATCATGAGAAATGAATGCCAGATTTTCGAGTAATAGGCTCATAATCAGAACTCTCTCTTTTGACACGGTAGAAAGTGAAGGTCGTGATCAGTCATAGTATACCAAGCGTTTAGATTTCGCTTGGGGAGAGTTCGTATACCGATTTTCGATCTGCGGCACTAAGTTGTTGTTGTTGTTATTTTTTTTTTGCGCTTTATGGCGCGTCGACATCTAGGTGATTAGCGCCCTGGTACTAAGTATGCGTTGGTTAGGTCACTAGCACACTGAGACCTTCTTTACCATTCCGAAGAGTTTCTTTTTTGAAACACATTGGACTATATGCTA
Source organism: Vandiemenella viatica (assembly GCA_031002005.1). NCBI lineage: Eukaryota > Metazoa > Arthropoda > Insecta > Orthoptera > Morabidae > Vandiemenella > Vandiemenella viatica. The sequence goes on along the minus strand of JARYHS010008074.1, from coordinate 224,151,415 downwards.
ATAGGAATGGGGAACCGTCTGACAATATCACACCCCACCAATAAATTTACTTATATTATTACAATTTAGTTTCTTTAATTAATTATATGGGTTTATGAATAATTCTACTGATGTGTTTAATTAATCTATATATCGTAGTATTTCCATAAGCCGTAGAATGTACAGTATTTGGGGTAGCGATATGTTGTACAAAGCTATCTGTGTTCCCATTGTCACTTACGGAGCGGCAGCATGGGCACGAAAAGCCGTTATCATCCATTAGTAGAAACTCCTCCTTTCTAAACAACGGAAGTGCCCTTCAGACTCTCATGAGCTGCGTGCCATTGGACCTGGAAGTGATCAAGAGGGCGCTGCATCACAGCGTCCGACGCGGCGCGGCTGCGGAAGTGGCTGGGTTCCATACACCCGGCACAGACTTAATAAGAGGAAGCGCACTTTTCAAGCAATCGCGCAAACAAATTACCAGAAGGCTGGACTCCAGGTTGCAGGATTGACGGCAAGCCCGATGGGAGAAGAGTGAGACGGGCAGCCACAAATACCAATGGATATAGTCCCCAGGGGAATGGGACAGTGACTGGAAGAGTACCACACTAATGTCCTACCCCTTGACGTGCCTCATCACGGGACATGGTCTTCTCAACCTACTATACCAGTGAGGGATCGAACCCTCAAACCGCTGCCACTGTGGCCAGATAGAGAATGCTGACCACATAATCAAGGAATGTCCTCATTATGATGGTGCAAGAATACAGCTCCAGGCGACTGTATAGCTTTAAGCTGATAACTGGAGGAGAAGACTGATAGAAAATGCTGTGATCTTTCAGGACTTCACGGAATTTGCTCAGAGTGCATTCCAAACTCGTGAAGCTGAAAGAAGAATAAGAAGGGTTAACATGATCCCTGAATAAACTTTACTACTCTACAACGACTGCACTCTCCAAATTTCTAGTCGGTAGTGATGACTACAACCCTCGCCAGCCAAACATTATACCTAGAAGAAGAGAGCCCTAAGTAATATCAGCACTGACTCTTCATCACCTGGAGCTGGGGAAACATAAAAGAGGCAGAGAAGATGGTCACTGGAAGTAGAATCCTCACACATTCGGCTCCACGAGCAAGAAGACGCAATGAAGCACATGCCAAATGCTGCACATCTCAGCTGGAACGAACCCCGCGTAAGCGGGACTCTGTAATGAACGACCTAGCCAGCTGGTCCAGAGAGCAAAAGGCTACATGTGTCTTTCAGTGTATTAGAACGGACGTCAATATGACTGCGGACCCCACGTCGCCGCTACGAGGCTCCCCGTGGGCTAAAGACGTTTCTTCCGAGAGTCCGTACCTTCCCTCCAACGGATACGGCTGACGGAGGGAGATTCTTTCAAGTCCAAATACCACGGCGGGAATGGCAGCAGGGTGGTAAGGTAGTTCTGGCTTGGTTCTTGAGTTGTGGCATGACCTTGCTCTGGTACCCCCGTGGGTGGATCCTAGCGCTGATGAGGCGGCCAGGGTGAGGCGCAATGCTGATCCTACAAACTCCATATAACACCACGTATTCTCCGTTAGTGAGAAAATGTTGTTCAACCATCTATATCTTTGACAGCTGACCTGCTAATTGTCGTCAGCTAATTAACCACACTAATTAGTGGAATGCTCATGGCCGTTACAAATGTACACATTCGCTGAAAAATCTTCAGCTTTCTCGAGGATCGAACCCACATCCTCTAGGCCACAAACGGAAGTCTTATCGACTGAGTTACGTAGCCCCCACTACGAGTTGTTGGAGTATAATTTAATACTTGTTTAACCCAAATTATGTCACCAGGGATAATATGTAGTATAGATAAAGTCAGATATTACGCAACAGTAATATTAACAAATGTCATAAGGTTGCGTCGATTTTTCACCACTTCCCACACGTTTTCGTTTAATGACCCATATGGCGAAACAGTCAGCAACGTCACTGTTAAATCACCCATGGTTACTGTGTAGGATATTACTTTGGAGAGGTGTAATGGGACATCTGATCTGTAAGGATTGTTGTACTAGCCACGTCGTACCTATCAAACGCCTCTAATGATGGTGCGGTACACGCCGCAGCTATTTTATACACTGTCTAACAGCTCTGCACACGGTAACACCGTGTGCTAGTTTGTTAGTGCAGTGCTCATGAGCCCTCTATCAGTACCAGCCGTATCTCTATAAGCAGTCATTAGTCGTCACGGGACACCTATTTCGCTCGCCTTTCAGCAACGTCATAACCCTGTGGATGAAGCGGAAGAGAAATACAATCTGACTGCAATAAGAAACAACAAACTGTTCTACCATAGTTAATATTACAATATTGGACTCAAATTGAGGGTACAATGTAAAAGAGTTGATGGGAGTGACTAGATTTATTTGCGGAAATTATTCTAGAATATATGCATATATAACTGAGATATTATAGGTTCGTCGCAGTTGTTGGCATACGGGAGGCAGGTGTAGAGATTGCTAGATGTGTAGTATATACCAGAAGAAGAAATACGAGGAGTAAATGGAAGGAAGGAGAGATTTTGGTTATAAATCAACTCTCAATTAAAAGACAAAATGGAATGAAAGTTTCCATTTGTAAGCAATGATCTCAGGTAGTGGGATAAACAATAGAGGGATTGATGTAACGCATTAACTTGTTTTAAGCTCTATGCCCAGTCGACGACGACGTCTTTAGAGACGGGAGAGGATGGAGAGTCATCCACTTGTTTTATGGACCCGCTATTGGATTCGAAATGGGACAAAGCGTTCAGTTCATTCCAGATGCGAACCATCATTCTCGTCTGTTAGGCCTTCATGTCTGTTGCACTAGAAATGAACACGGAATAATATCAGATGTGCCTGTTACGTTTTGGCCTATCGTTGAGAGATATGTGTTTGCAAAAATGAAAATACCAATATTTGATGTTCAAACAACAACATGGATGTTACGAACGGAAACAACGATACTCAGTTGAATCCGAACATGATGCAGGTTTGAATTCAACCAGATAGCTGCTGAATTGGGGATTATTTGGACTAATCAAAACGCGGATCGCTTAGTCCAGAACATCTACGTAACTTTCACGCTAAACAGACTCATTTAATTTACCGATCTGCAGGCTTTTTATATGAGTGTTGACACGTTATACACCGTCATTCACAATGGTATTTTAATTATCCTACATTCTGCCACAGAATGATTAGTTTGCAAACGGATGAAACAATCGGCAATCAGGCATCCCACTCGGTCTTTATACAGTTATGTCGTAACAAAACAATCATAATACTTGTTTGGCTTATTTGGAACTTCATTGTTTCAGTCTCAGTCGGTAATTAACGTCGATACTGAAACTGGAAACTAAAAACACAAAAAATTAGAAAAATCGAAGATACGTTCGGTCAGTTTATCGGGCAATGCTAATGTCATGCTCACTTTTATCTGTAAATAAACTATGGCTTATGGCACATACATTGTCCAAACTGAAATACAGATGTTATTACTCATATTTCACTTTTTCGTCGCCTGAAGAAGTGAATATCCTATGTAGTCGATATAAATACCACGAAATTTAGCAATATCATCATAATAGTGGTGATAATTAAGAATAATTAACTGAAATTGCTCATATTGCATCAAATATTGTTGTTAACTACAGCGCTCACTACTATCAAACGAGTTGCTGTAGTAAGTTGGGTACAATGCATACGCTGAACGGGCTGCTTTACAACTAAGAAGTGACAGGCAGTCAAGAAATTTAATATATTAAAGAAGGGTTTCAAAATTATCAGCTCAGACGTTTCATACCTTTAGTTATCCGATTTTAATTGTGACCCTGCCCTTGTTGACCTGTTGAATACATTTCGCTTCTATCACAATCCTCTAATCGATAAGCGAACATTGAAGGATGGTTACAACGTGCATCGTTAAATAATATTAACAGCCTTTATTTCGTTTATATGAGTGTTTATTGGAGTTGTAAACTGAGATTTTTAATTGAATCGTTAGAGATATCGTGTAGTTACTTTGCTATACAGAGCTTAATAAGATTAAGTCCTTAGCAAATTTAGTGCCGTTGGTCTTCATCAGCATTTATTTTCACATATTGTTGTAAAGTCACAGGACCGTCTCTAAAATTAACAGCAACTCCTCTTCTTCCTAGCGTTTCCCGCTTTTTCTGTAGTCTCTGCTTTTAGTATTCAGTTCTGCCTGCCCTCCGGCTAGTCAGTTATCCCGTGGTCTATGGGCTAGAGGGTGAGGAAATTTACTTGTCCGCTTTTATCTGTGAACCGTGTAATCTGTGTTCTGCATGATATGTGTAGATTTTATTTGTGATATATATAATTTTTGAGGTGGGATCTGGAGACTGTGGCAGCATTCTGCTGTAGATTACGGAAAACCTAAACCGTAACCTAGACTCTCTGTAAGTCTGGTGCGAAGCACCTCCCCAGTACAGCTTTAATCTGCACGGCTAGGAAAAACCAGGCTGAACAATCCTAAACTCGATGTCAAACTGCACATTGCCCGAAATGTGGCTTCAACAATTTTCCGTTAAACGTTTCACTAACAGTACATCCAGAATTATACAGAACAATCACACATTGAGAGATATGTAACATGCAACGAATTGTTTTTAAAACAACATCCACTCATTAATGTAAACCAGAAACTGGAAATATACCATTTTAGATAATACTTCCAACATTTTATTTGATACAAAATTCATTTTCTGAAGCAAAACTGTAGACCATAGAAATTGTTAAAACATTATTGCACTTATTTTCTTTATTTATCAAACTTTACAGTTCGTGTTTTCACTTGTATTTAGTTATTTAAGTCGATACAACTAACCATTAACTACGTATAAACAAGCAGTGCATAGACATTCTCGCCAAAGATATTTCATCTCAAGCTGATTTGTATACTTGTGGAAAAATTAATAATTTAACTACTGTTCTACTGCATTTAAACTGCGCAAACACTGTTATTAGGGACGCACAAAATTACGAGCCGCCTTGACAAATATCCCGGCACGGCGGAATAACAATTTCCAGCGTAACAAATCAACCGCTGACCACCGTCGGCAGAATATTAACTATGAACATACACAATGCAGAGTGTGGCGAGTTATTGCCTGGAGCGCCCATGTACTTGCTCCTGCCTCAGGGCGATTAATTCTGTTGATTCTACTGTGTATGCTAACGCACTGACCTCTTCACCACTCTATTATGTGGCAGTCAGACATGAATACTGCAACGAACGGGGCATGGCTCCACTGCAGGGACCCACAGATTGTTGGAAGGATCCGTACCCCTTGACCTGAGCGTGGTGGCTGGGCCTTAACGATATGGTCTCGCATTCTGGAGGACGCAGGTTCCAATCCCCTCAGGCCATCCTGATTTCGGTTTTTCATGGTTTTCCGAAACTACTTCAGGCAGGCCATTGCCAAATTCCCTGATGTTACTTGCCTCCAGCCCTTTTCGCCTCTAATGAACTCCACGTCGACGAAAAAAAAAAAAAAAAAATCTTGGATGGATCCCCGGTTATTCGTGACGTCTTCTCCTTCAGCTTTGCAGAATCCGCGCCGCCGATTGCATAAGCTGTGACTCTTCATAACGACTAATGAGACAAGACAATCTTTTTCATTCTTATGGCATTACAACTCGTTAACGTGGAGGACAGGGGACAACCAACGGCAACGAATTTGGCCATTAACTTTTTGAAGGAACCATCCTGACATGCACCTGGAATTGCTTGGAGAAACCAGGGTAAACCCAAATATGAAAGGCCGGACGGGAATTGGTAATCGCGTTCTCCGGAATGCAATGCCAGAGCGTTATCGCTCTCCCATCACGCTCGGTGCAGAGAGATCAACTACGTATTCCTATGTAGCTGCAGTTTCTAACTCATTTGAGCATGACAGCGAAAGAACTACAGTCTAACATCGGTCGAGTGAGCTGAACGCAGTAAATATTACATTGCTCCATTAACTGAGTACAATGCATATTTCTCAAACGTTCACTAACTTCTCATAAAATAGCTTGTAGAACTCCATTCGGTATAGAACTTGTTTTTTGTTAATTGCTCACTTTACATTTAACTCCATTCTTTTTTCATTGGCGTAATTAATGTTCTCTAAATAAAATGTTTACCAAATATTAAAATTTGATAACAATTTAAAGGTCACATTGAACTAACAAACAAATGAAACGAATTTTTAAATTAGAGTAGCAAGGAAATAGATAAGGATATTTTTAAAATATCTATATGCTTTTCGTTACAGCAAATAAGGTGATGGGTTTCATTAAAGGTGACTTGAATAAGAATTATGTACCTAATGACCTGTCACTGCCTGCATGACAGCCGTGCTTTACTCTGACTTAGAACTGAGATTTGAGCTGTTTCAAGGTTGTAGTTGACTTTAGGCTAATATTCATTTATATAAATTCATACATGGCGTTTTCATCACGAACAACATCGTTATTATACATGCAACAAAATATCTGTTTTCACATGCAACTTACTTAAACTTCTCGTATTTTTCAACATTGTATTCATGGATTTGAATCAGTGACCCTCTACTTTATCTACTACTAAAGCTTATATTTTCACTTATTCTAGCATTCCTCCACTTTCTCTTTTTTCTTGTTTTACTGACTACTGCGTCATGTAATTTTATCATTATTTACTTTATAAAAATACATAATTGTCTTGAATTTCATCTTTCCTTATATTGGTTCTGGTAAAGCCATTTCCAAGTTTCTTCCTGGAATAGATAAACCAGTGACATACACGCTTTAAAAAAGGTTCTTTATCGCTTCTATAAGTTCATCAGCCAGGATGTGGTATCACATAGATAAGTTGAATAGTGTTCAAGCTCAATTGAATATCAATATACTCTAAAAAAAAAAGACCGCGTAAAGTATGTGTTAACAAAAGAGAGATAGAGAAAAAAAGGAAACTGTTAACAGCTAGCTTCCATAACGGAGAAGCAGCATACCAGTTGAATTTGTAATGGTATAATTGTAAAATTCATGAAGAGAAAATACTGAGTCCGATTATTGCAACACGTCCTTACTGTAAATGCCCAAAAATATTCGCGAGTTAATCTTAAAGAAAAATCCCTAATTTGCGTGAGCCGTAGACGTACCGTTCTACAGGCAGGCGGAGCAAGGGTGTCACCCGTTGAGATATATAAGTCACTTGAGGGGCAGGTAGAGTCGGATTTACGTATATGAGCTATGGAGTGGAGAGAGAATCTGTGATGTAAAAAACTAAGAGCATTCGTTATTCGCTACGTCTATTGTTCTGTGCCAATGAATAAGATTCAGAGATTCACGACACTACTGGGAACAGTAAGCTAATTCGCGAAACCACACCTTCAAGAATTAAATCACGTGGGTGGAAATTATTTTGTATGCATATATATATGTGTAAAATAATTTCCAAATTTATTATTTCAAATACGAAAATAAGTGTGATTGTAATATTAGTATTTCGACCATTGTATGGACTCAAAACTAAACCAGACGAGAATATACACGGAAAGAGAGACAACTGACGATAGAAGCAGAGAAGTCAGTATCATAATAGGTGCTAGAACAGTCTGCATCACACTTCTAATTCCACAGATTTAAGAATTTTTTCTATATAAATTAGTTAAGACACATTGAGGCTTCCTTGACATTTACAATATTTTTTTTTAACTTTTCTGACGACGTCGAAGCTGGCGTTTTGAGTGTGCGCTCTCTGAGCAGCAGTATCATCTCTGCTTGTTTCCTCTTGCAGAGTTCCGTCTGCTGCCTAACGAGAGGGATCGTTGCTCCCCACAAGAATCACCGGCTACCTCGTGACGTTTGTTTGCTCTTGCACCACTGCAGAACCACAAATAACCGTAACCTTAACACACTCTCTCAAATATAACTGTATACGTTGTTATTATTGTAACAAAAAAGATAAAACTACGCGATACCCAAAGAGTGTAATAAAACTGGATACTTTTCCAAGCAACCTATAAAGTCTTCTGCGAGTCCCAGAACTGGAGACAATATTGAATATTGATACTGTTTTGTGGCTTATCCAAAGTGAACGGTTCGTGTAACTAATTAGTTAAACAGCTTTTAAGCTTCAGGCTTAAAATTGTACATAATATGCTGAAATTATTCAAAAATTGAATATCTTACCTTTTTAAAAAATATGTTCAGGTGGTATTAAACGAAAGTCAGGGATTTGAAACAGTCTACCCAGAACGTTGGGTTTAGATATTTTGATCTTGGGTGGCAGAAAACTAAGATACATTTTTCACTTTATTCCCAATGGTAAATAAAGATACGAGAGACGATCAAAATTGTTAATTTTAGACTATTTTTCTCATCGGGTGTATCCCAAAAACTTTATTATCAAGCAACTTGAAATTTGTCCCGGATATTAAGCTATGTTCAGTATTTGAACGAAAATAAAAAAAAATAATATGAGCGCTTATATCCAGTATACTTTGTAAGCAAACGTATTCGTTTTGGGGTAACTTCGCCATATTTTAAGATTATTTTATTGAGTGTTCCTGATTGATATTGTATTACATCCTAATTTTCCCATAATAAATTTGATAGGATCTGAAGAATAGCATCAGCAGCGTGAGCGGCAACGCGGCGCGGCGTTGGAGTCGTGGAATGGAGTCCGCTGCCTCAGCTGAAAATGTGTCAGGCATTTATAATTACGTTTACGGCTGCCTTCTGTCCAGCTACATGTGAGATACGTGTTTAAGCCATTACAGTACTGAACACTTAATTAAGGATGGCTCAACTCACACTGGCTTGGTTTGTTATATATCTTCGTTTCAGTTAATTTTTTGCATCAATTAACTAGTCTATAAAACAAAGTTTATAGTCCATTTATTAAAAAAAGCACGTATACTGCAGCTAATTTTTTTTTTACATAGAGCAAATCCTCATCAAACATCCTTTGCCGTAGCTTTAAAGGTTCAGGCGTACCCTAGAAAGGCCTTTATCTTGTTGGTTTTTAGCGTCATACTTTAATACAATGGTAAATTTACTTTAGCTGTAGTAATTAAAAACTACAACCAGATCCGAATCAACTAATAAATTAAACAAATTAGAGAGTGTGAGAGAGAGAGAGATGTAAGGACAGAGATATTTTATACTCAATAATCATTCGAAACAATAGTAACAACTCTTAATTTACGGCAGTTAAACGTTTCCTTTAATCAGTTCTTTGTTCACACTATCAAAGATTGTGGTGAATGTTTTCAAGAAGTGTTGTGGCCAGATCACTTTTATTTAATGGGACGTATAACGGCGTTATTAAGACTAGTTATGTGGAAGATTTGTCCTAAGCCTCTTTCCATTTTCTAGGCCTAAATTGGATTTACTCTTGACTGAATTTAGGTGGATATTAGGAGCGAATCTAAATACGACCTAGGAAACGTCAGGAGGTTCCGTCTAAACGAACGAAGTATGCCTCATCAGCTGCGAAAACAATTAAAAGTTTCATAAGCGTTATGCTGTTCTATTGTCATGAAGTTGGAAACACTTTGCCTGCTGTTCCAGTAAAATGCACCAGCATTTACCAAGTTTCAGTGAAATAATCGACGGGGAGAGATGTCCGTTAGTGGGTAGAGATTCAATTCTTCGGCTAGGAAGTATCGACCGATTATTAATTATGGAACATCTGTGGTTAATAGTTGAAATATTCTTATTGTTTTAGCGGTAATCACCTGTAAATACTAAAGGGACAGATGGAAAAACTGTACTTGCATGAAATACATTAATTAAAATGCTCTCGTACAACCAAAGTGTAAATATGAACGACACTGCACACCCACTTTTATCAAGATTACTAAATCAATCACCAACCGCTATACATATCTAATATATTCCGAAGGAAAGAAGCTTATTCGTCAGGAAAAATATTTTAATAGGTGATAGTGGCCTCAACGTCCACAAGCCTTAAAACCCCACTGAAATAAATAAATAATCATCACCTACTACTTCGTTAGTCAACCCCCAGCCGCCAATAGCAAGCGACGTTTCTCTAGTGTTTCTGACTCATTTCCACTGTCAAAGACGGAGAAAATACGTACACTCCGCTGACTTTTCTAGTGCTGCAGTCCGTATGCAGACTATTGCGTCAAGCGAAATAAAAGCCGAAAGCGACGTTCAATGAAGCTTAACTTTAAATAAAATAATCTAAACAATAGTTAAGATGTCGCTACTTATGCCAATGATGAATATGTCGCTTTCTGATAAATTAAGTGTGAAAATATAGATATTGGACATAGAGGATGAAAACGAATTCAGCCGTGAGTAAGGCAACTTTTAAAAATAATATGAAGGATCAAAATTTACGTAAGTATATCTTCTGGACATCTTGATATTTTCAGTTAGGCGGAGGGAACATTTCACAAAATCCTTCAAAAGTGCACTGCCTGCATGTTGTTTGATAACTTTAATTAAATCTTAAAATGCTGATGATAACATCTGAATAGGTTACATACTTATATTAGAGAATCTATCAGTATCTTCATGCCTCCACTTGTTTCACTTCATGTGAAACTATTCAGAACAAAGAACGTTCACTTGTTTCTTTTTCTTTTTTTAGAAGAAAGATAAATTTTGTAGCATTTAATGCGTGGAAATTAATATAATTTGTTTAAAAAACAGCGCGAAAAGTACTTCCTTTGCATAACTTAAATAATGAAAGATTTTCTTTCCTTGCACTTCATCTGCGCACCCAGAATGCCTACCTTTGAACACAAACCACAAAAGTTTTAAACGCTGTCCTTCACCACTTTTTAAAAATTTAAAAATAAATGGGAGCTCATATAAAATGGTTATTCAATGTATGGGAGTATTCAAGATATACAAGATTATACCAACTTTGCCTTTCAAGAATAACAGGTTTTATTGAAATCAACACAGAGGTAGAATCGGCTTCAAACCGAAACAGTAAATCTCCTCACCCGTAATTTTATAACAAATGACATGCAGGAAGAAAGATTTCAAAAGATGAATACCGTGACGTTTTCATGTACATTCATAAAGTTATCAATTTAGTGTTTTATCTTTTTAATGCAAAATAAGTGTAAAATATTGAGAGAAAAAAAAGAATGAGAGAATGCAAGGAAATTTTTATATTTGGACAGGGAAAAGAAACCAAATTTGAAAAGGACGTACAGTATAATTTTTACTCTGTATTACTAAATAAATTTACCTGAATAGAGTTGGAAAGGAAACTCATAATGCTGATTTCTTAGCCTTGTATCTATGTATAATTAGCTTATACAATGCATGTTTTCCCATCAAGATCGTATCTGTAAATGGAAAAATGAAATATAAATAAAAATAAATCATGTAAAGGTGTTTGCTTCCTGACGGTACACAAAGAATTATAACTTTACTTTTGTTAGAGATGTAAGATTTATTTTTGAGATAGCAGCAATCTACATATTATAGCGTCTCTTTTTCTCTCAGAGGAAGCATCTGGCACAAGTCGCCAATCCCTGGCTGCTCTTCTCGACGCAACTTTTACGGTTTCGCGTGCATGTAAAATAATAATACTGCCAGCCCTTCAACATTTTACGACCGAGAGCGCCTCCTAGGCTATATTACAGCTTAACCTCCCACCCTCAACCTACAGCCGTCGTTTCCAGAAAAGTTCGGAAGAGTGTTCTGCTTCTTTATTCCCTCAAAACTCATCCTGGCTCAATAGTAGACCACAAGTAGTGTTGTAATGCTCCAATATAGACACAACTCGCGTATTTCCATCATTTAATATCCAATATAAATACCGATTTCATTTTAATTTAACAGAAGCCACTGACGAATCTTCCGAAAACCTCTTATCCACAAGTCATAATATTGCCATAACAGGAAATTAAGATATTCTGCACCTTACGGCACAATTCACAGTTTTATCGTACTTCATGAATCTTACAAAAGCAGACAAAATAACTATATATCCGAATTCCCATGAATCATCTAAATCGAAAGTAATTAAAAAATAGCGGTATTTAAACTGTAGGGAAATCTCTGTTCTTTTTATTTTACTTACACTGAGTTGACCAAATCATCGGGTACCTCCTAACATCATGACCCCCTTTTGACCGGCGAAGTACAGCCGAGGTGGCAACGTCTCAAAATAGTTTCAGAAATAATCTGTGTAGGGGAGAACAGGACAATGGTGGTACCTCACATATCTACAAAACTACAGAACTAATTGTTGCAACAATCATTGGAACATGTAGCGACAATACGTCCGCCATCTTGAACATTGGCTTGCTCATTAGTGTTGCGCGTTTCCTAGTGACAGCTGCGTTTCGGTTCAGGCTCCCGGCAATCTAATTTTTCGATCAGACAAAATATACGGTAAGTGTCGAATTTCTATATCCACAATATTAAAACTATTATTTATATTAAGGTAAGAATTATATGTCATGATTTCGAACTCATTTTGCCATTCTCTCTTCAACCTTTTTTTTTTATTTTTTTCTGTCATAAGAACAGCTGACAACCATTGCCTGCAATCAGAATTCTTACTGAGTTATGTATCTACTTCGAATAAAAACCTTTCTTATCTTTTATTTGCCAAAAATGTGACCTAGAAAGACTAAGGAGACTGATTGGTTCACTGGCACGGTAGTAAAAGTTGTACAATTTATAGAACAGCAGGAATATTCAATCAGGAAAGCTGAAGAAGTAATTGGCATCCCATTTTCAAGTCTCCTGTGCTCTAGATATTGGAAAATCAGTTATATGTGTAGTTCCTGTCTGAGGTTCCGTGGTTTTCCTCAGTCACTCTAGGCGAATGCTGGGATGGTTCCCTACAAGGTCACGGCCGACCTTCCATCCCCCTCCCTCCCCGTAGTGTAGTAGGCTGAAAAGGATCTCCATAATCCTCCAGCAGCCTTCAGCTGGAAGGAATGAAATTGTAAAAAAAAAAAAAAAAAAAAAATTAACAGTTTCAATCTACCACGAAAATCGGTATTGTAGTGCTAGCTTACGTTACAGACAATCGGTTCGCCGTTCAACTTGAAAATTAGGGAAGTATGTACTACACATAAATAACAAAAACGTTAATTACCAATTGCAAGATAACGCCAGTGCAACTGTTCAATTCATTTATTGTTGCGTCGTACCCGTTTCACCTCTCATCGAGGCATCATCAGCCACGAATTATTTACATTTGTTAATGTGGTATGCAGCTGCGCATCTCCGTTTCCTTATACAAAGCATGTTTTGCCTGAATCCTATTTACACTATTGTGCGTTGTTTTAAAATAAGAATTTTAAATTTCATTAACGACTATGACATGTAATACTGTCAAAACATTAAATAAAATAAGTCATGGAAATATTTTTATGCAGCATACACTTTTATAGAACATTAACAATTTACAGCAGAGAGTAACTGTAATAAAAGCATAACTGGATTTTTTTGTGATCGTTGTGTAATTTATCCCGGTGTTGCAAGTTAATGACGCCTTATTCACATATTTAGTACAATTTTTCTTTATCAACACCTACAACGTGGAATCCCGTATACTCTGCATGGTATTGTATTAAATGAATTTCATTGCGTGGGTAACTGAATGAAAACGTACGTGAGGTAAATATACTTTTTCTGTTGAAAAGAAAACGGGTTATCTATTTATACTACATCCGTTTAAATCTAAACACAGAACAGCAAAATCAATTAAGGAAATAAAAGGAACAAAAGTCATACACTGAATGTTGTGTATAATTCTTGAAACTGTGGTCGAGTATTGGATAAACTATGCTATTATAAATCAGCAAACAAGCTGCGTGTGTCTGTGGAGTTTGAGCCGGTATCATGCAAAAAACTACTGCACCAATTTGATGGTGTTTTCAGATTTTTATATTAAAATCTCCGCAAATAGCTAATGACTTAAATGTTCCGAGAGATGAGCAAGTATTTGAAATAATTTCTAGACTGAAAATTAGCAATCAGAAGTACACTTCTCAAGTTGAGAAATTAAAAAAATCCCTGTTGTTTTGTGTTGAACTAGGCTTTTGAAATGGCAGAGTAAATACAAGCTGCTTGCACTTAAGTGTTAGAAAGTTATGCCCTTCCATGAAAAGGGGCAATTTCGTAATGATGGCAGTTTATCAAGCCGCATGATTGTACAAGTCAATTAAAAACCGTTCTTCCTTAAGAGGGAGAAAAAAAAAGAAAGGCACCAACTCCCACGATTGATATTTGCTCCCGATATGACTGTCAGAGTTGGGGAACCCAAGGTGGATTTGGCGTTCAGTTGGAAGCAGTCGTTGTTTTGACTTCTTTAGACATGAGGATCTTGTGTTCTGAAGCTAACTGAAAAGGAATAACTTTTTCACTGAAGTTTTTGTATCATTAATATCATATTATTTTGCCTTTTAAAAGTGCAGCAATAATGTATAAATTATTTAATTCTTCAAAATTATGTATTTATGCCAGTAATAAACAGATTTAGCAATTAACTCTGATGAATCCATTGCAAATAAATAATCTATGATATAATTAACAACGCTAAAAGCCTGCCATTTCAATATGTTCACAGGTTGGTTTACACTGATACATGATCCCATTAATAAAAAAATCGTTATATTGTATTTCACTAATTTTGTCGCTAAAATTCTTCTATGCTACCACGTGGTCTGGAATCCATAGGAATAGTACTAATACAATTATTAGTATTTGTACGTGTGTGTGTGTGTGTGTGTCCGTGTATGAATGTTTTATATATTTATGCGTGTGTGTGTGTGTATCATCGAAAGGGGGAAGGGTGAGGTAGTTTCTTTCCCCCACGATCTTAGTAGGTTTGTGTTATTATATTTCTGGAAGGGTATCAGTTAAAGGTAGTACGTGATGCATGAAAATTAAAAGAAAGTACAGGATAATAGCCGATTCTCGTATTTTCAGACCTTCTACTCCAAAAGAATAGTATGTCTCAATTTTATACTCACGGATTTGGAAATTAATCCAAACCTTTGGTATACCTCTAGGTGATTAGAAATTATGCGTCTACAACCCTGTTATCTTGTTGGCGTAAAACAGCGAAAAACGTTTCGACCCCCGGAGCTTCACCAGCTAATCCATAGTTACTGTTCCTTCACTATCATGGCAACGTGGCTGGGTTCTTTCAGGCTGTAGTGCTAATATTTCAACACACATGCTGGTAGTTTCGGGATTCACTGATTTTTGTTATTGTATCTCCATACGTATCATGATGTGTAGTTAAATATATATATGTACAAAACTAAATATCTGGATGATTATTTATTTCACACACAAATCCACACTGCTCTACCGATATATAAATTTCGCACAGTTAATCTATTTAATCAGAGAGTTAATATTGCCTATCTTAGAGCATGATTCTCGAAATCCTTTACCAATTTCGACACTTCCTTTAGTATCTTTAATGGAGTTTACCTGTTTCGGTATTACTAAAGATGTTGTAGAAGGAATACCGAAGGGGATACCAAAAACAACGTTTTATCTTCGAAGAATAGTTTTTAAAAAAATATTTCCTTTTTAATGTTCTAGCCTTAAAAAAATTCGCCTTACACTCCACGTCCAGGTGATTGGAGGGGTTCGCCTGAAGAGGAGTGGGAGAAGGTCAACAAAACAGAGAGAGTAAGGGACGAACACGCTATGCGATGAGAAGAGAGAAAAAACTCTGAAATCTAATTTGAAATTTATATAAAGGTGCAGGTTCAACGTACTTATGCTTGATCACGACATTTGTACTGACGGAAAAGAAGGGCACAAAATCAGTTGGTAGTCCGGGAGGAAACCGTGTTTAACCGTTATTAATTTATAAACTGTACCTCTGCCTTACAATGTACTTTGACTTCGTATTACCTGTAGTGTACTTTATATTCTTGTGTAAACTAAATTGATATGGTAACTCAAAATTATTTACGTTAATATTTATGCAGTGTTTTAAAGCATATAATTCAATTTAAATTTGGTATAGTTAGAATATGGATAAACGTGAAGTAACTGTATAGAATCAGTGTGTATTAAGACTTCCGCAAGTTATTATTCACTAAACACACTTTGTCTGTATCAAACATCACTACTGTTCTGCTGCCAGTAGGCCAATTTATTAAAAACTCAGTTTCTATGATCTAAAGTTTCATTTGTATTAAATTTGTACATTTCTGCTGGAAGTTCGAAACTGTTTATGTAGAATAATTTATTATAGAAATATTATTTAGGATATTAAAACGTGAAAAAGATACTGTGCAATTCATTGCAAGAAATTTGTGATGGAAATTAATGAGTGAATGAAGTTTTCATAACGGAACTTAGGATCTATCTTAACACTACAGTGTTTAATACTAAATTTCGTGCTGCAGAAATCATGCAGTTCCTTACATCTGATTACTAACAATTCCTGGTAAATTGACAACTTCATCAAATTTTGGAATTTAATGTACTACTTCACAGCAGGAGTTAATCACATCTTTCGTCCGTTTGGTATGGTTCTCACATTAGAAGTGCAAAAAAATACTATTTCATTTGTGATATTATTGTTCGGAAGCGGCATTTTGAAGTTTTAGAGGAATATTATTTTTCTTTTTTAATTTAAATCATATTCAACAATTATGGATATATAATATATTCAGGATACTAGTTAAAAATTAATCTTTCAGGTCTTTTGTGTGATGACATCGATGATAGCTAAGGTAACCAAGAGAAAGCAACCCAGAAGATCAAAGAGAAACATGAAAGCGGCTCCAAAGAAAGGCTGAACTGTGACGTAGAGTCTTGCTGCCTCCTACCGCTGTGAGTCAGGTAAATTTTGATTACATCACTTGATATGATATCGTACAATAAATGTGGCCTTAAATCAAATGATCACCTCTCGGAGCCACGAAGAGAATATGAACAGAGGCATATCGCTGAATCAACAGCTGAGGACAGCTTGTAATATTTGGTTTACCGCTGAAAAATTAGAGTTAATTTTACGCCAATAGCAGAGAAGTTGAAGGACAACTTTTTCTCTGCCGTAGAACGTTTTTAGTATTAACACTATTTGCAATATTCATCTAAGCACACATAATAATGGCACCTCTCCTTTGATGTGAACAAGTCTGATAGGTGTACGTAGTAAGCGTTACATCTGAAAATACCGGAGAAGTTTAACTGTAATAATTACGTAATGGAGCGTATATTGGAAATCGTACCGTACAGACATTTTGGTAATGAAACCATTAATAAATTTTGTAAGAAAAACTGATGTGGGCAGTGCAATAAAATGCAATGCACCGTATTTTCATTCAATGCGTGTCGAGATACTCCCACAATTGAAAATCTTGCTCCGCTCCCACGGCAAGCTAACAGAACAATCCCGCCAGGAACCCTCCTGGACAGGTATAACAAAAGCTGAGTGACCTGTGATCACGACGCGGGTGATAGCTGCTCTGGGGGAGGGCAGAAAACATCCGTCTCGAGCTGTCAAGTGTAGAGTCTTACGCCGAGTTTGTTTCCCACACTCTCTGAAAGAGAGAGATGACAAGTAAGGGCGACAGAGATGAAGGTGTTATCGGGACTGAAACTAGTGTTGCCGAAGCCCTACGATTCTATCAACCTATCACAACTAGCGAACACGGGGATATTTCAGTAAGCTTGGGAGAGAGTGTATAAGGTAGCCGATATGAGAATTATTTAAGAAATGTTGCTGTTTGTGTATCATTTTGTTACATCATGGAGCCAATCAGAAAACTAAGTGATTCCTTTATTTTTGGATACTGGAGGAGGACGCAAGACGAAATGCAGAAGAGAAAACCAGGACCATGGTCTTTGTGTCAGAATTAGTGGAGACTACTGATGTGACACGAAATGGCAGCTTGAGTAGCAATCAGTATTTAAGTTTTTGAAGTGAGGTACTTAGGTTTTAGCCAGCAGTGACTGGAATCACAGATTCTCATATGTGAAGCGGTAACTGAGAACATAGACTGTTGCTATTAATGTCTGTAACTACTGCTAGGGTACAGTAACTTCTTTTAAACTGTTTGCACTTGCATTCATACATTACATACTCTTAGAAACTCAGAAGACGTTCTTAGCGGAGCCAACCGCATAATAAGAATGTTGTTTTTTTTTTTTTTTTTTTTTTTTAGGTTTAAGGGCGCGTCGATGGCGGAGTCATTAGCGCCCATATTGTATAGCTTTTAGATTAATCCAATTCCTATCATTCAATGTTAAAACACTGCTTGATAATTTAACGACCGTTTATGTAGGTTGGAGGTCTAATTTTTTTTTTTTTTTTGATTGTTTATACGTTTAAAGGTAAATGTGTCTACCGTCTATAGGTCATACATTTCTCTGTAATAAATGGCCTGGTGATGGCATCCTTTTTAGATTTATCTGCGCCTTTAATATCAATGTTAAACACCTCTTTCATTCATAAATTACTCAATAATTAATGGGAAGCAAAATAATAAGACTAATGAGTTGAAAATTATAACCTTTTAATTACAAAAGGGACACACCCCGTCAGAAAGTAGATATAATAACAACAAATCACTCGAGTGAATCAATCTTGAAATGATCAGTCAATGAACAAGTTTTTTGTTTAATGAATCCGTATATTTTCTGAAAACAAAAAAACATCTTGAGTTTTTGAAAAATATCTCAACATTTATAACGTAAACATTTTATTGGTTTTTGTTATCAAATTTTATTTTCACAAGAAATATGGAAGAAATTTCTTTACCTCAAGTATCGTACTTCTGTTACAACTGACCGATAATTGCTTAAATTGTTAATATAATCGAAATGAACGACTTTTGGAAATGATATTCGAGGAAAGAAGTTTGTGGAAGAGTCTTACATAAAGAAGAGAAAAGATGGTAGGTTATATTTTGAGACATGCATTTGGTTAATTTGTTAGTGGAGGGAACAGTCGAAGGTAAGAACTGCAGAGGAAGACAGAGATTAGAATACATGAGCAGATATTTAAGGACGTGGGTCGTCAGGGGTACGATGAGATGAAGATAGGAAAGGATGGAGGATGCATCAAACCAGTCGAAAGACTAATGACAGCAAAAAAAAAAATAATAATAATAATTAAACGAATAAACTTAAGTAATTTTTTAAACGACGTTCATTTGATTTCAAACGTAAATGTTTTAAATGTATTTTTGCGATAAATATCTCCTGATCTATAATGATACTAATACTGGCCTCAGTTTGTAACGAGACGCGCTGTCGCCACATTACAAGGTACATTTTTTTATTATATATGTCATAATGTTAGAGTAATTTACATAAATCTTGGGCGACCACCTAAATAGATTTTTGTTGTAATTTTATAAACTACGCAAGATTCCAAGTGAGAACTGTAATGAAATGGTGAACAAACAGTGTATCTTGGTAAAGCGAATATTAAAGAGTTATTGAGCTGCGTAGGCTTGAAGCTAATCGTGGTCTTCCCGAACCATGGCGACAGGACGTCGTGGATCTGGGGTTTGCCGGCCCACACACTCTGCTCCCTGGGGATGGGTGGTCAACAGGGTCACTCACCTGGCGGGAAATGCCTGCCGCCCGACACTCGAATGTGCTCTCACCCCGGCGAACTTAGCCGAATATGTCCGACCTCTGTGATATGAGCAGGGCAAATCAGATATCGGGGATATCACGTGACATTAGGTGCCGACCTGAAGATCCAATCCAAATGAGCGTATAACTTAAAATCCTGGGAATTTCTGTTATATGTGAGCTTCGGGACTACAAGGGGTGGAGCGAGAAGTTTTCCTCGTGGACCGAAGAGCGAGGAGCTGGACATTCTACCTGCGATTCTAGTCGAGTCTAGTCTGAGGTGGACTTGGAAAGTTGGCTTCTCTCGCCAACTGCCGTTGTACGATTTCTGGCTGCCGGCTTACCTTGCTGGAGCAGTCTTATCACGGCGACACCGCCAGTAATGCGATGATGCGCATTAACAGACAGGACGTGTCTGTAGCCGCCGTGTGAGATAATCTCACATACCGTGGGTCATCTCCGGTCACCGCAGACATCAGACGCAAAACTACAATGGTAACTTATTACGACCAAGCCATCTGATTGTGCATTCCGTGAACCAGAACCCTTAAACGACTTCGAGAGGATAGATCCATGTTCTCACTTTATAATTGTAAAAACCCCTGAACTAGCGGCATAATTTGCCAGAACTAGTTATTTTCGAATGATATATTGTTCATTCGTGGCGCCCATGGTTTTCTTTTTAACTGTAAAGTCACAGTATTATGATAGCTTTGTCTGAGGTCGTCATAACTTATATTTTTTATTGTTTCCAATTGTCATTATTTCTTGCATCTTGATTCTGAGATATCAGACTTGTAATCGCCAGTGATAAGAAAATAAATGTCATATTGTGACAATTTTTCCTAAACTCCAACTAACGTCGAGATTCTTGCAAAATTAATAAATTTTTACTCCTTCCTAAAAATTAGAATTAAAAATCCACAATCATTAATCATAAAGGTATGAAAGATAATTGTAACGTAGTTTGCCCACCAAGGCACCCACTACAAGTTCTGTAATGGTTTATTAAGTATTATATACAATGTTTATCCTATTTTAGATAAAGCTGTTACTAATTTGTTCGAAGCACTTGAGGGCTCGAAGGCTCAAGACCAAGTATAAAGATGTTCAAAGTTACTCTTCGGTAGTCACTGTCCTTGCTCCCTATGTCTTGACTACCCGTCGTCTCTAGTTCACCTCAGCACAGGGCATTTTCGCTTATGCTGTCACCGCAGTAGTAAATGTTTCACGTCCGTTTGAGGGAAGGATGGGCAGTCCGAGTTAAGATGAAGAGTGACTGGCAATTATTAATTAATAGTTACGCATATGGTTGGTTAAATTAATGACATGAATTGTGAATCTCGATTACGTAGCAACATTTACGAGTATTGAAAAGATCTAAAATTACATCAAAGTGTCTAGCTTCTGAAAAGGTGAGATGTAATTATTCCACAACTTGTTTCGTAGTAATATAATTTTTGCTTAGTAAAAATTTCCATGCATTAACATCAAATACTTATGGCACCATTGGCTGAAAGATCCTAGGTATTATTCAGACACTTAACTTGTAAATGAAAAAACTTCAACTTTAAAAGAAATTAACATTTTGTATTATTCTACTCTCACATGTTAATCCAACAGCGTAGACTTCATCTACAGTTTTTCTTGGAAATCAGATCAACAAACTTCCTAGAGTACTTCACATAAAAAAAAACGAAGATGGAGCTCAGATAAAGTTATGAATAATTCTTTCAGAAACCATGATTGGAGCAGTAACCTTTCAGTTACCAGTTCCTTAATTTTTACATTGGCAATTGCAACAGAAATATTCAGTAATAAATAACTTCTGTACAGTACAATTATGGTACTGAAATATTAGGAAATAAGTTAATATTAGATATGGAATAACAAACTATCAGGTTATTCTATGACTGAATCTGCTGGAATAATCTGTGATTCATAGAGCAGGCTCTCCATTTTCGGAGTTAATTACTGATGATATTTACATCCCGTCAGAATTTTTTGCACATGAACGAGAGAAATTCCAGCGCTAGTAAATTATCCATCTTGTGAATAATTGGTCAGGCAATAACACATGCTATATTTAGGTTATTTTTTTCTTCTTCTGAAGAAACACTGAGGTCTTAGCAAGCTTCTTCCACCGGAGGATCATATTTTTCGTCTTATTTGTTTTAAGCATTATCAAGGGATTTACTTCTGTTTTTTCACGGTTTGTTATTCATAATTGACCTTTTGTTATGGTGCTCATCTGAAAAATTAACAAACAATTAACCACAAACACCTTTAATGGTTTGAAATAATAAAGGATACTCATAAATTCAATAATATATCCTTCCTGATTAGTGAGTCGTCTCCCCCTACCTGAAATGATGTCAGAATGAATTTCGCGTATTTCACCCTACATTTCTTGTACTTTTTCTGTTACTGATGTAAAGACGATACCAGTGTAGTAGCTACTAATTTAATTACATGGTATTATTTGAATAACCTAACATAGCATTGCCTCAGTATTTTAATTTTGAATGAAATATGTGTTAGTATTTACTATGATTAAACTGATAGGTGTCCCAGAATTATGGTATCACCAGCGACTTGGCAGTACTCCAATCTCTCCAGTTTGACCTCGGTGTGTCAGTCCCAGAGTATACATAGAAAGCGAAAGAATTGAGGGCAAGCAATCCATACTCTGAATCTACCAACTCGACAAGTTTTTTTGCTATCAATTTTTTCCAATGTTAATAATGTGTAATCATTAATCGTTTTCTCTTATACGCATAGCCAATATTTTGAACGATTAAAAACTATCTATCAACAATTTTGTGTGGAACCTAAATTTATGTAGAATTCATCCACTGTTTGATATTGGAGTTGTATTATATATTGGGTGCCCAGACTTCTGCGGTCGTTGTAGATGTTCTCTTGGTTGTCCGGGTTGAGCCACGTCAATTTATCAAAACCTAACGTTTCGGCCGTGATTTTGCGGCATTCTTCAGAGGAGTGTCAAGGCTGGGATCGCTGTCGCCTATATATAGCTCCCGGAAAGCGCGCTAACCGTTTGGAGTGACGCAGGCCCCATTGGACAAGCCACGCTGGTGGCGGTAACTTGAGTGACGTCACTCCAAACGGTTAGCGCGC
The DNA here is from genome assembly GCA_031002005.1 of Vandiemenella viatica. Taxonomy (NCBI): domain Eukaryota; kingdom Metazoa; phylum Arthropoda; class Insecta; order Orthoptera; family Morabidae; genus Vandiemenella; species Vandiemenella viatica. Next base: position 224,128,699 of record JARYHS010008074.1, on the reverse strand, counting down.
TTTCCGGGATATATATATAGGCGACAGCGATCCCAGCCTTGACAGTCCTGTGAAGAAGGCCGCAAAATGATGGCCGAAACGTTAGGTTTTGGTAAATTGACACGGTTCAACCCGGACAACCAAGATAACAACTTGTATTATATATGTTTGTCAAATGTTATTAATCTTTATTTATTAATAAAGTGTCATTTATTAGGTTTTATTTACCGCAAGCTTCAAATTGACATATTTCTCATTAAAGAAAAAAAATAATGAATTTATTTATTACTGACTGAAATTTCAGCATACTTAGATGATATTAACAATAAAAGAAATATGAGTAAATGTATAATTGTGAATGTTTTCTCGGACCTTTAATCAGTATAATTTTAGGGTCATTACTAGGATAGTATTTCATGATTGAACAAATACGTAAGACTTCATTCGTGATAATTTCTACTATTAGTATGTTTTCAGTAACCGTAAGCCATTGCTGTTGGCATCAGCGATTTTCACAGCTCGGCGTCGCTGTTGCTTGTCATGCAGATTACATGCAGCATCGTTCCTTCCTGCCCTGGAAACCAGTAAGGTCGCTTTTTTTGCCGACACGAAAGCCTAGTGTCGCCAACTTGGCTGATCTAATAGAAGCCGTCCACTCAGACGGCCGGAAACCAAGTATCTCTCCCTGGAGAGACGGAACACAAACCGAGCGTGGTGGGTGAACGGTTAGTGCTCTGGCCTCGAATTCGGGAGGACTGTGGTTCGAATCCCCGTCCGGGCATCCACATTTGGTTTTCCATGGTTTCCTCAAATCACTCCAGCTGAATACCGGGATGCTTCCTGAAAAAGGCCATGGCTTAAATCCTTCCCGTTCCTTATCGCCAGTCCTTCTCCGCCTCTGATGACCTCGACGTCGACGAGGCGTAAAGCCATAAGAAAAAAAAACACAAGTAGTTACTCTTACTGGGAGACCAAGCTGAATTCTCTCTCCTTAGCTTGAGTAGGCACTGAAATAAATTGTGTGTGTGTGTGTGTGTGTGTGTGTGTGTGAGTGAGTGAGAGGTTAAGCATATTCCTTAAAATACCGGCTGGTCATACCGTTACCTTTTATTCTGCGGCTGAGACATTTTTGCCATTTAGAAGGAGAAGTTACCGTTCGTGTCATTTCGTCAGTGATCTAGGAGGCGATGTCATCCGCTGAGAAGGGACACTCAGTTTAATGGTGACCACAGGGTTGCCAACATTTCACAGCATGTGAGAACCTTTCGCGCTTCTCGTAGCACTTACTGTCTATGCAGCTTTTGGTATTCGGTTAGTAAGAATCAGTCGGAGATTGTTTCATTGCAATAGAGGATCAGCTTTTCTCATATCAACTCATTATATTTCTTAAATGTCCCTTCCACCATACCGGCGAATAGATTATTAAGCCTAGCGAACTTAAGGACTTACTTGAAGTCCGAATTAACAGATTTAACTGTTCATGAAGCGAACATGTAAATGATGTCCCGATATACCATCATAAATGGAACAGAACTGTGATTAAAATTTTGGTCACAGGCTTTATTGTCACATTTGTATTGTGCTTATTATTTTCACGAGCTTCAAGTAAAGTAGGTAGTATGTCATTTATGAATGAGTCAAAAAAATAATTTGTTGATCGGAACACTTACATAAAAATATTATTATTGTCTCTAAACTCATGAAAAATTAGAGTTGCATGTAAACAGTCGGCAACGTATACAACTGTTTGTTAGAGTAATATGTCTAAATTATATTTTTTGAGCAACAGTAACATGAAAAAAAAAAACAACAACAACAAATTTTGTACTACGCTGAAACGGAAAAAGCTTATATCTAGATCTGCGGATCCTGTTCACTATTGCTGCCCGTAATTATCTTCTATGGTGATAATGAATATCCGTGTAGATCATTACATTTAACTCTCTGTCCTTAAAACTCTGCTAATTTTGGACCAGTGAAGACAATTTAAATTGGTAACGGTGATATAAAATTAGATTATTGGAAACATAGTTTAGTCTAATTTACTCCTTTGGTGACTAGTATTCGTGTAACTATACCCCTGAACTAAAAGCACAGGGCTTAAATTAAAGTTTCTTTTAGAAATCAGATAGTCAAAATCGTTACATCCATATATGTAACAGTATCACAACGTAATTCGATTCAATTTTTTAAAAGCTGTTTAGAATAAACGAAGGTACAGAAATTATATTTCTAACACCAAAATCTGAAGCGAAATCGGAGTATTCCAAATTTTACCCAATGTACTCTTTTATTTTTCTACCTACTTGTAATAAAGTTATTACTTCAATTTGACCAAATTATATGATACACTAAAAAGTTATTCATATTTTTAGATCCAATTAAGTACCATTTCTGGAGTTACATTTTCATTTTATCTATAAATCTGGACAACTTGCCACAGAATTATCATATCAACGAAAATCTGACGGGGGTGTAAAAAGTTTATACATTGGTTGATATCTCGACTTGTCATCTTTCTCAGCGTTCGATAAAGGAATTTTGTGTTTGAAACGTTATGGTGGAAAAATTTATTTGATTCTAGTTTTAGCCCGTGAATTCCTCCAAGCGTAACAAAGAAGATTTAGGTTATTCTTCCGTTGATTTGTAAATCTTTATCATTAATTTACTGATATTTGGCACTAATTATGACGTAAAACAACGACGGAAGTGGAATTATTGTCTCCTCATTACAGCACTCACAAATGCCCTCACAAAAATGCTGTGTGCTACTACAAGTTTGATTTTAGCAAATAATATGTTAAATATTTTTGAGAACAGATATATTCATTTTCAATCTAATTAAACCGTCAGCTTCGTTACGCTGGGCTACTTATCGGAGTTAGAAGCTGAATACGCGATACTCGTAGAAAGAACCGATGTATAGTGTTTAATAACGTCACATTTCTTTTATAATGTTTCGATCAGATATTACTTTTGTGCTCCATCCTCAGTTAAGATAATATAGTGATACACGATGCAAGTTTTAGAACGGACGCTAAGCTTTCAAGCTGTTAAATATTTGTTAGTTTATAACAGGTTGCATGAAAAAAAAAAACTGAAATAAAAAATGATGTTCATAAGACTTTTTGATCTCCTGCACTGATGCCAGGCGATATATTGCAATTCTACGCACGTCTAATTGTAATTAATTATTTAAGGTTTTGAACAGTAAAATCCAGACAAAATTCATTCATTACTTTTGAAGCAATGCCGGATTACAGGTATAAGATTAGGTGTTCAGAATATATTTTAATTTCCTTCTACGTTGCCACATGATTTGGCGTAATACGACATACATAAGAAATTAATGGAGACTCTAAGGTTTCAAAATGTGAAAACTCTATCAAAATCTGTTCTGTAGTTTTAGTGTGAAGGTGGTATAGTCGAAAGATTCAAATAATACTGTGGTTTCAAGAAATGAATTCTGGTTTACTTAAATCCTCTGTTATTACGAAAGACAGAGGAGCGTTTTTCCGTGAGCAACAGAACGATACACGTTTATAACATTGAACGTAAGTTAACCTGTCGCAGATAAATGGCAGCACTTAAGCTCCTACCATTAGAATAGCTTTCTCCCGCCAAGTGGGAGGATCATCAATTCGTCCCTGAAGCTTCAGATCCTTAGATATTCGTGATGATCAGTAGTACGAGTATCTAGAAGATAGTAAGTTTAATTAATTTAACTTTATGAAATTTATGTGCTATAACGAATGTATATCATGCTTTAGATTGGTATATAGTCTTTATAACGAAGACAAATAAAATAAAATATAAAAGTCTACTTCGGAGTTATTAGAGTCGGGAAAGGAAGGAAGCCAAGGATAGGGAGGGATTTTAACCATGGCATTTTGAAGCAACCATACCCCCATTTGCCTATAGTGATTTCGCGAAAGTATGGAAAGCTGAGATCTGGATGACCGACGAGGATTTAAAACCACTTCCTCTCGAATGCCAATTCCTAGTGTTACCGCTCTCTCACCAGGATTGGTGGCCACTGAGAGGATGTAGCTGGAGGATAGAATCCCTGATTACCTTGTACGACATCGAAACTATACTGCAAGTTACACTTTCTCTCTCTTTTTTTTATTTTTACTTGTTGCTTTACGCCTGCCTCGTCGACGTTGAGGTCATTAGAAGCGGGATGGGACTGGGGACAAGGGGACAAGGAACGGGAAGAATTTCGGCCATGGTCTTTTTGAAGGAAGCATCGCGGCATTCGATAGAGTGATTTGGGGAAACCATGGAAAACTCAAATCTGGGTACCCGGACGGGGATTCGAACTGGTGTTCTCCCGAATGCGAGGCCAGAGCGTTAGCCATTCCGCAGGTTCAACATCTATAATAAAAACCATCATTTCCATGAAAGGGATACCATGTGGTTTTGTAGGCTCGCCAAGCATAGGTTCCTATATATTGGACTCAAGTCTGAAGTGCGCTATCCGAAGACATATTTACAACCTACCGTAGAAGGCGTGACGCTGATTTTTTCCTCCATGAGTATAGCGTTGTGGCATACTTGCAAAATTTCCAAGTGACCGTGAGATGTGGTGTTCAGATCAATGTGTTGGAGGAGTTGTGTATGGGAACCGGGTGTGAGCAGTATCGCCTTGCCTCACATACGGCAGGATTCCGTCCAGCCATCCCGATTTCGGTTATGCATGGTTTCAATAATAATAATAATTTCAGATCATTGTCGGGATGGTTTCTTCAAATGGCCTTGGCCGAATTCCTTCCGGTTTCTTGGCTTAAATCACCTCTTTCCTGTAATGAACTTGACGTTGACGAGATCAAAAGTCGTAAAAGGAAAAAACAAATTCCATGCTGGCATTCAGACTACACAATGACCCAATCACTATCAACAATGTAATAGACCATCGCATCACACGCAGTACGGAAAGAGTTTAGATTTATTGAAGGCTTTGTTATATAGTATCAGTTATTAGAGATTTTTGAAATCCTCTTCTATTTTTTTAGTGTCCAAGTAGGTGTGTGAATGTAATCCACCAGAGGACGTGAGAATAGCACTGTTTTTTAGCGACCTGATCTATCGGGCGGATTGTGTCTACACAGAGAGCACTAAGCTGACTGCCGCTTTAAGGGATATGTCACTGTCCGGGGGCCGGCTGAAGACGCCGGTGATCTTGGAAGCTGGGGCCGTTCCTGTTTCCATACCAAGTTGCGGCTTGAGTTGTCGCCCCGGGGGTCGTTGCAGCGCAGCCCTTGGACGTCTGAGGACACTGCTGCCTTCCTTCCTGTGTTAGCATAACGTCGCCTCAGCACCAGCGTCCTCGCCAGCCTCAAACACGAGGAAGGTTGGTTTATGGAACGCGTAACGATTCTGTGAACGTTAAAGGAGCATGCTTTTCAGCGACCTAGCAGGGAACGAAAGCGCACTCTAGACTTTTGTTTGTGTTCTACTTATGAAATATTAAAATATTCATTAATTCTAATGTAGAAATCTTCACAGCACCTTCAGTTAATTGAAGTAAATGTTACTGTAGTCAATAATTGCTTTATTTTTTTGCACAAATCATTTAGGCGTCAACGACCAGTTATGTACGTATATAATTAATTCTTTCGTTTGGTGTTTCTAGCTATCATATCAACGTTTTCAGTCATTTAAATTAATGTCACAACTAGTAGACTGATTTATAGCTCTAATAGTATTCAAGAAAAAGTTTTCCAAGCCGTATACTGTTGAACTGTGTATGACGTATTACTGAATAAACAGATTTAAATATGAAGCCAATAGATGATAGTATTGTATTTTTTTCCCGGTTCTGGTATCGAGATGCTTTGTTATGTATCAAGATTTTAAGCAAAATCTGGAGATAAGTTTATTTTTTAAAAACAAAAAAGTTTTCTCAAACACAATTTTCGCTTATAAGCCACATAACAATTTAGCAACAATATTTCAGTATTTAAATCTATTAAAAATAAGTTTATGTATTCCATGTTAACACTACTCAGCAAGAAAAATTAGCGTAAAGAATATTTTAAATCGTCTTAATATTGATCAAATGAATAGCATATGCTTTCAACTCTGTAATATATAATGTGAATTCTAAAATCGCCCATTTTCATGTTTATATTTTACTTATAAGTGATTGTGAGAATTTATCACTTTTTGTATAGATGCAGGTACTTACTTCTGATTGGTTATTATTATCATCGCTGATTTTCCACTCATCCAGGATAGGTGCGGTATCGAACTTTTCATTCGCACTGATACTCTTTTAAATAGTTTTTCGTCTAATCGATGTCGAGGTCATTATAGGAGATAATGTACTGGAGACAAACAACGGGAAGGAATTAAGCTATTGTCTTTTGACGGAACCATCCTGGCTTTCGCCTGGAGTGATTTCGGGAAACGTGGAGAACCGAAATTGAAAATGGTTGGACAGGTATTTGAACAAGCGTTTTTCCGAATGTCAGGCTCGAGATTTACTGCTCACCCACGCACCCATGTGTGAGAAACTTTGTTGTTCATGTGGAGATCTTGGAACATAACAGTCCTAATTATTGCGAATAAAAATTCTTACTCATTATTGTTTGTGTCTCGTGAGCCAGTTTTAAGGATTTTATAATATTACGTTCGACTTACTGGTATTATTTGGTGATTATATTAACGTTATAGAATGCTTTTAAACTGAATTTTAATGCCTTATGTTTAATTTATGATGTGATTTGTAATTAGTGCGATGTGCAGAGATTCCATAAACATGAGGAATTTATTTGAATGTATAGTGGAGCACGGTTGATTCTCAAAATTTGTACCAATAAGAAAGTAATAGTCAGTCATTTCTAATTTGCCAGCATCAACGGATTGTCTGGAGGCTTCAAAAACCTTTCGGGTGTTCTATCGGAAATGGCAAGTTCCGAAGTTTAATTGCATGGGCACAACGGATTTTTTCGCCTCGTTTATAAATGGAAACCGGTGGGCAATAAGCGGACAGAGGCGGAATTTAAACTAGTGCCTGGACGTACATCCCCAAATCCAGTATATTTACTTTTTCTTTCAATATTCTGTGCACTATAAAAACAGCCACTACATCTAAGGTGTATGTGAAAAACTGCTAAACCTAAACTTCGAATTTACTTTTCCTTACCATTGTATGATATTTTTAGGCGTGCGGCCCGTCAAGAACATTTTTCCGGCACGCGAGATTAATCACACTTTTACAAAATATATTTATTTAATAACGGACAAATTGTGCATCCATGTATTTACTTTTAGTGTTATATATTTCTTTAAAATTTTCATTGAGTATCATTATTGTTACATTATCTATATTTAGATGTAAGAATATTAGTAAACACAATAATAACTCAATATTTTTCAATTTTCACTCCAAAAAATATCTGTAGTGGGGATATATAATTTTGAATGCGGGCCTCGGAGTTATGATGCATTTCCAAAGTGGCCCGCAAGATCATTTGGGTTGGCCACCCCTGATCTAATTAGTCATCATAAAAAAAACTTGTTTCCAATGGATCATGATTAAATAGTGAGGTAGGAATGAGAAATTCGAATGCTTATAGTTTTAAGATTTAGGTTGAGATTTCATACAAATGTTAATTGCACACAATACTAACCTATTTTTTTTAATGTACTTATAAGTTTCTAGGAATACTAAATGAGTAGATAAATTATTATTTGCTACAGTATTTCATCTTTGCTGTGGAGAAAGCAAAAGGGAGACACTAGAATCTGTGTTTCTGTTCTTTCAATCTGGAAATACTGATAGTGAGAGTGCTGTCTGGGAGCCGGTGTCGCCGGCAGGTGTTTGTGTGTCACCTGCTGAATGCCGGCAGTTGAGGTAATTATCCGACAGCGGCTGCCTACCCCCACTCCACGTCTAGTGGTCGTTCCCCTCCCTCCAGGCACGCCCGCCCACGCACAGCTCAGCTCTGCGTACAACAAAGCCAATTCAGTGCGCCGCCACGTATACGGTGCCTAGTATTTCCACTAATATTAGACTTACTTAAAAAGATTATCGGAGATGTAGAATAAAGTGTATTACACAGTTCTTCTATAACCCTCCGTAAAAATGACGTATTCAAAAGCCTAAATAACAATGATGACCTATCCCAACTAAAACTCATGGACAGAACTAAGAAATAACACAAAAGTAGTTTTACAGTACAAGATCACTTGAAATAATTTCTACTGGTGTTGAAAGTAGAGTTAAGCATTACGAAGTATCCTCAAAAGTACACGCTGAAATTACAATGTTTTACACCAATAAACAATATATGAAAAAATTCAAACGTAGGACATATTTAAAATTTATAATATTCCTTAAAATGAATAACACACAAAATGTACAGTCACGTATGAATGCCTTTTGTAAGGTAAAGGCGTTTCCAAATCTACATTCAACTACGAAAGTCTTTAGTAAAGAAAAAGTGTTTACCAAAATGTACACTGAAGTATAAATGTATTTAGAAAAGTAAAAGTTTTTTTTAATTTTCTCAGCAAATGAAAACTTAATGTTCACACCAAACAATTTTCATTTTCGTTTTCAATGTCTACATATCGCCTCAAAATTCGGAACAATAACATTACACAAAGCAGGAAGATTCCTATATGTTGACAAGACAGTGCTGAAAAATTAAATTTCAGAACTGTCAAAACAGTACAAATATCATCCGACAAAACGTGCTAGACTATTCTAGGTGACTGGTTCGTAGTGGTCAATGTAATTCATACCCAAGACGGACTGAAATAACACAATCCCCTACATTGATTTAGTAATTTCCTTCTTTTTTGTATAGCAGATCATGAGGAGTTCCATTACTGAATTTATTAAGTGTTCCCAAAAATGTTGAATGGTATTTGAAATCCAAAGTTCACTTAACTATATCCAAAATAAGTTAAAATTATGGGATTTCTGTTTGTCCTAGTTACTTCTGCAATTTAATTTTAAATCTGCAGTCAGAGCCCTCGTAATCATTGTCACTCTATGCAGCACGTAACTTACAGTGAAATATAATTCACGATATACCCACTGAATAAAATGATATATCAAGAATATGTACGTATGAAATAATAATTACCCAACAAAAAGTGACTACATTACAAACTGATGATAAGGTTACCGCACAGACCAACTAATGATTCATTACCGTAATTTGTCTAAATTAGTTTTTTTATCAGAAGATTGTTAGGCCTAAATGACACACATGCACTAAGATTAATATCTTTCATGATCAATAGTTTCCTGCATGTTGAGGATATGTTTTCATTTCGTTGTTATAGCAAATTAGAAAACTTATTGACTCATTCAACACAAAATAACAATCAATCAAGGTATAAGTTAAAATGTCGATGTGCATCACTCATTGATAAATGTTTGTTTGTACTTCTACATCAAATATCATCAAGCGTCGCAAACTTTGTGAGAGAACGCTTCTGTAGTTTAGGCTATGGGCACCATATTGCAGTATTCCGGTAGCCACCAGGATACTTCGTTAACCGACACACAGTGTCGAAAAAAATGACATTGCAATTTAATAGGAAATATCCTCCTGCAAAATTCACTCAATCTTTGAAATAACCAAAACTAATTCCTTCGATCCACAGGTCAGAGTGTTTTTTTTTTTTTTCCCCTTCAGTTAAAGTGTCATAACGTTACACATAATTAAAGTTTATAACTCCATTTCATCTTCTTCATTGCAAACAAAACATATTTATTAATAAATTTTTATAATTTTTTTATGTATGTTTACAGTAAATACGGCTTTGTACGCAGTTAGACACCAGTTAGAACGTTACGAAGAATGGAATATTTGGCACAGAGCTATGAAAGTAACGGATTTCTAGTAATTGGTTCGTTCCTGAACTATTTAAGTGATACTTTCTGCTCCTTACTCTTATACAGATATAGAATTCCATTCATCTCAGTTTTTACGCTGCAGAAACTGTATACGTTTGACACCAATAATTCCCTATTTAAGTGGACCACTTCTCTTCCATATTTGTCAATGTTTTCTGTATCGATAAACTCACTTTAAACTTAAGACGCTTACTAAAATTTTAAAATGTTGTGCACAATAAGTGACAGTGATTATTAGAAAAATTCAAATAAAGGAGTAATTAATTTATTAATATCGCAACGTATACTACAGTTAAAAACATGGGAGTTTTATATTTACTTATTATCACTTAATAACATTTATATAGAACAACAGTTCTTAAAACCCGTTCACTTCTTATTGAATGGTAAATATTAATTAATATTATTTTAGTACTAATTGGAGGAGTAGGTACGATGACAATTAAACAACTTTTTTTTTCCTAACCAGTCATCACGAGGTGAAGTAATCTAACTGAAGCTACCAGATGAAAATACACATTAATGAATAAGACTGGTGTTCAGTTAAATATATGATTGCTGCATTAGTCTGATTTTTGACACAAACCAACATATTTTATTACCTAACCTTTCGAATAGGGATTTAACAAGTTATCTTTTTAATCTTGTCATTAGTTCTGTTGCGCTGCATAACTTTCAGTTTACAGTTTCATCGCTATGAAGTTTAATGCATTGGGGGTATTACATTACATTACATTACATTACATTAATTTCTTGTTACGTTTTAACGGTCGGCTGGGGCTGCTGCCTGGAGCTGTGAAACTCACTGCCCTCAGAGAGAAGTTGGGCGGTAACTGCTCAGACAAGTTCCACCACTCGTTTTTCTCCAGTCGCCAACAGATCTACTGACCTCAAACTCCTCTATGTGAACACGAAATTCGAATTGCTCTCCCTTATCCAACCGGCTGTACTTCGGATTCTGTTCATAAATTATTATTATTTTTTTTTAAATTTAAGAACGGAGACTTTCCCGGCGTAGGATTGCAAAGAGGTCTTCACGGGTCTACCACGGGATTGTGTTGTGGAAACACAATGTTTCGACGACTAGCTCCTCCGTCTTCCTCAGGTGTGGAGACATCTGTACTGGTCGGCTGACCTACAGATACTGAAATTTTTTATTTGTTACTAATTTAGTCAAAACTTATGTACCTAGTAACATCACACTGTGCGAAATAAAGAATCTAATAAGTCTATCGTCATGTTAATTCCCTCTATTTTACTCTGCCGGTAGTCTAAAGTGGTAGGTTACTGAACGTCCTTATAACTTCACATCCTTTGCTTAAGGAAGTTTCCTCAAACAGTGGAAAACGCAGTGCTAACATCCATATTTTCAATACTCTCTCTATATCTTGAAATTCTACCTTGCTTGATGGCGAGGAGGCGAAGGAGCATTGACAGAATCTGACACCTATCATGGGGTTATCTTCTCACAGATCCAGCGTAGTAGGAAATTTTCACCATGGTAGCCTCGCCATCAGGCTATTAGAGTTGACTGTGTGCATCTTAATAACCAAAATGAATGTGAAAATCCTGTCTTAATTCACTCATTACCACGCAGTGCGTTTAGAGCAAAGGCATACGGCACTATCTGCCGTATGAGGGCTTAAACTAATCGGTCCATTTCATAGCCTTCTTAATAACAAGTTCAATTTGTCGGCGTGGGGTTTCATCTTGCTCCGTTTTTGTTCTTAATATACATAGTAAAAATACTATGTTTAAAAATTGTTCTACGTGTATACAAATATACATACATTTATGGACGAAAAGAACTGACCACCTTACATCTGTATGCACGCCTACAAAACGATGCTCCAATCAGCTGTTACAGTAGATATAGATAATTTATTATTTAGCGTCTTTCAGTCTGTAAAAATTCGTTCTAAATGTTTCTTTACGCTGTTGTATGTGATTGCTTTGTAGTAATTTCAACTAATTTTGTTTTTAAGTACTTCAGCAACTAAAATAAGTTTAAGCGTAATTTGCTGATTTATTACAAAGCAGTATTGTTATAAATACAGAAGTATCCGATTAAGTGTCAGCAGAGACATTTTATTTGTTTTATGAAAATTATTTTCAAAGCATCATTTTGTCAACTTTACTTGCTCTAAAATATTGCATTGTTGGCAGCTGCGCATACCATTTCCTATTTAATAATCGCAGCGGCCCGTTATGGAGACAATTTATGAGCCATAAACTAAACGCGAGAATAATTGCGTGCTCAGTGCAGCGGTGCGCGGAGAAAGCCTGCAAATCACGCTAGATTGTGACGCGGGCTGGTATTTTCATCACGGTAAGGGGAAAGAGCCGGAGGCAAAAGCTCTCTGCCGGCATCGATACCACAACGCTACCTAACACAGGCGGATTTATGGGGCAGGCCACGCAGATAGGACGGGACGCCGCCTCTAGCAATGCTCGCATCCATCGCTGTTATTTAGCCACATCGAATAGGAAAAGCTAGTAGTCCTACCTTTAAAAGTACGATAAAGGAGACTCATGTAACGATATGTTGTATACATTAAAGTCTAAGAGTGTTCTTCTCTTGAGTAATAAGAAGTTTACTGAAAGTGTTCTAAAAGTAAAATCATTATGAAAAACCAATGAATAATAGTTCAATGTTGCATTAAGAGGACGATAGCATTCATAAAGGAAAACATTTCGAGATGGAGGTAAAGGAAGCACCGAATTAAAGAAGATGCACCCGTTGATAATTAGGCTCAAAAATCATAAAAGAATAAGAGAAGCAGAATACTGATAAGAAGAATGACATAGTATTACAGATATTAAGCAGGTTGACAGAAAAATATTTTAGTTGCCACGGAAGAAATAATGCTTAAAATTATATGTTGATCTGTGTGTTAATGATTTTGAAAATTAAATTTGTTAAATTTAGAGGAGTTGGAAATGACGCTATATGAATGACTGAATTACTTTATCTGTGTTGTATTCGTTTGGTGATTAAAATAAATTATCCGTCCACACACGGAGATGCGTCTTACAAGTAGTTTATTTTTTATCTACATCGCTCATCTAAGTATGGATGGACACAGCAAAGAATGTACTAAATTGTTGCATATATAACTTATTGCGTTTTATTTTTGACGTCCACAAATAACAGGCTTATATTGTGGGTTCGCTGTGTGTGATATGTCTGGTAATGATTTCTTAATTGAATCAAAAACCAAGCCATCCTTCACGGAAAAATAGTGCAACAACCTAATGCAGTATCTGTACAAACTATATGAATTGCTTCTACGTAAATTATTTTTGCAGTTACTAAATGAAGTGGCAGTTCTCAGGCGGGTGCATATTTGCATTGTAATGTTGTGAGACCATAATACTGAACGTAATTAGTAACTGCTAATAATTTTTTGTACGATTTTGAGTACTTTGTGTAGGTATGCCTCTGGAAATTACTGTGCATTATCCTGAATTTGAGGGGAGGAAGAAGTAGAGGGCACATTACTCTTCATGCTGAACGTTTTTTAGATATTACGATCTACTGGATTTATGGTATCTCGTAAGAATCAATTGTGGTGTGAAACATAATAAATTTGGGGTATAAGAAAAGAAATAATGAGTTTTTAAATTTTTTAACAAATTCATTTAAGTGTTCTCTTTTAACACAATATACAGGGTGAGTCACAAATGAGTAGGGTGTAAGGCGACTGGCGAATGTGATATTTGTAGGTTTTAGTATGCAGCTTTGATTTGATTGAATAAATTACTGCCATGTCACTATGATGGAAATTTTCACCAAGGTTTGCCCCAGATTCGTTTCTGATTCTATGAACGTAAACTGCAGCCACTGAACGAAAGTGATCGGTAATGGCGCTGAAAGTAACTATTGTTTCTTAAAATTTGTTTTTAAGGTAGCAATTACCAGTTCGGATTGAGAGGTGATATGATGTTCTTTTTTTTCCCGTATATCCTCACATATGGTACCACCAGTGTCCAGAAAAGGTATGTTTGATGTTGAAATGGTCAAAAGATCATTATTGATCGAGGGAGATGTAGTTCCTGTTTCATTTATAATGAATAATTAATATTAAAAAATTTATAAATGAATGGCGCCAGATATTTTCTTGCAGTAAATTACAAGACCACTGACTTCAAACTTCCCAAAAGATGGTTTATTAAGAATAAAATTTTTTTTCGTAGTTACTAAACCGTGATTAAGCAAATTGAACATGAACAAATGCTTACCAGATCATTAAAAATTCAAGTTTTGAATATTCTCTCAGGGTTTTAAACTTGATTTAATTTTTTGAATCGTCAGACTAAGTTGCAGGGCAGCACTAGGCGAATGCAGTTACAATTGGCGGTAGCTGTAGATTATGTTGATGTCGTTACCATTTCTGTAGAATGATCGGGCGTCGACGATTGCAAGAAGTTGCGGACTAGCTCGCAACGCGAGTTTACGCCCTCTATTTAATCTATCAGGTCTGTCTCATAGCACTGGTCACGATCTCAGTCCATGTGTTCGTTCTGACTATATCTAATTCTCCTATATTAGTGTCTATCTCTGAAGCGTCGCTTCCTGTCGACGAGCACTAAACTTTCTTCTCACAGACCATCAGCCGGTCCGCATCTAGAGTTTGCCATACAAAGGTGAAATATAAACATTAGTTCATAATAACCATTTTGGCGTTTATTTATTGATTTGTCATATTTTATATGTTCACCACAGTACGAAAATCTCCTTTGGTTTTAATTGTCACGAGGCTTCCGTATATTCGGAATTTTACCACATATTTCTAACTGCGCTCTCTTTCTCTCGCTTCCTGATGCATCACTGTTATCCTCCCAGCTTTGGAATTTCCACTAAATCACTTACGTTCAGAGGGCCCCTCCCCCCTCCCGAAGTCCAGGTTCCCGCTATAATTTCCGATTGTTCACCTTTTGTTACAAACAGACTACCGTTTTTAGTGTCCTGTTAAATCAGTGTTCGTATGTAACTGTGAAGTGTGACTTTTACTATAAATGGATATTGAGTAGAGAAGTAGATTAACAATTGAGAAAACAATTCTTTGTATGGAGTGTCTTGATGAATGGAGCAGAGATGTGGACCAGGCGGGGAGGAGGGGGGGGGGCGAAAACGGAAGTGAGTGAATAGTTTTGTCAAACGTAGATCTGGAGAAACTTGTCAAACGTTGTTCTGGAGAAACATGTCAAAGATGAAATTGGTGGGAAGGTTAGAGACTGAACAGGTTCTAGAAAGTTAAAACCAAAAGACCACTATGAAATAATATAAAAAAGGAAAAGATTTGTGAGAAAAGGAAGTATTAACAACTCTACAGGATGCATAGTGAAAGTAACCTCAGAAGTACAAAAGAGGGGATAAATATGGTTGGTGACATGAAGTTAAATCAAATATACGGAGAGATGGCGTTGAATGTTAGAGATGGATGTGAAATAGGATAAAGACCTGCATAAGGGCTGAACACCAGAAATCTTGAAGAACTCTGATTGTAAGTTTTGTACCTACACTGAAGGGGAGAATCACAAAAATGTTTCACTAGTTTTTATCAAATATTGCACACAGTTATTCTTGACCTCTGAAAAATAAACTGTGACATGAAACACGTTGTTATTGTCGATAAAAGAAAAATCCGATTTTTAGCTAACGATTTTAAAGGTAAAGGCTCCTCGCGCCCGGCTGGATGGAGAATGGAAAAATAAACAGTTCTGGTTAATACGTGTATGGCTTGGAGACTAATAGTTTTAGACGAATATAATTTTGTATTAAATTTTAAGACTGATACTAGAACCCGTTATAAGACGCAAATGCATTTCATACGCTGTGGTGGCATAGTGAAATGTAAGTTCAGTTCTAGTCCTCAAATTTTTGGTTGAATTTTGTATCAATTTTTATTTGGGTTTTTCTTATTTTATAATTAAGAATTGATACCAATTTAGATAAATATTAATATCTACTGTAATATAAATTTTGAAACACTTTTAATAAATTTTACTCTTGGAAATATCGTCTGGATATTTATTTTTCTCCAGCCTTATGATATAGGGTTAAGCTGTATCATATCGGCATTAATCAGGAAAGGCTTTAAAAGAAAGTTAATTAGCCTTTAAAAGAAAGTGACAATGTAGCGTGAGAATTTCCATTAATGGCGTCCAAACTTCAGAATCACTGGTTTGTTTGTTTTTAATTATCATGTATACTGAAAGCTAAATGTGTCGAAAAGTTTAACGTATGTTGACAATATTAGAGTTAAATTTAAAAATGATAAAATATTATTGTCACCCAATTTGCATAGTTTTTACCCTGCGAAAGTTTTAACGAATCTTTAAAAAAAATCTAAAAATAAATTCCATGCTTGGAATAAATTGTACATATCGAGACCACACACGCCTCACGTTGATCCTTAGATAAATTTTTTTTCGAGTATAAAAACTAATTTTCAATTTTTTCTGAAAAATCTCAAATTTGCCGAAAACAGTTATTTAATCAAGCATCTTATGTGCTACAAAAATATTATTGGTTAGTTTATACAGTGTCGTTTAGCCCACGTAATCATAACTAAAAAAATTATATTTTTAAATTATGAATTAATGCAAATTGTGACATCACACAAATCATTTTCTGAGTAGTCCGGAATAGCTACAATTTTTTCTTATCTAAAACGGTGAGATATATCCCTTGTTATTGTGGAAGAGCTGAAATCTGTCAAGAATAACATTCCGGAAGTAGTTCACTCCGATGACGTGTGCGCTGTAAAGAGAAAGCTTCCAGTCGTAGTTGTGAAAATGTGCGTTTACAAATAATAAAGGCGAACAAATCATTTTCAACCAGTCCTATATCACGTCAAATGTCGAACAAATTAAGAGGTGATTAACTCAATAATTCATTACTCATGAAACAAGTTTTTTGATATTCTATTAAATTTTTGCGTTTCTCTCTGCCTGAATCCCTTATATTTTTTTCCGTATATGTCTTGAAGCTACTTACAAGCAACACATAATGAGAACACTAAAGATATGAAGGAAAAAAAGCAGTTGGTATCTGTCGCGTTTTAAAAGGTTTTGTTGAGCTGCTGCAGAAATTGATAAAAATGTACGAGCTTGACAACAGATAATTAACAACTAAATTATTTCACTCCGTTTCTCGCGGTTTACTTGACAGAGCACAGTCAAAACAATTGTAAATGGCAGGGTTCAAGGACGGCGAGCGTTTACCGTTGCCTTGTGCCGCGCGGCGCCGCGCTTTGCCCTGCTCATTAGAGGCGGAGGGTTGGCAGCAGGTGGCCCGTTACGGCACCTCGTTTGCCTCACTAATGACTGCGATCAGCGAGCGGAACGCGACTGTTTGTCCCTGCACCAGGAAGACAACTTTGCAACATCAAAAACAACACCTATATTTTAGTGTAGCAGTGTAACTTGGAAACAAATATTTTTATTGAACTTGCTTATTATGTTCTTTCCTTCAAAATAAAAGATGATAAATAAACGTTAATAGTACAGAACAGCGTTATTCAAAAAGGAGTAGCACGTTTTTCGTTTTGATTTATAACAAAAGATACTAATACGTGCCGCAATTTACTGGAGTGACCAAGATTCAAAGATTGTAAGCCCCACCTGTTAGTTCAATTCTCTGCCGCCAAAGGCGTTGTAGTTTTCTTGCATGGAAATGGCGACGCCATAGGATAAGTAGTTTTGTGTGCTTACCTTTCCTTTTGTACCCTTCGTTTACGAATTTCTAATGCCAATCGTTATGACAAGTGGAGCATTATTGAAATTACAAAGAAATCCACGCTGAAAATCAACAATGAATTCACATTTTACATAATGTATCACACAAAACGATTATCTATTCAATGATGTATGGCACGTATCTGTATATTTTAAACTTTGCGAGAAATAAAAGTGCAAGATCTACTCCTTCTTTTTTAATAGCCCTGTATGTTTATACACTATCGAAAACTTTATTTCAGATGATTTTGTCTCCATACACCCAAGCAATTATTTTAGATATTTGATGCTGTGGTGGTAATTCACGTGTCAGATGTTTAGTAGAGAGTGGGAGAAGAGAGTGCAACATGATATCGATTGGATCAAGCCAAAAGAGGGTCTACCACCTAGGTCCGAACAACCATGGCGCATATGGAAGTCACTAAATAGCCTTCGAGTTGGAGTTGGCCGATACAAAGATACTCTTGCTTCATGGTGATACCTGGCAGAACATCCAGACACCACATGTTCGTGCGGGTAGAAGATAAAGTATGGAACATCTGTTGTCGGAATAAATGTATCCCAATTTGAACTTCAATCAGCTACTGTCAAACCCATCACATTGGTGGAAAAACTACCTCATATTTGATGCTGTCATCGACACGAGAAGAAGAAGAACTGTTTAATAAAAGTCAGGTGTTGATGCATCCGATTGCCTATTGTGCTTAGAAGTTACGTTACTATGAAATCGGTTACATTATGAAGTGACAAATGTGTACTTCTCATTTACGATCGAAATAAAGAAACTTTTAGTTTAACAGATACATTGAAAAGAGGCCAACAAAGGCGGATGTAGCTGATACAGTGTAGGTATTACAACCTGTTACCCTGTAACTGTAAACACAGTTTATGCTTTTCATGTGCATGTATATGTACATTGTAAACTGGGCCTGTTTAAATGCTTTTCATAACAATTTTTTTATTCACAATTTAGGAAAAATAAGCTGTAACCATCAAGCTAATGCAACTGTTCAGATCTGACGTAGTTACCAACAACGTAGCGCTATGGAAAGATAGCTGCTACAAATATCACACTCATAATAGTCGAGAATGTTGAGTTTGGAACTTCAGTATTAATCGACTTTCTCGCATGCGAAAGCAAAGAGTTATCCACGAAAATAATATTTGGTAAATAGCTGTTCTGATTTTCTAATTATTTGTTGAAGAACTAGAATATCTGTTTCACATCTATGCTTGTATTTAGTCCAAATAAATTTAATAAACTCGAAAAGAAAGTTAAGTTGAAAGGAATGCCCAGTGCCAGGGTATACCGAAAGCCTTGGCCATTTTTCAGGCGTTCTGAGGACCATTATTAAGTTAAATTCACGTGGCGGTAAGGTACGCACAAGTTACTGCAGTAGAATTGTATGCAGGTGACGCATACATAACTCAGCACCAATCTGAGCTGTATGATGGTAATGTAGGTTGCAGTGTAGTATCAATTACAGCGTCGTTCCTGAGATTTTGTCACGATACGCTGCATATTTTACTAGTTTTCCCAGGAGGACATAAATAGTTGTGACTTTAATGCATGTTAAATTGTTTGTCTTTAACTTTTGCTGTAAAGAGATCAGAGTATTATTTTATTACATACGGTTGATGTTTTCTTATTATGAAAGGACCATTTATAAATGTAGTGATAACCTCTACATTGTCATTTAATCCTCAATTTATTCTCCATTTCAATTCTTTACTGCACAGTCTATCTGCGAGGTATACTAATTATTCTCTGTTACCATGGAGAAGGCCGAAAACGAAAAGTTTCTGTCATATACTTGTTGGTATATTGTTCGTAGATCGATTTGGTTTGTTAATCATCCAAAAATATCAAGGAATATCAAACGGATTTTTGATACGAGAAATTAATCGGTGGTTTATAGATAAATTAATGGAATTCCCAGTCATCCCAACAAGTTTAACATGTACTTTAAAAGTCAGGAGGAAGTGCTACGAAATATAGTATACACTAAAAAATAAAAAAAACAGGATTATTACTTCCTACTTTTATACAGATCATTATTTCTCCTTGACTTCGTAGCACAGGAATAGGAACACAATATATTTCATTATTTTTCATCTTGACAAGTTATTCATGGAATATTTCTCAGAAGTGCTAGTATTTATAGTCTTATGCTGAGTTATGTCACAGGATGCTCCATTTTGGTCATCTTTGTTGTGTATATTGTACCTTTGGTCAGGGTAATAATTTAATTAGGTACTTCATTTGGAAATATTCATAATAATGTTTCGATGTTTGATAACATTTAAAATAAACCACGAACATGAAGTGTCCAATAAATAAACTGTAAAAGTATTTACTATGGAGTGTTGTAGACCTTAATATTTGTTGGATGGAGTGTACGACTGTGTGGAACGTTCTTCATAACATCAAGATAAATAGTACCATAAATACCCTTGAGAAGGCCACTGCAATTATTTGGCGATCTGGGTTTTGCGAACCTATCAATTTATTTACTTTTGTGAGTTACCAAGACATTCTGTCATTCACTAAAAGCTGAGACGGAGTCTGGCTGCCTTAGAATTGTTTTCTGTGGGACTGAGAGAGACGCCTGGCATCAGACTGGGACTCGGGGAACCAATATGTTCCCTGAGTAGAACGAACGGCGTGTTCCCTCCAACAGACCCGAAAGTAATATCATGGAAAATGTTTCCACACAGTAATTTTGCCAGGAAACTGTAGTTTTCAAACGTCGTTATCTAGTTCCATTTTAATATAGTAACAAGGATCTAACTTCCTTTAAATATTTTTCCACAGTCAGAAAAATTGTTAGCTTTTTATCGAATAATTACTTTTAAACCACAATTTATCTGAAATCTTATCCGCTTAGTGTAATGATAAGTGCTATGGTGAATGCTGCTAGTTCGTATTTGTGTTGTATTGCAAACGAGTATTAGTATTCCTTGATGGGAACTATGCAAACTAATTCAGCTAGCTCAGATAATTAGGATGCTGGAGAGAGCTCCAAGGGCGTGAAATGGGATTCAGGGTGTTTTGCTTATATTAGCAGCACTGGAATTCAGTTATTTGAACCGTTATGATTCTAACAAGACATTCTCATACAACCAAATGCATAGGCTTATATTTGTATAACGCACTGCCTCAAATATAAAAACTTGGAAAAGAAACTACCAAGGTGAGTAAGTAATAATTTGCATCAGTCACAACACAGAAAAACAAATATAGATATTGGTAGTCTATTTTAGGATGTTAAGACTGTAAGTATTTATTTACTGTGGAAAGATGGTTCGACGATTGTTTTAAACTTTCCATTCATATCTTTTTTACTAGTTTACTGCAAAGATCAGTGTTCATGAGATAGATAAATTCCTTAAACGAGATTTTATGTTTGTTCCTAACTTTTTCATGTACTTTCCTGTTTCGTAAGGACACTGTATAAACCAACAAGAAAAGGCATGAAGGTTTTTGAACACTGTCGTATGTCGCGGATAGAATCATGCAAAGAACACTTCAAAGACTTTATTATTATTGAAGCAGCAACTGAATGAATATCCTTCGGAATCTGTGATCACAACATTTGTTCATGATAAATAGTACGAGTGAATCTTACTCGCCCGTCTGATTGATCAGGAATCATTTTAATTCACTACCACATCTGTTTAGTGTTCAGTTTAGCTCGATTGTTTGTTTATTGCTTTACGTCTCGTCAACCTCGATGTTATTAGAAGCGGGAAAGAACTTGATATTAGGAACTGGGAGGAATTCGACCATGGCGTTTTAGAGAAACCATCCTGGCATTCGCCTGGGGTGATTTGCAGAAATCATCGAAAACTCAAATCAGGATTACCGTCCTCCAGAGTATGAGGCCAGAGCGATTCGGCTCCATGCTCGGTGGATTTTGTTTGAAATGTAACACTTAATGGGCGACGATGTTGTTATGTGGCCGCTAGCGTTCTTTACAAAAATTTAAATTTTATTGCTGCCATGGGCTAGTAAAAAGGTTCTGTTTTCTTATGGAAATGAAAAACATCTGGGAAACGAAAAAATAAACCAACCTCTTGTTTCAAGGAATGATGGCTAAACGTATAATATAATTAAAATCAGCGTTGTTCTCCATATAGCCGCAAGAGTTTGTTCTTTTGACTTGTTTTTGTTTAGTTGGATAAAATTTAAATGGATGAAAATATCGTAGAATTTGTTTCTTAAAGAAGCAGGATATTAGCAAACGCCTTATCGGGAGTTGTGTATCCGCTTTAAATGAAATATAAAACAAAAAACAAAAACAAGACTATAAGTGAAGCGTCAGGAACCGATGTTAAAGACAGACTACTGCTCCCCATTGAAATGTTTTCATTTTATTTAAGATTTTTTTATTTTTGTGTATTAATTGATTAATTTTTCTGAGCTCTTGTGAGAGACGGATTGTTAAAATTGGCTGGATAGTGCGTCGAGTATAGAATTTAGTGAAGCTTGAATGTTAAGGTAGTGGGGAACTCTCATTCGCTAAGCGCTCTGAGAAACTTCCGCTGTTGAGTTGCTTTGGGCCACTCGCAAGAGCACACAGTCAGTTCTCGAGGAGTCTGCAGCCATCGAATTATACTCAGTCTATGACAAGTTGTGTCTGTTCGTTTCTCTTCTTATAGGCGATCTCCAGACATTTAGAATTTTGAGCGAAGTTACTGAATAAGGTCAGTGGTTGAATTACATATTTTGTAATGAACACTGGTGACCATTATTCAAAATTTAACCTCTTACCATAACTTTAAGTTAACTGAAGGACGTCCTTACTTACCGTAGCAGAAGTATTAACACACAGACAAAAAATTAAATATTTGAGCAGTCATGTCTTCATGAAGATGAGTGTTTACATAGCTCCATGCAGGGATTAGCGATGTTAATAGCTTCCTTAGTTCACACCCATCTTGATTAATAAGTACCTTGGGCCATTTAACTTTTCGTTAGTATATTTTTATTTTACTGTGAAGCCATTATTAGCCTAACAATCATCCTTTCCTTCTTATGATGACGAATAAACTACTTGTCTTAGAGGGCACTTTAGTATTGTAGTAGGATGACCGTAATGGTTTACCAATACAACTTTTTTTGCATTAAAAATACCAACAATTGAGTATTTGTGTAAAACATTACCGTGTGCTAAATGTCTACACGATAGCTCACTGGTCGAGTGGGGGGGGGGGGGGGGATACGTTCACTAGACCTAACACTGTCCTATATTTACATACACCGTAAAAGAGCCAGGCTTGTCCCGAATGAACAAAGGGTGAGGGCTCCGCTGGTCCCAGCGACCGTGTGTTCCCCGGAGAACTATAAGCTAGAGGTTGTGAGATATATAAATAAATAAAATGCCAGTCTCACTTTTTGATCTTTGAATGACTTGGAAGGTTTCATAATCGATGACTGGCGAGATGTGGAATGCACTGGATGGTTTTTTAAGCTGAGGGAGGAAGACCCGGATCACGAATTACAGATACTTGCAACACAATCAGATGCAACATCGGAATGTAGGAAGAACGTAAAACAACAGTTCAAAATCCTCGTAATTAACTGTAAAAGAGTTTGTAAGATACAACCTGAACTTGAAAGCGTTATTTGTAGCACAGAAGCGGATATCTGTAGAGAAAGTTGGCTAAAACCGGAAATAAGTTCCGCCGAAACTTTTAAATATAGCATTAACGTTTTTCGTAAAGACAGATTACATTCTCATGGAGGTGGGGTAGCTGTGAGTAAATTCATCCCAAATAATGAATTAGACGTCGATACAATCTATGAAATCATATGGATTAAACTCAGTGTTGCAGGACGCTTTCTACCGTCCATCCGATTCCGACAGTTAACGCCGATGAGTTAAGAAAAAATGTAAATATAGCAAGCCGTTTTCAGGATCATGCTATGATTCTAGGAGACGACTTCAACCTGCCTTATATCGACTGGAGTAATTACGTTCACATTACAGGTAGCAGGGATAAGGCAGCTTCTGAAGTAATTCTCGATCTGTTCTCAGATAATCATCTCAAGCAGCTCGTTAATTAACCTACGCGGTGTCATAACCGCAGCGAAATCATTTTAAATCTGCTGATTACCAACAGGCCAGAATAATTCACCGACATTTGAACGATCACAGGAATAAGCGGTCACAAAGCGGTAATTGCGACTATCAAATTAATGACCAAGCAAAAAAGGGGAAAAGGACGGATTGCATACAGATTCAGTAAGGCCTCAAAGGAGTATTTTAGAACCTACCATAACTTCAAGTTAACAAGGGACACCGTTGAAGAGATGTGGCATCGATTTATATGTATAGTCAGGGAAGGTATGGGAATACATATACCGAAGCGGACAATAAATGAGGAGGATGATCCACCGTGGTACACATGCGAAGTCAAAAGATTATTCAAAAAACAAAGGAGGATACACGCACGCTCAAGAAGGAAGGGGTGTCGCAGTGATTTAGAAATCTTAGCTGAGTTAAGAGAACGTGTTAAGAATATAATGCACGAGGCCTTCAACGATTTTCATTCCAACGCCCTCTCTAAAATTCTCACAGAAAACCCAAAGAAATTTTGGTCGTATGTACGAAAAGTCAGTTGTACCAACAACAATATTCCAGTACCAATTCGTAAAGATTCCGAAATTAATGAAAGCCGCGATAAAGCTAACGTACTAAATACTGTATTCAAAAATTCATTTACTGATCAAAATAAGGATAGCATTCCCATTTCCCCACGTAATATCGAGTTGGTGATGGAATCATTACGAATAGATACTGCAGGTATCTTAAAGCAATTAGAGCTCCTGAAGTGGGAGAAAGCACCGCGTTGTTGTTTTTGTTGTTGTTTTTGTGGCTTTAGGGCACGTCGACAGCGAGGTCATTAGCGCCCTAACAATGACCAGCTAATACTTTGCTAAAATAATATTAAAATACCATCTGCATGGTCGACTGTAAATGTCTCGGCCATACGGACAGCAAATAAAATAATTAAAAAAGAACATGGCTTTAAACGCGCCACTAGGACCTGATTACCATAAAACACCTGGATGGCTGAAAAGTTGCCAAACCGGTTCACAAAATAATTAAAAACACTACATGTCTCGATGGCTGTATAGAGGCCAGCGAGACATAAATTATTAAGATATTAAAATTATAAAAGATAAAAACAATGCAAATAGATGTGTGGCTGTAAAGAGGCCACCCATACATCATAAAACTAGGCCAATCTGCCTAAAATTTTAGGCAATAGACTGTCCAATACACAAATTTAAAAACACTCGCCACACTACTGCTCTCGTTGTTAAAAATGAGAGACAGATCGTTGGCCAGGCCAACGCCTGCCCCTAAAACTAAAAACGTTATTGTAATTGCTTTAGGGCGTGTTGACGGCAGGGCCAATAGCGCCCTAAAAATTACCAGCTATTGCTGTGGCTTATGAAAGTACTAAAATACTGCCTGCATGGTCGACTGTAAAGGGGTCGGCCATACAGACAGCAAATAAAATAAGTCATAAAATCAGACGTGGCTTTAAAGCGACCACAATGACTTAAAACCGTACAACACCTGTAAGGCTGTAAAGGGGCCAAACAGGTTCAAGAGAGGATAAAAAACACTACATGTCTTGCTGGCTGTGTATTGGCCAGACAGACAAGAATAATAACAATACAAAAAATAAAAACCATGCATATGGATTGGGTGGCTGTAAAGAGGCCACCCATCAGTCTTAAAATTAGACCGATCTGCCTAAAATTGGTTTCACCCGCCTCGGTTCGGGTGGGTCGTTGGTCATTGCCCGCTGAGGAACGGGATCAGGCTCATCCACCAGCATTGCAGTTTCCTCTGGTTCTGAAGAGTCTGACGTCTCCGACTCAGCGTCCTCCTCGACTACCTCCTTGCCCTTCTTTCTCGACCTCTTTCCCTTTTTCTCCCTTTTACCAGGTGATCTGGGAGGGGACGAAGAGGGAGATTTAACGAACAGAGTCGGGTCCGTCAGCCTAAACCTCGGACCCCGTGTCTTCAAGTCGCCTTCAGGAACGTTGATAGCAGTTGGTAGTGCTACTGCTTTCACGGCACGTGGTGGTATTGGAGGTGCTGGTAATTTCACTGCTACTGCTGGTGGGTCCTGTTTCACTGCTGCTGGTGTGATCGAGGTCGCAGACGTGTTGCTACCGACGTCCGCGGTCTTAGGCGTTATGACCTTAGCGGGTTTGGCACCGCATTTGCACTGACACGAGCACGTAGTGCTTGTGCCGATGTCTGCAACGAACGTCTGGGTAGCAACACTCTGTTTCCTGACGGGAGCTGAAGCCATCTTAGCAAAACTTGTTGCAAATACTGGGGCGGCAAGTAACTTGGCCTTCTTCTTAGCTTCCCCGTAAGGAATCCGCTCTTTGGTCTTCAGCTCCTGTATCTTGCGTTCTTCAAGATACACTTGACACTCCCTGCTCCAGGCGGGGTGCGAACCGGAGCAGTTGACACAAGCCTGTGGAAGTGTACAACTGACACCCGGCTCGTGTGCGCCCTTCCCGCAGTTTCCACATGTGGGGTTGCCCTTACATGACGCCGTCGTATGTCCGAACCGCTGACACTGGAAACAGCGCATCGGGTCCGGAACATACGGACGGACGTTAAGGTTTAAATATCCGGCCTTGATATTCTTGGGCAATACTGGAGTGTCAAACGTCAGGACGAAGGTGGCAGTCTTTTCAAGATTGCCATTCACCCTTCGTGTGATCTGACGTACCTCGATCACATTCTCTGATTTCCATTCCTTAAGAAGCTCGTCAGTCCCTAAATCCATAACGTCACGGCAGGTGACCACGCCTTTACTGGAATTTAGGGACTTGTGGAGTTCGCATTTTACGGCGAACTCGCCGAGCTTCTTACAATTCAGCAGTAGGGTAGCTTGCTTACTGGTGACTGTTTCCAGCAGCAGTGTCCCGTTCCTCAGTTTTTTAACAGTGTTAAGGGTACCAAAAAGACCCTCTAGACCCTTTGAGATATAGAAGGGTGACACCTTTTCAAACGATCCTTCAATTTTCTCCATAATTACAAAAGCGTTCTGTACTGAACAAACTTTTCTGTTACTATCACTGTCAGATGCAGGGGGGCTATCAACCCTCACCCGTTTCTTTGAACTGGGTGTATTTATATTAGCCTGCGGCACACCCGTACCGCAGGTTGGTTTGGTTTTATTGTGAGTCTTAATTTTGGTCCCACGAGTATAACCAATTTAAACAGAAATGCTAATACAACAGGGGTGCGCAGGTGCCCCTGAGGTTGCACGCTAGCGAGTGATTTCCCTCATCACTCATTCGCCTCCTCGGCACGTGTCTGACCTTGAGGTTGAGGGGTTTATTATAGAGGTTTGTTCCGTCCTCGCAATCCGGGCGATGAAGCCAAGATCCCCGTTCTCCTAGGCACACAACGTTCCACCGCCACGCCCTGCGGTGGTCGTTGAAGCATGGTAGGAGTTTACGGTGTGGGAAACTTGCGGCGCTCACAAGTTTCCAGCTCGGGCACCGCGGGTTCGCCAAACCCGTACCTGGCACTTGCGTACCAGGCCCCTGCGGGGAAAGCACCGCGCCCGGATGGAATTCCAGTAAGAGTATTTTCAGAGTACGCGGCGGAAATCGGACCATTTCTGTCTGATATATTCAGTAAATCATTAGAAAAGCGAAAAGTACCTTTCAACTGGAAAATCGCACAAGTAACGCCGATTTTCAAGAAAGGTGATCTGTAACATTTGTTTGTAGTAAAGTTATGGAGCAAGTTATATACTCGAACATTATAAATTTTCTAGACGAAAATAATTTGCTTACAACAAATCAACACGGATTTCGGAAGAAACGACAATGTGAAACACAGCTAACCCTATTTACCCATGACGTAATGAAAGTTATTGATGCAGGTTCACAAGCAGAAAGCCTTTGACTCTGTGCCACACAACCGCCTTTTAGCGAAGCTTTGAGCGTACGGTATATCGGATCAGCTTTGTGAATGGTTGAAGGATTTTCTAACTGGTCGGTCGCAGTATGGCGTCGTTGAAGGAGAAATTTCTTCTAATCTAGATGTTACATCGGGTGTACCTCACGCAAGTGTAATAGGATGACTTCTTTTCTTAGTTTTTATAAACGATCTCGGAATCAAAGTGAAAAGCATTTTTAGATTGTTTGCTGGTGATGCGGTTATTTATAGGGAAGTAAGGAATTCGGCCGATTGCTTAGAAATTCAGCGCGATCTGGATGTTATTTTGGCTTGGTGCGCTGAGTGCCAACTTAGTCTAAATTGTAAAAAGTGCAAGACAATGAGTATAACTAACAAAAAGAATCCAATTGTTCAGAAATACGAGTTAAACAATACGGTTTTTGATATGATCGATTCTATGAAATATTTGGGAGTAGCAGTACAAAGCAACATGAAATGGGACTTAGTAGGTAGAGCTATTCTAGGCTGCGATTCATAGGTCGAATCTTGACAAATTGAAATGAACAACCAAAGGAGAAAGCGTACAAATCTCTTGTACGTTCACATTTGGACTACTATTGTGCCATTTGGGATCCGTTTCGTAAGGGGTTGATTGACAGTGTAGAGAAAGTACAGAGAAGAGCTGTTGGATTCGAGACCGCTTGCTACAGTTCTTGTGAAAGCGTCACAGAACTGTTTAGTAGACTAGGCTGGGAGTCTATAATAGATATACGACGCTCGATTTGCTTAAACTTATTGATAAACATTTGTAATCGCACATTCATTTACTAGTGTGGTGAAATACTTCGTCCACCAACCTATTTGAGCCGGAACGACAGGAAAGATAAGATTAGAGAAATAAGGTGCCGTAATGATTCTTATATGAATTCTTTTTTCCCTCGTACCATTCGGGATTGTAATGCACAGCAAAGAGGTTAATATTGGTGCTGAGCACCCTCTGCCACCCACAATTTTGTGAATTGCAGAGTATATATATAGATGTACCAACTTTTCTCGAATGTTATAAAGATTTCCTGATGATGGAGGGTATCTTTATGCGAGCAATGAGGGGCACTAGTCGCTTGGAAACACTTGTGTAGAAACACAGTGAGACAGTCCCATACTGCCCGGTTACGCTGGATTGCCAGAACACTAGTTTGTACTCGTGATCAGAAGGCGGCTGCACTCTTCGGAAATTGGCAACGTGAAACCACCTCTGCCAAAAGTCGTTCTTACAGGTTGTCCGTCTTTCTCCCTCCATCTTTACCAAGGTGACATGGGAAACAAAATTGTTGAGCTCATATATTATATTTTCAATACTTTGTTTCTTGTCAATGTGCAGTATTCTTTTAGATATTTTTTTCATTTGCCGGCTCAATAAAAGATGGGGCATTACTTTGTTGAATTTTTGATAACTTTTATAGTCATATTAGCATTAGTCTGTAAGCCTAATGAGAAACCAATAAATGTCAACTTATAACAGTTTCGTCAGTAAAAAGCAATGGCGTTTTTCACATTTTTTCTTTGGATATAATAATTTCGCAATTTGTGTTAAACATTAAATAAGCAAATTTCACATTATTAATTAATTTAATAATCGCTAATGGTAGAAAGGAGATTCAAATTTATCAAATTTTTATTGAATAACTATTAAAGTAACGACCCCCTGAGGAGTAACACGTTACAGGTTGTCATGAATTGTAGTAAGGAATTTTCTGTTTAGAAGCTGTTATTTGTATTTTTTGTGTAATGCAAGGATTTTCTCCCTCTGGCTGAGGTATTTTCCTTTGTAGGCTGACATGCCGGCCGTGTCTCTGCGTCGCCACGAGACATTGATCCCTGAGCAGGCGCGGCCGCCCCACAGTGGCTGAGGAGGCTTCGTACACGTCACTTACCACCGCCTCACAGCGGTGGACCTCACACCTACTACTACTGAGGAAGAAATGGGGTACACTGTACCAATTCTCGGCATCCAATTTTTAAGAGACAAATAAATTACTTTCAACTCTTAATGGAGCAGATTTATAGTTAGTTACACTACTTCAGTTTACATAGTGCAGGTCTATTATAGGAGAAGAATGATAAATTTAAGGCATTCTCTACATAAAAATTTCTGTGACCTTGAGATCAACGAGTGCGGCCAGCGTTGTAGGATTGTACTTGTGCAGTCCTACTAGAATTTACGTTTATAAAACGTCGTCCTGTAATACAATCGGAATCAAGAGATTGGAGAACGAAGTATTTTTTTGGCTAGAGTCATACAACGGGACACATTTTAACGTCTCCAAAACGAATTTCTTTTTCTCACCTGCTGATAGGGACTCTGCCCAAGTTGCCAACCAAGATACCTGCCGGGTTAGTGTCACCAACTGCCAACACTTATTGTCGCTCTGCGGATTGCAATTTACAGGGACTCTGCCCATGGCTTGTTCTGCTTGCTGGTAATCGTTCTTCTGGAAACAATGGACGACGCTGACAAAAGTTTTTGATGGTCATTACAGCAACGTTTCAAACAAATGTGTATCACACATGTCGCAGCCTTTTTCAGAATCGTTCTTCACAAGCTGCACGTATATGTTGTGGATTCCATGTCTCTTTTCAGCTTTCAAAACGAAGCTTGATGACAATTCCCTCATTTCCATATCACTTTCGTATCAGAGTAGTCTAGTTGACGATTAATCAATGGAATTAACGGGCGAAGGCGGAAATCAAATGGTCATAATAGCATTTTCTTTTTATTCCCTTGAAGATTTACTGTATGTTACCAGAACAAGCAAATTGGAATTTGAAACAGATAATGTCAATTCAGATAAAATGAAGGAATGAATCTATATCCGTTGTTACATTTCACACCAAATGCATAAGTTGGAAGAAGACAACTATCAAAAGCTCATTAACCTAATAAGATAGTACCTTAGCTTTTCATACATAGGCCTACTGCATGAAGATGCAAACAACAAATAAAAGACAGAATTTGTTTTCGAATAATGGATAGTTGAATATCAGCATTTGGTCTTATATAAAGTATTCATAATCCCTTTTCCATAAAAGTATAAAAAGGACAAGGTAAGATGTGGAATTGGTACTAAGAGAAAAAAATTCGTAACTACTTAGTACAAAGAAGAGGATTTCACGAAATCCTTCTTTTAAGAAAAAAAATCTAAAACATTGAAACTGGTTTAAAGGACAAAATCTTGCTTGCGATATGTGATACCTGTGCAATATATGTGTGCTGTATGTGGAAAATCTAGCTTTTTAGACTGTCTTTGTTGTGCAGTAGAATGTCTTAGACTGAATTTTGGTAATTTCTTTTTCTATTCTGCCAACATTATAAGTAAAAATATATTACATTACTTCTAGAATTTTGCAGGTACAAAACTTCGCGAACCTGGATTTTTTTTTCTTCCGCCTCGCCGCACACTTGCTATGGTATTTCTCTCTTCGTTATTTCAGTTATTGTGAGTGCTGCCGTTACGTTCCTATCCTAAAAACCTCTGGCAAGAGAGCGTTTTACTCCTGTCGCGACACAGGTTGTAAAACAACAGGAAATGTGTTTTACTGGGTTAATTTAATAGTCAGTTCTGTAACGGCTTGCACGTAAAACTTTTGTTTTATACCGAATAATAAGATCCGTAATAAATTCAGTCCCGTCGCGAAGCCATGTAAAACAACACGTTTTACTGGGTTTAATTTATTCATAGTTAATGATAGTCACTTATGCTGATGTTTTGACCAACCTAATGGAAAGTTTCAGACTTCGTTTAAATTTATTTTTTAACAATGCGGTCGCAACAGCTGATAGCCAACGTAATGTCAAACAGTTTATCAATCCCAGAAATAATTGAAACATTCAGCACTGTACAGGGTATTATACCACTGAACACATACACAGTCGTTTAAAGCTGTAGTAAGTTTATTCACACAGTTTTAGTTTTAAAGAACACATATACGCCGACCACCAACTGAAAATAATATTAATCCGAAATTATAGGTTCGCGAGAGTGAAAAGTACCTATACTTAGCGTAAATTCAGTTACTATCGTGTCCTCTAGTCACACAACAATCACTGTATGTTATCCAGTTAATATACACTCACTGAAGGAATATTCACGCAGTTAGTTCAACCTGGTCTGTCCGATCGAGTCGTAAACGACAGCCAATATTCAGTGCCGACGCGGTAGCGCGAATTTGAAATCTATTTACACTCGGGAGAATACTACTAACCGACACTTACACGACAATCTCGTTGCCGCGCTCTCTTCACCAGCGACAATCATACACCGACTGCTTGCTGCTTACAAAGAGTTTATTACTACGACGTACTTATGATGAATATCGATTATCGACTTTGATATCGCTCTGTAATGTGACAAGGTTCTTTTTTTTTCTTTTTCCTTCTGGCTTTACGCCTCGTCGACGTCAAGTTCAGTAGAAAAGGAAGCCATTCCTGCACTTTCCTGGAATGAATTCGGAAAATCATGGAGAACCTAAATCTTGACGTCATGACGGGAATTCGCACATGCGTCCTACCAACTGAAAAGCCAGAACGATACACTCACCCACCACGCTCGATTGACATAGATTCTTATTACTACATCTGTGCTTCATTATCTATACAACTTACCAACCTAATATCTTTTCATTTCGTAGACAGGTAAATAAAAAGGGGAAAACGAAAAAAAAAAAAAACTGATTAACACAATATTTTAATTCCAAATCGTTTTCGTGTATGCGAGTAGTTTACGATTAATTGGTGTTCATTAATCTAAAGTACTAGGAAACAAAAACACTCAACGACTACAGTCCACATGAGAGGAACTGTAAGAAAAATCAACGCAGCTCTAGGCTACAACGCTAAGTTTATTGTATACGAAATTAGATAAACTTTGCAGTATTTTATAAAATACGTTATCTTGTATACAATAGGAAATCATAGGCACAGAGTGCAATACTGAAATGTCAAATTGTCCTCTCTGAGTAAATTAGCGGAGAATGCTAACCGTTATATTGTTGGTACTTAACATGAGTGAAGCTAGATTAAGTACAATATAAACATGTATAATTTATTCTCACCATACATTACTGTTACAGTCCGATAGCTCAGTAAACCACCCCATATGGACTGATTCTCGAAATACCTGCTTGGGAGCTCACTTAGTCTGCCTGTCAAGAAGTATAAATGAATTATTTTCCTCTTGATCATTCCCCCCCTTACCTTTTACATCATTTCCTTGAATGTTTGTCAGTTGGAGGGAATGTCGTCCCCCTTCTGTCAAGTAGTTGGATGAATATGCAACATCTCACGCAAGTGTACATTATTTTGGCTTTTTGATTCTTATATGCGAACAGATTGTAGGAAATGCTTTAAACGATGTTGTTGTATCTTCGCATAATATCTGTTTGGATACAACCTGATATAACACTCATTAATTTTTGCGCTTATTACAATGAATTTACGCGCTATTAATTATTATCTTTGCCTTCTTGCTTCTTAATAACAAAGCAGGATGAAAATAATAACTAACAGAAAAGTTTTATTCTAATTGCAGATTCAAACACAAATAAGCTATTGTTCACTCAGATCTATAGTAAAATCTCTGTGAATATCAGTAACATTTTTCCTTCAAAGATTAATATTGTTAAAAATTTAACAGATACACAGTTAGCATTCATCAAAGCCCTGTTTTGCTCTGAGCTGCAGGAGAGCAAGTCACTTCATTATGGCAGGTGATTTGATGAAATGCAAGAACGATATGGAAGTGACGAGGAGTAACGTTTGTTTCCAGATGCGCAGTCACATTTAACATCTTAGTCTGGAATTGATATCAACATGTAGAATGAACCTAATTTTAGATACGTCAAATGAACTCAAAACTGAAGTTAACTAGTCATTATTATGCTATGGTGGGTCATGGAACGATTAAGGGTTTAGTTTTGGGTTCAGCATTTTCTGAACAAATTGTTCATCACACCAATATAATGGCGTGTGTTGCATCTATCATGGACCTTGATTTGGAACGTCACCTGTACATTTATATTGAATGTATATTATTGTTGGATTTATAACCCACATATTCCTCAACTGATCGGAATTAGCATTGTTTCTAACCCAGTTTAAGATGAAAGCTTGATGGGTGTAATTGTGACTGTCCACAGGAACAAGGTTGGAAGATGAATAGTTGCACATTTCCATTCCAAACCTCGGTACTAGGATGTACTTTTGATATTCGGTACAATACTAATAATTGGTTTATCTAGGGAACGACCAAGTCGCTGCAACCCACTAATCTGATTGAATAGAACTCAGCTTCGAATCTTTAGCTTCTAGCACTAATCGTCAAATGCTTCAGAATTTTATTAATTATGGGTTAATAGCTCCAGCAACTGAATTATGCTGCTCTGCAGGATGATTTCATAGAGTCATAAACATGAAACAACTGGAAGCATAAGTGCGACAACTAGTGTTTTTGTAACTGAGTTTGAATTATGGTAAACTTAGTTTAGTAACTGATATAAGAGTACAATGAAGTCTTCATGGGTGTACTGCCGGTTTGTGTTGTGAAAGCAAAATATTTCGATGGCTAACTCCGTCGTCTTCCTGAGGTGCGAAAACATCCGTCGAGGTGTTTTTCGAACTTGAGGAAGACTGCAGAGCTAGCCCCCCCCAAATATCAAACCACAAAATAATTCGGCGGTACACCCGTGAAGAATTCATTGCATTCGTACGCCGGAAAAGTCACAGTTCTTGCGTTTAAAATTTTGAGAGCAAAGTTCTTCTGCCTCAATTAGAAACATAAAAAAAGTACAATTGTTGATCGTTTTCTTATTGATAGTACAACGATTTAAAGCTATGGTCTGTTTCTTCACCTACGTAATTAAACATATTGGTGTGTTGAACTGGAAGTTTTTATGCCAAACAATAAGTTACTTATAAGTGCAAGGAGAACATTAACTTTCCACATTTACATTTCTAATAGCAAAATATCAACATCTTGTTAACTATATATATTTCAAGTTATATTTATATTATATCATCAACTTGATTTATTAGAGTCATATAATATATAGCCCACTGTAATTACTTCGACTGCGAGAGCAAAATTCTGTTTCGTTGAACACGATTCACGGAAAAATGACACCACGGGTTTTCGTGGTATTTCAAATACTCTGCAGCCAAGTGTGCCAGGACTAAAATTAGGTAGAATTTATCTTGATGCCGGTAAAATAAATAAACATGTCTGTTAGTCAGCTTGTGGTTTTTTTTTTTTCCTGTCGAAATCTTATTTTTGTTATATATCAATGGCATCGTATTCTTTTGTAGTGAAATAATTGTTATTTGAAGCTGATATTTATCACCATCAGTTATTTTATTCATTTCCGAGAGTCGTGGCCCCACCGGATCTCTCACCATATTTGCAACAGTCTTCATTATGCGTTGACTAAAAATTAGAGGTCAAATTTCCTGCGCGATTAACTTCAATATAAGATTATCTTCATCTCATAACCCTTTTGCAAAATAAGACACGAAGTAAACGAAGTTACGGTCATCTACTAGTGACATAATAAAGCAACCTCCAAGGAAAACGTGGCCCATCGTCGAAAGCGAAAACAGTCAGACTCTTTATGAACGATATTTAAATATAAGGTATATGCATAACTATAGAGAGTGTCATTCCCGTTATGAGAAAAAAGTTGAAATGTTGGAGCATATGAGTATTTAACAGCAGGCGACATTCTTGAACAATACCTAGTAACCATCAATATTTAATTCTGTAATAAAATCACACTTAAGTTTATAAAATACTAACAATGAAATACGAATTGGCAGAAAAAAAACTATGGGAAGTAAACAAACCACTTCACTTTATTATTCGTATAAAATCGTATAAATTATTATGCTGTAGGCTTCGTGAGAAACGAGAGCGCCGTTATGTTCAAAAGCTGGTAAGCGTTCGCAACGGAAGGGATAAATCATAGTCAAAATATCCGCGAACCTAAGGGAAGTTTCAAGATTAACATGGTGCGATTACAAAATCGACGGACACGTTTCCTTACCTCTTACTGGCGCTTGCGACTCGGTGGCGGCAGTGTCGTTGAGGTAAGGTGAGGGGGGGGGGGGGGAACACTCAGCAAACGACGTAAGAGATTAGGGCTCAGGGAAGGAAGGTTAAGAGGCGTTTAGAGATATCGATCAAGGGATGTGCTACTTAACGCTGTTAATTCGAGATGCATCAAATTCAGTGCTGAGTCAAGATAATTATACTGACGGTCTCACGGTAACAGAAGTAACAACGAAGAAAGAATTAACATTATACATTAAAAAATTCATTTGTGCGAGCCATAGTGTCATGCAGCCAAAATCAATGAATACGCTTTATATGAATACGTAGTAGAGGAGAATCGGAATAATATGGAATAGTCTGGTAATATGGAATACCGAGGTTTCTCCTCTGCCAAATGCTGCTGTGTAGTGGAAGTACCATCAACTGCTGCTCAAAACTACTTTGATGCTTTGTTATGAAGGTCGGTCATTTGGGAGCTGAACTGTGTTTACTATCCAACAAAGTATGTTTTTACACATTCGAGAATTTTTGCAGATTAGTTTTCTAAAATATATATAAAATATTATATTTATTTTGTTGATCGCTAGTCTTAGTGTAATGTGTACTAAAAGTGTGATGGTTTGTTGTACAGGTCTTTTTCTGGCTTCGATCTTTTTTTATAATATCATCAAGCCTATTTTGTCCAAGATAGCGATTCGGGTAATATGAGATACTTAGTATTCCATAAAACTAGACATAAAACTGTGGTATTTCATACAACCCGAAAAATAATTACTGAGTTGAAATACATTTTTAATCAAATATAATGTCAGTAATACGATTTTTGTTAATATTGATTGAAAATAATAAAATAACAATTGAGAAAGTAAATATTACTTAATTAATTCAGTAATTATGTTTTGTTTTAAGAACAACCGAAAAAGAAAGAAGCGATAGCTATTGAATCCGACAAAGATGATGATGATGTTGACTAAAAAGTGTCATTAAATCCGTTTATCTCAATTCCAGATAGTTTACGTTATTTGAAACCTTCTATTCCATATTACCCGCATATTCCATATTACCCCCTAAATGACAAATTTTTTAAAACTAAAAGTTACTAATAAAAAAAATCTGTTTTGACAGCTTTTTATTAGATATATGTTATCACAAGAAGTTGAAGGTTGTATTGGTTTAAGTTTCAGGTGTTAAATTATTTTGAGTACTATTTTGTTCAACAAAACATAAATGGTATTCCATATTACCCGATTCTCCTCTATATTTGTATGATTTTAAAATATTTATGGCTACCAAATTGAGGAACAACACCGTACTTGATTAAAACCTTCCACGCCCTTAGCCGGACTAGCACCGGTGACTATACATCAGGAATCGATAAAACTCAAGAGTAAAAAGTTGTTAAAATTTTGCACAATAGACGATTTATTTATCAAAACACTAATTCAGCAACGAGAGATCTATGAAGTATCAAACTACATTGAGATTTATATGAGGATTACGAAATGACTCATAAGTCGGATAATCGATACTAAACAAACATTTTATAGCGGAACACTCGTTGGACAATAACTGTTTCACGGCCTTTATACACGCTTTATATTAGCTTGACTTGTATGTATGTATGAATGTAACAGAATTTTACAACTCCATTTTGACCCACTTCCAGATGTCCAAGCTGTTTGATATTTCCCACACATATTAAGTACCGGTGACAATACAATAATTTCATAGCTATATCCTGCTATTCTCATTACTTTGACAGTAACAACAGAAAAATAGTTGAATGTCGTGGAATTTTGCAATTTAATTTTAACCCAAATCCAGATGTCCGAATTGTTTGAAATTTTGCTCATGTATTGATAACTGATTACAATACAATAATTTCATAGCTATGTCTTGATATTCTGATTACGTTGACAGTAAAAACATAAAAATGTTGCACACGTTTTAAGAACCGTTGACAATACAGTAGTCTCTTAGCAACGTCCTGCTATTCTCGTTACTCTGACGATAACAATAGAATAATGGTTGCATGTAATGGAATCTTTCATTTCAGTATTTACCCGCTTCCTGAAGCCCAAATCGTTTGAAATTTTGCACACTTATTAAGAACCGATAAAAATTAAATTATTTCACTCTCACCACGTTGTCAGAAACAACTTAAAAGTGGTTGAATGTAATAGAAAATTTCATTTCAATTTTCACCCACTTCAGAAAGTTCGAATTGTCTGAAATTTTGTACATGCACTAAGAACCGATGACAATCCAATAATTTCATATCTATGTCTTGGTAATCTCATTACTTTGACAGTAAAAACACTAAAGTGATTTAACCGTCTTATGAAAGATATGGCTCATTTTCACCCACTTTGTGAATCGTCTTTGTGGCCTAGTTGGTTAAGGCGCGTGACTGGCGAGCAGACATTCCCTGCTCGAATCCCGATTTCGGTTCGCATTTTTGCGGATATTATAAATGGAAAAGATTAGGGTAACCCATGGGTAGGACTTAAAGTTAAACTACACGTATCCTATACTTGATGGGATTACTGAGTTAGGCAAATGCAGCCGCGACATTAGTGCACAGGTGCGATTCGAGAAATCTTCGTCATTTGGCGGCCACACCCTTCGGAGATTTCCCGCCCAATATAGCCATCATCATCATCGTTCTCCAGTTTCTCGGGTGTTATTTATGAGCCTTGGTTGCTGTAGACGATCGTCTTCCGCTGTCTCCTATCGAGAAAGGTTTCTCTGCCTGCAGTCGCTTAACGTGATGTTGAATAGTAAGTATTCGAAATATTACTTCGCACTATTATAGAAAAGTAGCCTTCCTCGTTTACCCTGCTATTGGATCTCTTGTAGAGTTGACCATTTAATTGTATTTTACTCGTGGGAATAATAATTAAAAATGAAATTACAACTCAAAGAAAAAGAGAGATTGGTGAAGTAAAGCCAACAGTAAGAAACATACTTTTTAAACTATCTGAACTAAAAAGTTAAAATTAAAATTGTAATTTAAAAAACTAAAATCACGCTTTCGTAGTAATGTGAACTAAAAGGTTAAAAATAATATTTAAATATAATCATTTTGTTTAACAGTGATAGGACGTCCCACAATTCAGGCTAAATTAATTTTTTTGAGTAAGCTTAAAGTATAAAGTCACTGATTACAAAATTAACTTTAATGTTAAAAAAGCGTGGGGTGCGCTCTACATAAGTTTTGACTATGACTCTGTCTTTACAAACAGCCAACGACAAAAAATATAAGACAACTGAAATAGCACCCCATGCTTTTTTACATTAAAGATAATTTTGTAATCAGTGACTTTCTTCTTTAAGCTTATTCAAAAAAATTAATTTATCCTGAATTGTGGGACGTCCTATCACTGTAAAACAAAATGTTTATATTTAAATATTATTTTTAACCTTTTAGTTCACATTACTACGAAAGCGTGATTTTAGTTTTTTAAACTACAATTTTTTTTTTTTTGTACTTTATTCTTCCGGGCGTTACGATTCGTCAACATGAATACAATTAGAGGCGGGGCAGGAACAGGTTCAAGCAACGGATAGAAATTTGGCCATGATTTCTGAAGGAACAATCCTTGCATTCACGTGCTGTATTACCCGTGATAAATAGATTAAGAAAAAGGTAGAAGGCTCCATGTTTTGACGAATTATATTTTTTATACAGTCTCGAATTTAACTTTATCATTTATTAAATTTTTTTGTTACTAACTGCATGTTCCCTGAAAGGAATATAATGCCAAACACTTATCAGAGAAGCATAAATACAAAACTGAACAAAGAGGATTCATTCCGCAACTTGCGTATGATATCGCGGGGGAAACCAAATAGAAACAAAGCCGGTGTTAATATTCAGAGGCGTGGTAACGCGATATATAAATTATGTAAGCTTTAATAATCTGCGGAAGGGACCAAGCCTCGTGGGGAGGGCTTATCATGGCCTCCAAAGCTCGTCTTCCCTTTATAACTGAAGATTACGTTAGCACAGCATGCTGGAACTTTGTCGTTCCACAACTACCCACAGCTACAAAGAACTATCATAAGACGGTGCCGGTGATGTGTAAAAGTTCAAAAACATAATTAACTCTCAGTACCACAAATGTGAGAATTTCATAAGATTAAGTTCTATAGGGGCTGTTTTCAGCTTGAAGTGTGAAAGGGTTTAATGTAAGCTTACAATTAATGAAAAGCATTTAAAGTTGGAAAAATAGCTGAATAGGGAATTTTTGAACAACTCACATTGTCTTTAACTCTAAATTTTTAAGTCACAGAATAATAATAATTCATATTTAGGGTTCCGTATCTTCTGGATGAAAAACTGACCATTTACGCTTCACTCATTTGTGCCTCTGTCTGTTCGTCCGTGTGACATAGCCTTATAATTGCCTTTAATTTATAAATTTCTAATTGCACACTACTTCAATTTTTACTACTCTTGACACAGACATTATAGAATATTTTGAAAAATCATGGGGATGAAAATAACTATTGCGTTCTTAGCAGGGGCTGAAAAAATATTTCCTTTGTGTAATCTCCATCGTTATTAAATGAAAACTGCCAACCCACCACTCTCAAATGTTTGGATTTTCATTTCTTTTTTTTCAATTCAACGATTTTTGATGCTTTTGCCGCATAAACATGTCCAAAATTGCTAATCAGAAAATTATTTGAAAATTTACAGTGATAAAAACTTTAGTGTTGATTCTGGAATTTATTATTTTCACAAGATAAATAAATGAGTTACTTTATCAAATTTGATATTTCTTGAAATAATTTTAAATAAAATTATTTTTATCATCTGATGCTAAATTCCATAAATAGGATAGTAAATAAGTGAAAAACGTTTTTTAAATCTTTAATAAATTTTCCAAGACATCCAGTAATTTTTTTCAGTGTCAATATTTTGTGTATGACTAGTATATATCCCATCCCATTTAAGATAAAATTTTGAAAAATTATAACGATGTCGATTTAAAAATAACTTTTTATTGATTTTGCATTAAAGTTTATACATTTTTCGAAGTGATGTAAAGTTAATGAAATCCTCAATGTGAAAGAAAAACTCGCACTTCATGACAAAAATTACTTTTGATTATGTTCCTGTTTATAAATTAAATATGAATTTGACTAGAAACATTTTAGAAACTTTACTGTATGTCACAGCATATAAATCTTACGCTTTAATGGCAATGATGTTGAGACTGAAGCCTTGAATATGTATTTCATTTGGCAGTAATACTGTAGATTTTTGAATGTAAACAGGAAATCTGCACAGCCAACTCCGTTTATTTCACAGAGCTACTGAGGTAAGACAGTGAAAGCTTTTATCTGTATGATGAACTTACGCATAAACTTTTGGTGTCTTATTAGCATCAAATTATAAGTCTGAAGATTTATATAGAACAGCAGATTACTGCATAATTCATTTTGGACAAGCATACATTCAGAGTTCAGGTTGTAAATTTTGGAGAGTTTACAATTTCTGCGTTATGATTTTGAACCCATTCTCTTCGCCTGTTATAAAGTAGGTAGATACGGAAGAGTACGTTAAGATTTTACAGTAATATGAGTCGATA
The DNA here is from genome assembly GCA_031002005.1 of Vandiemenella viatica. Classification (NCBI taxonomy): domain Eukaryota; kingdom Metazoa; phylum Arthropoda; class Insecta; order Orthoptera; family Morabidae; genus Vandiemenella; species Vandiemenella viatica. Next base: position 224,087,439 of record JARYHS010008074.1, on the reverse strand, counting down.
CGGACGTCTTGAGAAAATCTCAACCATAGCTAGAGTAATAGAATTTAACCTCATAAATTCATATTTTGAGAGATCAGCACTATAGAACAGTTAAAACGAAGATTACAGCAAAGAAATGAATGCAATTTCACTTACTTACCAAAAAGGCGTTAGAGGATGTGATGTGTGAAACAGTTTTCAGGAACCATGTTTTCTCCCCGTAGAGTTAGATACATATATGAGATATCCCATTAAAGGGGGTATGGATTTTAAGGGAACGTGGAGAACATAGAAACGATGCCGTATTACTTTGGAACCCTTGATCGGTAACTTTGTACGAAAGCGGTAGGAAAGGAATAAGGCAGAGATCAGTGGGAAAAGATGTATTCCATTTCATAATTTTAAAGGAGATGTTCGAAGCTTCGACCACTACTTTCGATGCTTGCGTTATATAGTGCGACCGGGGATTGGCGGGCACGGTAGAAAACTTCTGGGTTTTCTCGGAGATCAGCTGCAGTGGGAACTATTCTAGAAACCAGAAGCATTTTTAGAACCAACAGGTGTTTCATATACAATAAACTGAATGAAGTGCCACCCAAAAAAGAAATCCAGGCAGCTTAAATGGAGAGAGCGTAGGAGTGAAGCAACCGTCCAGCACGTCCAGGCGTTCTCATGGACACCGACGTCTAGCGACGAACAGTGATGCAATTCGGAATCGTTATGACACTCTTCACCTCCTCTTGGAGGTTTTAACTCTGTTTATGACGTATCATTTATACTTTCCCAAAAAATTCTGATAAATTTCAATGAGTTGACAACGACGGTGTTGCTATTGAATTTTGGCTCTGAACCTAAACGCGAGTAATAAAAAACACAAGATTGTTACTCAAAAATTAAGGGAAGAAGGGACCACTGACAGGAAACAACACAAACTCGCAATCACATTTAATAACGTTTTTCTATTTAAGACATTCAGAAAGCTATCTTCATGGCAAAAAATTATTCAGGAAATTGTTTGAGATTGATAATAATCATGTTTACTCACGAAATGGAACAAAAATCACACTTAGTTGAAAACCAATTTACTGCAGACCTACACCAGATCAAAACTGCAAATAATGACATAATACTAATTGAGAATATTCACAACTTGTTTGTAATGCAATTTGTGCAGTTAAGCTTTTGTACTGTTTAATCTTTGTTTGATTCTGACACAACCTGACAATCATTTTCAAGTAGTTTGTTTGTAAGAAGGGAGAAGAAAGTAATTCGTGTAATCGTAGGCTTCCGCGGCTAGAGTCAGTTGATTCATGGTTGTCAGGGTGGCACCCCGTCAGTTCTGCCCTGGAAGAAGACTCCAGAATGAGGGTCGAAACGTCGGCTACGATGAACATGACGCGGCGCCACCCGGACAGCCAAGAATCAAATGAAAGTAATTCCTTTCTATGAATATCAGAATGTTGAGAGTATATACAAATAACGTCAATCATGCATTATAATCACAATTTTGTTTTAGAGTATTATATTTTAATATTCCTATATGATTACTATTTATTAAATAAAGTTCTTCGATACAATATTCATCTAGCTGTTGATTTGTTAACCATCGTTTTTTTTTTCTCAGCTCTCATTTCTGGACAGCAGTTATTGAACATTTTTTTGCGTTGGTTGTCCCGCTGAATGCTGACATATTTATGAGCACTCCGTTTGCGCTTTGTGTGTGCAACGGCAATTCAAATGTGTTCCCTCCGACAGATTGAATCCCGTCGTAATTGTAAAAACTTTATTTTGCTGATGACTATACCATTGAATATACAGGCGGAAGAATTTCTATAAATACAGCGTGCGTAGATATGAGAATAAAGTGTGTCGTTGGCGATTGCACAGAACGCTTTAATCCGCTCCAAGATAAAAATGTACAATTTGTCTTGAAATTAAGTATGACTAAAACTCATTTCATAATTGTTTTAGACATAACGTTGTTCATTATTTTGTGATATTTGCTTCGATTAATTAGTAGCTGACAATTTACCTGCCTTTTTTTCTCCTGGCGTTACACCTCGTAGATGTAGAGGTCGTTAGAGTTTTCAAAGGATGGAGGGAGTGCTGAGAATGGGAAAGAATTACGCCATGGCCTTCTGATGGGACCAATCTGGCATTCGCCTGAAGTGTTCCTGGAAACCATGAAAACTGAAATCTCGATGAGCAGACGGGTATTTGAACCCGGGTGCCAGACCCTAGAGCTATTACTCATCCATCGCGCTCAGTAATTTACGTGTGAACTTATGATAGTATGACGAACTCCTTTTAACATAATTTAGGAAGTGATAACGGTGGCGTTTCTCAATTCTACGCAATTTAAAAATTTTGGGTTCATAAAACTTCAGTTTGGACTAAAAAGATGGTGGAAGCGTTTGGTGTGCGATACGAGAAGAAATAGCTCCGTATTCCATTTCGAAATTTTGGCACTGGAGAAAAAGGTGGTGTATTCAGAATGATATCCAAAACCCATTTGACTACCGGCTGAACAGATTTACGGAGCCATTGCGAATGTTCAGCTATGAGAAAAAATTACTTGTTTCTTCCCGGTGAGACTTGGCAGCGTGGTGAGGCTTAATATATGTCTATGCCTGAACTTGAAAATCGACCATTTGAACCGGATTAGATTCTGATACAATCCTTCATTGGATATGTAAAATTTCGTATATTTTGACATCAAATCAAAACAAAGTTATTTTATTCAGTTCGTAAAACCAATGATTGAAGTATTTAAACTTTGTTACTCTTTCCATTGATGGAAAAGAGAAGCGAATATATGCTTCTAGATTTTTCACGTGGCGTAGTTGAATCGATGTACCAGTGAAATTGCGTATCTATACATATAACAAAACTGTAACAGGAAAAACGTCTGCACAATTGATATCTTTTTTTTTTAAATTGTTGGTAGTAATTTTAATCGGGTACAGAGAAGAAATCAAACGCATTTAAAAAAAAAAATCAACTGTGACTGAAAAACACTGTAGATTTAAGATATATTTAAAAAAAGGGTTGAGGTTATAAGGTTACTGTTTGGATGTTACAAAGAATAAAAGAATAAAAGAATATATATATTTTTTTAAAATTATGTCTGTGTGTCTGCACATTAGGATGAATGGGATTCACGCAAAAACTTGTGGTCGGAATTTGATGCAGTTTCGATTAATATACGGACCTTGGTACTACGGGTAAAATATGGTATGTTTAATTTAAATGTGATCTAAAAAACTGAGGGATTTTTCGCTGAATGTGACTCACGCAAAAACTGCTTTTCGAATTTTGATGTGGTTTCGTTTATTGTAATGCTGTAGTCCTGTGGGTAAAGTGGAATATGTTTCATTTTTATGTGACGTGGTAACGCCGAAGTATCTAAGATAATTGAGTGTGATATAGTGGTTGGATTAATTGATAAAATAAGGTTTGTTTCGTTTCTACGTAAAATCGTATAGAAGCTAAATTTAAGTTTTTATTTGACCTCGTTTCACTCAAAAGCCACTGGTTGGGTTTTAACAGAGATCATGTAGACGCACATCCCGTGCTCCCGCGGGGAAAACATAATATGTTTCATAATGACAACGGAAAGCTGGGTAAGTTAAGGTAGTCCTTCCTTGATCGTAATTCAAGCGAAAGCTCATGCTTGTATTTTATGGGATTTCGTTTAATGTAGTCAGTGTTCCGATAAGTAGTGTAAGGAATGTTTTATTAAGATGTGACCTCGAAAAGCTACGGAATTAAATAAATGTCTCAGCAAAGTAGAATCCATTTAAAGTAAATTATTTCTAATTTTTATTATTATTTTCTTATTACATCATTCATGTATTCTAACACTTCACGCTGACGAAGTTGTGGGCAAGTGGTTGTAAGTAATAAAGTAACTGTAATCTACACTCCTGGAAATTGAAATAAGAACACATTGACGCCGGTGTGTAAGACCCACCATACTTGCTCCGGACACTACGAGAGGGCTGTACAAGCAATGATCAAACGCACGGCACAGCGGACACACCAGGAACAGCAGTGTTGGCCGTCGAAGGGCGCTAGCTGCGCAGCGGTTGGGCACCGCCGCAGTCAGTGTCAGCCAGTTTGCCGTGGCATACGGAGCTCCATCTCAGTCTTTAACACTGGTAGCATGCCGCGACAGCGTGTACGTGAACCGTATGTGCAGTTGACGGACTTTGAGCGAGGGCGTATAGTGGGCATGCGGGAGGCCGGGTGGACGTACCGCCGAATTGCTCAACATGTGGGGCGCGAGGTCTCCACAGTACATCGATGTTGTCGCCAGTGGTCGGCGGAAGGTGCACGTGCCCGTCGACCTGGGTCCGGACAGCAGCGACGCACGGACGCACGCCAAGACCGTCGCATCCTACGCAGTGCCGTAGGGGACCGCACCGCCACTTCCCGGCAAATTAGGGACACTGTTGCTCCTGGGGTATCAGAGAGGACCATTCGCAACCGTCTCCATGAAGCTGGGCTACGGTCCCGCGCACCGTTAGGTCGTCTTCCGCTCACGCCCCAACATCGTGCAGCCCGCCTCCAGTGGTGTCGCGACAGGCGTGTATGGAGGGACGAATGGAGACGTGTCGTCTTCAGTGATGAGAGTCGCTTCTGCCTTGGTGCCAATGATGGTCGTATGCGTGTTTGGCGCCGTGCAGGTGAGCGCCACAATCAGGACTGCATACGACCGAGGCACACAGGGCCAACACCCGGCATCATGGTGTGGGGAGCGATCTCCTACACTGGCCGTACACCTCTGGTGATCGTCGAGGGGACACTGAACAGTGCACGGTACATTCAAACCGTCATCGAACCCATCGTTCTACCATTCCTAGACCGGCAAGGGAACATGCTGTTCCAACAGGACAATGCACGTCCACATGTATCCCGTGCCACCCAACGTGCTCTAGAAGGTGTAAGTCAACTACCCTGGCCAGCGAGATCTCCGGATCTGTCCCCCATTGAGCATGTTTGGGACTGGATGAAACGTCGTCTCACGCGGTCTGCACGTCCAGCACGAACGCTGGTCCAGCTGAGGCGCCAGGTGGAAATGGCTTGGCATGCCGTTCCACAGGACTACATCCAGCACCTCTACGATCGTCTCCATGGGAGAATTGCAGCCTGCATTGCTGCGAAAGGAGGATATACACGGTACTAGTGCCGACATTGTGCATGCTCTGTTGCCTGTGTCTATGTGCCTATGGTTCTGTCTGTGTGATCATGTGTTGTATCTGACCCCAGGAATGTGTATATAAAGTTTCCCATTCCTGGGACAATGAATTCACGGTGTTCTTATTTCAATTTCCAGGAGTGTATTTTTTGCTATCGATGTAAATATATATTAGACTAATTTAAATTTTAATATCAGACATAAAATGAATATAAATAAGGACCTTAATTATTCATGATGTCATCCGGTTCATTTTTCTATGAAGTGTGGTATATCTTTTTTCTAAACTTCGCCGATGTTAAGTCTAAGTTTTAAAATTTAAAAAAAAAATCAATACTCATTCAGCAGTTATTAAGTAATGCCAGACTACAGCTGATGTAATTCAGTGTTCAGAACATATTTTAATTTGCAGTTTCACAGCTAAGTAACATTACTTGATAGATCATGCGTCGAACTGTAAGACAGATACTAAACTTTAAAAGTGGTTTTGCTTGACACAAGTATAAACGGAAACAAAAATTCTGAGAATTATTTTTAAAGAAAATCTTGTGTGTATAGGTATGCCCTTTGCAGCTTCATATCAGTATTGACTTCGCAAAATTATTGGATCTTTGGTCGTTGTAATGTAGTGAAGTTTCGGTATGTGAGCACTGGAAGGAACGAATACAACTGCACCTGGCAATATGGCTGACGTGGTCAAATGCCATTAGTTTTTATTACCAGATTGCAGAGTTGAGCGTTCAACAATGGCTTAAAAGTGTAGAAACATTAGACGCAAACCTGCCTGTTTTAGTGTATAATGTGACGAGATCTAAAACAGTATTAACTGTACAGTATGGCTTTAATAATAAAAACCAAAAAAAATAAAATAAAAAATAAAGGGAACGTAATAACTGAGGTCACAAAACTAGCCAAATTGTCAGTAGGAATCTGAATAGTTGATATTTACAAAATATCCGGCCATAATTAACAAGGGTTGTATTGAGGCACACCATTACCTTGTAATATGTTCGTGACATGCGATGCAGCGCGTCGCTATTTATAACGAAAATCACAGGAAAACGTGAAATTTTCAGTTCCCATCTCCCCCGTATGAAAGGGACTTAAGCAGTAAGCTTACATTTATAGCAGCTGTATCCGTTGGCATTAACGTAAGCAGGGGATGTTGAAGGCTTACAGCTTATACCTGGCGATGTCAGCTAGTTATACCGCACGTACAACTTGGCAACTTCCGCGATGTACCAATAAGGAGGAAATGGTCTGTAATAAAGCAACTGAAGGATTACTCGGTGACATTTATGCAATGAAAAATCAAGACCAAATCGTCATTTGGCAGTCGGGAAGGGGGTGTTTATTTCTATATGCTGTTGTTAGTATTGTTCAAGATGTGGTCGTACTCCAGTTCAATGGTTTTAAAGCACCTCTTTAAGTTTATCCACTCGATGACATGGGAGCAGTAGAAGAACAGGTCAGAACTGAATTGAGGACGACGTTACTTGTAAGCACAGCGATGCTGAAACACCAGCGAGTTCTTGTAGCGATTCTTGTCATCCTTGGAACTCATTTGCCGCAGACGCGTGTGGCTCCTGCAAAGGAGGCAGCCTGGTGCTACAGCCGTGTCTGGCCTGTTGCCACACTGCACTCTGTGCGGCCGGCAAAGGGCATCGACCTTCCTCCCTCCTTTTTAGATTCTCTGTTATGTACAGAGGACCTCTGAGGCTCATCCTAACCGTGAGTTCTCGGTGCCACTATGAAAACTAGTGAGGTGTCTCGTTATTTGATGTATTAATTGTTGTTATTTAATTATATTTTAATTGTCTTCGTAATTGAACCTTCAATTTTATGGGTTCAAGAAAATAATTGCATGACTATCAAACTGATTTAGACTTCCCCGCAAACAGATGTAGACAGACTTATAGGCAAAATGATACAATTACCTCATGCACTGCTCATGAAAGATAGTTCACTGTTTTCTGCAAAATCCTACCGACTGGTCACTAGGCAAAATATTAAGAATATTCTTTTCCGGGAATGTAAGTTCCGTAAATGGTTCGTCTTCAAAAGCGGTGGTGTGGAACTAAATTTCAAAGGTGTCAGTTTCTTATGTGTACATGTGTACCATATTTTTTAGTACGAATAATTTCATCCACTATGCCAAATCTAACGATGGCAGAAGGAATACTGCAGAATTAAAGAGACAGTTTCTTGCCACTTTGCACTTTTATGGGGAAGAAGGGCCTCGTAAGTTCTCGGAAATTTTCCGTTTCCTGTAACTAGTGATGATACGCCGTCCGATTTGGTTTTTTGTAGACCAGCTTACTACAACTTTCCGCTATTCTCTGTTCTCAATTTCTTATAGGTAAATTTTATTCCAACTAATCTTCAGAATTATTCTCTGACACCAGGATACATAAGTATAATACTTTCTTCCATTTTTTACCGGTAAAAATAAACAAAAAAGGAAAAAACATTGTAAAGTTCTCAACTCTCTTAATTTGTGATCGTATAGTGGTGATTTTTTGGTGCAACTAGGCATTGTTTAGCTACTGATATTGATTTATGACAAGTACGTACATTTGACTTTCAGTTACTTGAAGAGCCATAATATCTCTAGTTCCCATCCAAAAGAATTAGTAAACGGATAATCATTTCCTGCCTTTTTCATTCGATTAAGTTGCAATAACCATGGAACGGGGTATAAAGACATAAAATTTTCTAGAACAGACCTTACTGCTAATGGAAAGTAACGTCTCAATGAAAACGTGTTATTTCCTGATACCATTCGACTGAATTACAAAAACATCATATTCTGTCAAGGTAAAAAAAAAAAAAAGGAAAAAAAGAAAACAACAGAAAACCAGAGGCAGAAATTTCTATGTTTTACACTCGCCGCTTACATTTATTTCAGTTTTTATTTTTTATTTGAAAGGCTTCATTATCATTGCGATTTTTTAAGCATAGTTTCAACGTATTTAACAAACTTTCTTTCTGCTCCGGAGATACTGCCTAGCTTTGAATGAACTATACTGAGGTGTTCTGCCATATTCTGCTCCACGGGGATCATTTCACCACCCCCAGCGTGGAGCAACTCAGATATTGGAATCCGAGTGAAGCCTGTCATCATAGAGCGGCTCAGTGGAATCGAATACGAAAAGCGAAATTCTATAGAAATACCGCATATGAAACGGAGAGCAACAAAGGGAATGGGCTGAAGATATCAATCGTCTCTGCGAAACTTTTGTGTTGCCGTGGTGTCACTTTAAATAAATGAAATAAAATATTATGTTCCATCACCAACGTCATACAGAGATTGAAAGTGCTCACAAAAGGAGAAATATTGACTTGAAGCAGCAGTTATATGGATACAAGAAATTGTTTTCATCTTATTTCTTTTCTACTCTTATTTCACTTTTGGTATTATTGTTCATCATCAAAACCCCTAATTAATGTTTAGTCAACACGAAAAACCATAAAAAGTGAGAGAGATCCACAGATTTACGATATATTGATGGATTATTGTGATGACGTCGCTTTTTACTACTAAGGTTATTGCAATATTCAGTCAATTGACATGATAACGGGAATGGTAATAAAGCTGAATTTTTCGCAGTAGACAGTAATAATTTTAGTTCTGGTGCAAAGTGTGACAACCATTCGATGGAAACATATACAATAACAGAACAACTTTAAGTCGCTATTATTACACTATCAATGTCAGAATTACTCGTTTAATCCAAAATAAACATCATGAAAAGGTTGAATAAAGCATGCAAGACTTCTGTCCAGTTAAAAAGTCGATTCAATGGGCGTTTTCACCCAGAGATTTCTACCTAATCATGCTGTGACATCCATAAATGCTCCCGAAAATTCAGCACCTGTATCGCAAAGTTAAAAATTTAGAAAAAAAAAAACACTTTAACAGAATACGTATAGCACACAATTGTAACTGATCTTGTGGAGCAACAGAAGATATAAATCACCTTGCATCGGTAAACAAAATTGCTTGTAAATTTTTTTACGACCATAAGAAAAATATTGGATTCAAATAAATAGCTTGAGAATTATGGAACTTATATGAGAAATGTTAGTGGTTTGTAAATTAGTTTTGAATAAAAAACATAATTATTTGATCCACTTATACTATGGACCTGTGTACAGACCATTACTGCTAAACTGTACGATAGTGACAATGTCATTTTTTAAACGAAAAGTCTGACAATAAAATTTGATAATGATCGTCGATTACCAGTCAGAAGGATATTTACCTAATCTTTCGGGAAAACTTATTAATGTTCAATAAAAAAATGAAAAGTTACAGTAACTTTATTGTATGTATCATGTATCCAAGAGATACAGATATTTCTTTTAAGAAATTTCTTAGTTCCGCATATTTTACTCGAACTGAAACAAATACTAAACCACTTATTCAACTCCTACGGCTTTTATGAATCGCGTATCATTTCGATACCGCGTGCTACAATGGTTGTGCACTCACGTAAAATATAATAAAACCGATCGCTTATCTGGATACATCACCAAGACATCGTTCTAATACAGAAAAGGAAGTCTCTGATTTTGGCTTAAGCTACTAACCCAACGGTAACGACGTTTAGGATCAGATTTGGTATTTGTTTTATTTAAAAACCATTGGATTTACTAGTATATTAACAATAGGAATCAAAATATTAGTCAGCCCAGTGTTTGCTTCTTTCCATCGACGGTTTCATTTTTTAGCACTGAAGAAACCATCATAGGACACGCTTGGTCACCCTGGAAGGATAGCCGGTGTAGGGTTAGGCATTCAGCATAATTATACATTTAATGTTACAGTGTTAATACAAAACAGCAAAATTAATGATTTATTACGAATTTCTTTAAAGCAGAATTCCTTTGCCAATAAAAATTTCTGCACTAACATTCGAGTTATTGATATTTCTAAAGTTACTTCATATTTTTTATTTTATTTTTTTATTTTTAAAGTACTAACAAAAAAAATTCGTAAACGGATTTCCTGGTTACAGAAAAAGAACTTTCATCAAAAATATCCATCTCACTGTTCATGTTGTCTGAACAAAGCCTTGGGTTTTCCAGACAAGGTTCTGTGCTGGGTAGGGACGCATTTCTTCACCGTAATTCTCAGCTGGACTCATTGAGAGTTACCTGAACTACGTTTTATTTTCAATCTCACCGGAAGCGGATGGAACAATAATGGAATTCTTCTCAGCTGTAAAAATAACTTATGATAGTAATGCCATTATAGAAAATTTATTTTCATGAAAACAGCATAAAAAATAAAGGAAAGAAAATCTTAGATAGAGGTCAATAGAGAAGGGAGACAATTAATGGTACGGGACGCTAAAGAATTAGGTACTACTTTTTGAAGGGATCATCCCGGTATTTGCCTAGAGTAGTACCGGGAAACCGTCGAATAAACCGCAAATACGAATTGGTCTACGGGGTGTCGGATAATAGGCTCAACTTCTTAAGAAGATCAGTCTCTTCTAGTGTGAATGTACTGTATGTGCTTTATTTATCGAGCCTAGCAAGTTGCGATGGGAATAAGAAATCTCTGATTGTCTGGGAAGTTAGCCACCGATTGAATCTATATGTGTTGAGCAACCACTGATTTGGGCAGCTACGGATAAACGTTGGCGGGACTGATTTAATCAATGGGAAGCAGTGTAAATTCCGAAAGGAAAATGTCTACCAATGGAAAAATTAGTTAAGAATTTGAGGGAGAAGAGGAATACTGGCTGCACGCTGTGGTTGTGTGGTAGAGATGGTGCGGTCCGGATGAGAGTATTACCACTGTGAGAATGAAAAAGTTTCGATATGGAAGATTAGGTATTTAGCGGTTAGACAGCTGTTGAATGTCAGATATAATTGGGGGGGGGGGGGAAGATAATCGGGATGTAATTCCGTCAGTTATTGGAATTACGTAGAGTAAATTCTGTTTATCACAGATTAAAAGTACTCAACAGGTATAAAACTGTTTTCTCCCCCTATTCGTGACAGGTATATATAGTTGGAGGGAAAGCGTAAGTGCGATGTTGAAGGAGTTGGTTGGGAAGACCTGGACACCCAAGGCGTTGCTCTCGACAGAAGCTAATTGAAAAATTCTCCACTGATGTATTTCGGAATGACAGTAAACAAATATTGTTACCAGCAACATTCATATCTCGGAATGACCGCGAAAATAAGATAATGGAAATCATGGCCAGAACCGATTCATTTCTGTACTCATTTTTTCCACGAGCGATTAGGGAGTGGAATAGAAAGGATTTACCGGGCGAGTAAACATAAAATCTGACAGGAGTAGCTTTCGATAAAGCTCGGCGGCCATCCTGATATAGGTTTTCCATGGTTTCCCTAGATCGCTCCATGTGAATGCTGGGATGGTTCCTCACAATAGCCCATGGGCGCCTCCTGCCATATCCCGTATATCCCTTCCAAACCATTACCTTTCCGGATAGGTGCACTGCACCTCTCGCCACACACTTTTAGTGAATCGCGGAATAATACGAGTAATAGTAGATGTATTAATAGCTGAACAAATATTGGATGCTGAAGTCGATCTACTTTCCTCATATCGAAAGGTGGCGATTCAGCAGACTATGGTAAAGGTCGAGGTTCCCAGCAATTAATTATGCAGTGTTTGCCGAGGATTTGGTTTCACACTCACCCACCAGGCTCGGAGAATATGTGAAATAGTTGCTTCTAAACGTAAAATTGGAAAATATTTATCACAAAAATAGATAGATACCCAAATAATTATAATCATATTGCAAGTATCTTAAGAATTCACGAAAAAAAAAACGATTAAATATAAATATGAACAGATAGCATTCTTTCAGATACGAATATCTCAGTTTTCCGCTCTGCATTATGCGTGATAACACTTCTTGAGTAGCAAATGCAAGACTAAACACTTAATAATACAGAAACATGAACGCCATTTCCATTATGGTTTTGACTTGATCTGCTTTGTGATCTCCTTCTTGCACAATTTATTCATTACCTTTCACTTTTCGTATTTACGCTATAATAATTTTACACTGCGTCTGCCACTTTGTACGCCTAGCCCTTTTGTCCATTGCGCATTCCTCGCAGATTTGTATTTGGCCTTGGAAATTCAATGAAAAATTGAATTAAATTTTAAAATCACTAAACTTTTCTACAACACAACGTAATTAGAAAGTACTAATGGTATTTTTTGTTATAGTGGAAAAAATCTAATCGGCGCTGATGAATCAATGATGGTGATGGTGATGGTGAATCAATATTTTATTAAATTTTTCGGTGTTCAGTGTATAACGTTATAGCTCTATTTCATGGCTACGTCCCTCATACAGAAGATCCTACAGTAGCTCTAGCTTTCCTGTCACTTTGTGGGGTTAATTCAATAGTCACCAGGTGATAATAGTAACTTTCAGATGTGGAACACAGGAAGCATGCAAAACTAAAGCAGCACACAGTTAAAGTCTCGAACATTGTGTTCTTGCGATTCAATTTTAAGAAAGTTCCAGAGATTTTACATAACTTCCACACATATTACAATTTTTCTTTAATAAATATTCGCTACTGTACAATAAGCACTGTAGATTAGGATTGTTCACAACAGGTTCATCAATCTTTCATTTATGAAAGGAACCATCAAAGATTATTGAATTTATTAGGACTTCACGCTCGTTCCATACTGGATACGATTAAAAAACATTAAGGAAATACGTTGATAGGCTTGTGAAGAAACTGTCCTGGAGAAATTTTTGGAAACTGAAAACTGCATAGCTGGACTCGAGTCGAAACACATTTCTTCTAAATGCTAGGTCCAAAAGTAGTCTCTCATTCGATTTATTTTCTTCCTCTTTGATTTTTGTTTTTATTTTTAAAATGCTGTCTCCATACTCGTCAAAACTATTTCTTACGTAGAATTAATAGTTAGAATCCTCACGTGCATTGGGAAAAACTTTTTTCGTGTTTCCGTTAGATTTTACATCCGTTAATGTTATCAAAGTCTTCTGAAAATATTATGAATCGACTTTCGAAATGAAACTCAACTTAATTTCACCTTGGAAAAGGTCAGTAATATAAACTAATAATCGAACTGTTATAAATTAAGCAGTAGTGGTTGAATGACGTTGCATCATAAACCGAAAAGTTAGATCAGCACGTAAAAGTAATTCTAATCGCACTATAAATAATTATGTAAAAAAAAACCTTCTATCTCGCTTGTTTACGCGATATTTTTTTCTGTAAGAGTAGGCGTACACAAGCTAATTCTTAGCGCTTTCATACGAGTGTGGACACTGGTAGTCCTATTGGACTGATGATTACGACCTTTGTAATCTCAGAAACTGATTTTCATTACATTTCATACCAAAAACTTCGTTCTATATATGAGATTCAGAATGATAATTTATTCTCGATTAGAATGGCGAAATATTTTCAGAAACATTTCTTTGGTTATTAATAGTGCCAAACAACTTAGCATGAACTAGATGTTATATAGCATAATTTTTAAATACTTAAACACTTTAGATAAATACGCTTTTTAATTTATAACAGACTTCGTTACAGATGCAAGAAAGAAGAAGCAGCGTGCTATACTTTTAGAGGCCCTAATAAGATATTAATAAACTGGTGGGGATCCTTGGTGATATAAATTTTAAAAGTGGCAGCTGCAGGAAATTAAAACTTTATTAAATTTGACGTTTGCTGGAGGTGGGTGGGTTAGAAACTTGTAAAACGATCCCGGTTTGATGGTACTTCGCCTTTAACAAGTCTGCAGGCACGACATTCGTTTAATACCTTCAATCCGCATTGACATATTTTTATGGATACGATAAAAAGCTAAAATTAAATTATTTATAGCCATTATAATCACAAATGATTTATGTAAACCGCAGTTTTGCTGTAAATTATTCGGTATGCGAACATCTCTCCTGTTGATGAACAGGATAACTAATTTGCCAAGCGATGCGAACAAAATAATGTCACATTATTCTGCGCTATGATTTGAAGCCTGCGTTGAATGGAAATAGAATCTCGTTCGACAGCAAAGCCTTAAACCGTTATGTTTTTATTTCGAAATTTCGCTGATCTTCATTTCGATTTTTTCCCCTAATTACACCACAGTAAAGCACTGAAGAATGCGGTTGTGGCTGGTTGATCATTTGTAAGAAAAAACTGCACTGCACACTGTAACGACCACATTGCAATTTACCATCAAGAGCTACGTTAAACAGTCAAAGGTTAAAGCATCTCATATAATGATTAAAACTAGTAATGTTTGTACAAACGGACAAGGTTTATTGCGCAGGGTATCTATATATATATAAATTACAATTCATAAAATTGGTGAGTTTTAGAGGGTGCTTCGCACCAAAACTAACATTTCCTGTGTATATTAGTGTATAACCACACGAGGGAAAAACGAATACACATAATCTTTGGTACGGCACCTCTTTTCACTGGTTTTGTCTCTCTTGTTAATATGACTTAAGCGAGCGAAATGTTTATCTGCATCGGACGTGGTAGGTGAGTGGTAACACAATGGGTTCGCATTCGGGAGGACTCGGGTTTAAATCCCCATCTGGCATCCAGATATGGATTTTTCATGGTTTCCCCAAATCACTCCAGGTGAATGCGTTGATGGTTCCTTCAAAATGTCATGGAAAAATTTCTTTCCTTTCTTTGCTCCCAGTCCTTTCCCGTCTCTAATAACCTCTACGTAAACAAGGCCTAAAGCCACACACATCTCTAAATCGATACCACCTCTAAAAATCATGATGTAAAATGTAACTTCGATAGTAATAGAACTTTAAGAAAGTCAGCCTTGTTGCAGATTTCATTGCTATCATGTCCGTTATTTATACTGTTAGTGTACTATTGTGCCAGCATAACAAGATCTCCAACTACTTTCGGGATTTCGCTGAGCAGTAGTGCAGAATGATTTTCATAAATCCGTCTTTGAAATTAGAAAAACCACTTCAAATAGTTACTCCTCGAACCAATTTACAGGGTATGTGACTGTCCTATCTAAAATCTAAGTAACGTATTGAATTTTTTATTATAATTTTCGAAAAAAACATATTTTGTTTTAGAAAAGTTCGTTGCTCGTTATATACAGTGTATGTGAATGAAGTGAATCTCCATTCAGATACGACTTTACTATCTAAATTAAAAAAATTGTTCTGATCATTGCTATACTGCTATCGTAGCACGGAACACATTATTTCACTAAAATATAGCATGAAGTATACAAGATACTCCATACGTTGACGTTAGTAGCTATCTGAGTGGCGAAAGCAGATTTCTATCTCACCCGCTAAGCCGTAAGCTTGTAATTGCTTTCGTGTTGGTCGGAGGTAGCCAGTGACAGAGCCTGCTCTCGAGGGAGTAGGCCTACAATGTGAAGCAGTATCTGCCGGTGGCTTACGTCAGGCAGATTGCTATAGGGGACTGATAGGCTGCATTAAGAAGGAGGCGAACCTAGAAATGAATGAAAATTCACTACAACAGCGACTAAGATGAAATAATGTACCAACTCGAGTATTTTCTTCTTCTGTTAAAATCAATTCATGCCGTCTTACGACCTTGTGACAGGGCTTTGATTTGTCACGCAGTACAATAACTCTGGCCACACCGGAACATCAACTTTGCAACGACACACCTTCACCACTGAGCTTTCAGAGCTCTCTCGCCTCCTCGTGCTGTT
The DNA here is from genome assembly GCA_031002005.1 of Vandiemenella viatica. Taxonomy (NCBI): domain Eukaryota; kingdom Metazoa; phylum Arthropoda; class Insecta; order Orthoptera; family Morabidae; genus Vandiemenella; species Vandiemenella viatica. Next base: position 224,071,543 of record JARYHS010008074.1, on the reverse strand, counting down.
TCGCTATAGAGAGCTGGAAATCACCATTGAATATTCCTCTTGTCAGTCATTGTTCTTATTAAGAAAGCAATGTAGTTGAAGTTAAACTACTTCTACCAGGTACCTTAAATTACAAAATTATAAACAATTAGACTTAAGAATTTGAAGATTGTATGATTTTTGTATACGAAATATTTCTCTTACTGCCCATCAATTAGCCGTAAATAGACTAGCCTTAGAAGTTAGCAGCTTTTACCAAAACTTACTAGCACATTAATTAACTGAACATTTATTTCTTTTCTTTCTTCAACATGCAGTAATACATTTTATTTTCAATACATTAATCCTCTCACCAAATAAAAATAACAGACAGTCTTTCCTTTTGCCTTCAGCTTCTTTCTTCTATCTGTGACACTAAAAACTTCTTTGCCACCACCAAACTACCAAAGATATTCCATTTCGCCAACGTCCACGGTTAGAGCTGCTAGACCACTCTCGCAAACTAAATATATTGCAGCTACATCTTGAAAAATCTAACGTTTCAAAGAAAAAAATATATTCATATATGTATGGAAAAACTTGTTTCCCTACAAGATATTTCTAGGTTTCTCATATATAATAATTCAATGGTCTTCACGGTGAGGTAATAATTTTTCTTTGGCCGACTAGTAAACGCAAATCAATATAAGTTATAAATATGTTGCTCCGTAATTAAATCGTTCTGCGGTTGATTCATTCTTCGAATATTGCGTTCTTTCACAGTAAATTAGGTCTTCTTTTTTTCTGGTACGCTGGCTCAGAGTATCAGTCGTTGACATCTTTCACGTCTGCTTTGAACATTATTCTAATCAATAAACTGAAATTTCACCATGTGTCTCTAAAATGTGTAACCTGTGTTCTGTATGATAAATATAAATTTTCAATGAAATGTGTAAAGGCGGAGTTGATTCGCGACATGAATACGGGAAACAGCATAAAGCCGCAATCAAGATGATTGGTCCACCAGGCCTGGGAGTCGAATCTGGGCCTGTTGTACTTCCGCAGTCCAGTGGTGGCGCTTGTATGTCGCCGTAACATAAGGCACGTCACGTCTGTTTTACACTAAGCTACATAAATGAAATCGAGTAGTACACAGATGTTTTAAACGTTACCAAAACGGTTTCTGGGGTCCAAGTGTTAGAAACCTAGATATATGCTTCTTGCCAAGATTGAGCAGTGTATAATCTGACAGAGTTTGCGGCGCACGTGTGGTCGGCAAGTTGGCGCCACAGCAGGTGTCTCAGGTGACACAGCACACGTGTGCCGACTCAGGTTGCTGTGTCTGACAAATACTGTTACACGTGTAGCAGCGCCGGGAGAATAGCAAGTGGCAGATGTCACAGCATCAAACACAGTCGGGTCTGCTTTGCTATACTGCAGCGTCAGTCAGTCTTAGAGTGCAAGCTTCAACTCCCCAGCAGGGAAAAACTGTATACTAAATCCCGAATTATGTTTCTGTATTTCAGGTGACTAGTGTACGACTTTGTACTTCTTTGTGTGGATTTGTTTTAAATCTTTAGGTATTTAATAAACTGATCAAAAAAATTAAATAACAATAGTATTTTCGCACATATTGATATGGAGACTTTTCATTTTTCTAGTGCATGGAGCGTAATAAATTGCGTAAGGAATGGTAACAACTGAATACGCTTAAAATAAATTTACAAAACACTTTGCGTTAAAGTTTAACATGCTAATTATTCATATTTAATAACAGAAATTAGGACCAATATCACAATGGCATACATGAACGAATCAAAATACAATAAGTTATAATAGAACTGAAAGTTGTTACAATAGTTACGACCCATAAAAGAACGTTGCAGTACAGATGCACACATTTATCATTCACTGCTAAATCCCAGTATTCAGGCAAGCATTCTTTTTATATTGACCTTTCAATGTTAAATATTCAAACTTAAATTTAACACAGTAAACGCGACAATCGAATTAGAGGTACAGTAGCAAATCCTGGGTGTTTGGATATGAAAAAAAAAAAAAAAAAACGAACTCTGCGAAATATCTGTTTTAAAAATACAAGTCACGCGAATATCTAAAGTATGAATTTAACTTCCAAGCATGAGAAACAAACAAAATAGTATTAACAACTTAAGAACTAATATTTGAAATATTGCAGCTCAAAAGAACAAACTGCTGCAGCATTCACTAACAGAAGAGTTCAGAATATACTCCTTGGTAGTATTATTTTGTGCTCGGTTCCTACAGTGACTCTGTCTTACTTAATGTTTTTCACTTGCTAAATCTAATATATAAAAATGAATATTTGATCATTTGTTTCTCTCTTATACCACCACTCCATGTGACGAGGCGCAAAGCCGCAAGTAAAAAAACGTTCCTATACCATTCTTCCTATTACGATGAAACTTTGTTGAATTGTGAAGGTGTTTGAGAAAAAAAAAAATCAACTACCTTTCTGCCTCTAAAGTCCTTAATTTTTGCAAATATTTTAGTCACAGTTTTTATCAGTTACCGATGTAACTTTGCCCACGAACAATTTTATGCAAACAGAAAAATATTTTCTACGTTTCATTTACAAAAACCCATCTCCATTCCTCCTTCAAACCCTCCTAATTATTTCCATTGTTCTTATATATAAACTCACAATTTTTATCAGATTTTTGTGGAACTTTTCACAAGTATACATTAAAACAAAGGACCAAAATATTGCCTCATTTGCTTTGCAGATCCCAACCTTCTCTCCCACATTATCTCCCTCATAACATTCAATTTGTTTTACACAATAACACGCTTTTTCTCCGATTTGGATGAAACTTTGCACACGTAGTACTTAAAACAAAGAGAAAAATACTGTTTTACAAAACCCAACTACTCTCACATTTAGCACCTGTTTATTTTTTCCATTTTTGTTTATACAAACCCACAGTTTTTCCCTAATTGCGATGGAATATTATACATGTGTACTTTAAATAAAATGGAAAAATACTATCTACATTTAGTTTGCATAAACCCTACCGCTCTCCTCCTTTATTCTCGCCCCCTAATTTATTTTTGCCAGTGTTCTTTATGCAAATCCCCAGATTTTATTCGATTTCAAAGGAACTCTTCAAATGAATACAACAAAGACAAAAATACTGATTATTTGATTTATAAAAACGCAAATCTCTCTCGAACTTTCCCATCCTCTCTCTTGAATTTTTGCCATTGTTCTACATATTACCCTACAGTTTTTATCCGACTTTGGTTGAACTCTCCACACGTATATTTTAACAGGTAGCGAAAAATTCTGTCTCCATTTGGTTTACAAAAACCCAACCCCTTTATCCCTAATTAATTTTTGATAATGTTTCTTATAAAAAGCTAGTTTTAATCCGATTTCGACTGAACTTTTCACTTATACTTTAAAACAAAGAGATAAATACGGTCTCCATCTAATTGACCCACCCACTCTCTTCCATAACCATCTTTAGCCAAAATTTACACTTGAAATCATTCAGAGAATAGTGATATTCTTCGAGCCCATAACATTTCCTGTCAAATGGTGTTGAAGCGATTCTAATTGCTGACCAAGTAATTCGAACTTGAAATTTAAAAATCTTTTTTACAAGTCTTATCCGATCTTGAAGAAAACTTTGCGCACATATGCTTTAAAATTAGTGAAAAATGATGTTTACATTTAGCTTGAAAAACTGTATCCGCTCTGCCCGTTCACACCACTTAACACAAATTTACACTTACGACTTTTCCGATTTTTACATATATCTCCAAACGGTAGGGAAATCTAATAAAGTGGATAGTGATGGAGGATGATTATTATAATCCAACTAAAACGAATAAAACAACAGAACTTTTTCATCCAGTGTTCGAGCATTGCTGGGTATTCTGCTTTTACAGAAGGCATAGAAAACAAAAATATTGTATCCCCCAAAGCATTAGAACAAATTTTTTTCTAATTTAATTTATGAACAAAAAAGTCACTGTCCTTCATTTATTTTGTATATACAAATGTATGTGCTTAATATACCCCCTAGAAAGAAAAATAGTCATCGCAACGTATGTCGGGCATAGCTATTATTAATTAATACTAGCTGATATCCGCGACTTCGTACACGTGGATTAACGATTTCGTTGCCAGAATTGAATATAGAAAGCTTTTGGGAACGTAGGATTGCTCACAAACAACACCGAGTTAGAATAACACGACAGGAAAGCCATCAGTATATTACTCTACCGTCGACCCTGTCTCAAGACAAGAATCATTTTCCAACATTTTTAAAACCAGAAAAACAAACAAAAGTGTGGGAATGTAGGGGGGAGGGGGGGGTTAACTAAGGGCAGCTTTATTTCAGCTTGGCTCTTTCTACTTTATTCAGCATTTGCATCCGATTCTTGGGTTCTAATAACTTCAGCTGCTTGAGAGTTATACCTTAGGTCAGTTCAAGCCCGCAAAGCATGTATAAAAAAATAAATAAAAAAACGCAAAATAAACTGGTGCCAGAAAGATTTAAGCAGCAAAAAGTAATAGTACAGAGAAAATCGACATCTATACTACATAATACGTTTTGTCTCTAAGCGAAATTTATTAACAAATCATAAACTAACATAATGTGCGAGAAGCACAACTTTAGCTACTGACGTAACATTACAGAATAGCACAGACATCCGTCTCTCTATCACCAGTCTATAAGTTCTCAAAATTTCGTGACTACAACTGTTATTCATACGGAAAAAATGTCCTGTGCCCTTGCTACAGATACAAAGTATTTCCTTGTCAAATTTCATCAATATCGGTATAGCCATCTAATCGTGTAACAAAAAGATAGAGACTTACTTCCGCATTTATAGTATTATTAGTGCGGATCACACACACACTCACTGCGAGAGTAACAACCCTAGAGGGATCAATATAAAGTAAAAAAGTATACACCTACAGCATTGATAGGCTACCTACGATTTGTCACGCATTGAACTCCTAAATTTGTGGTATCAACAGTTGAACATGTAATCCGAACAACCGACGGTCCAGGCGTGACTCATACAACCAAACACAATTTTTAAAAATCTTTGCTTCCACCGGGATTTGAACCGCAGACCACGCTGCAAACATCAGTAAGCAAATTCTTTAACTACTGAGCTACCACGCCGCTATATGCACAAGTAGTACAGAGACATACACATCCCACGTGTCTGTCTATCGGCGTTCAGGAATTTTTCATAATTATATGACAACATGTATTATTTATAAAGAAAAAAAGTATTATATGTTCATCCTAATGCCAAATAGCTTCTCCTCGTCGAATTAAACCATGATCGGATTAGCCGTTTAGCCCAAGAAACGTAACAAACAGATAGAGAAACACAGCACACTTATAAAAATGATATTACGCGAAAAAGTCATGAAACTCGGTTATGTCGTAAACATAAACACATATAGCGTGGAATAGACTGTAGCATAAAGAAACCGAAACACAACCCCATCTACTGGAGGGTTACCCAACCCAGATAACCAAGTGTTGTATCGATAAACTAACACATCGCTATATGTTAGAAACTCATGGAAGTATAATAATAGTTTCGTGTGGTCATAATGACCTGGTGGCAGGATTTCTATTGGCTGCGCCTTCCGCCCCTGCCCCTGCCCGCCAATCCTGCCTGGTACAGGGGATCTACAGTTTTACGTGTAATCCGAGTTACGGTACTGTCATTACGTACTTCACATTACACAGCAAGCTGCGCCAGAGGTGGAGTGCCTATAAAATTCTACGCCGAGATAGGGATTTGAACCAAAGATCTTTCGATCTCCAGTCAGATGCCTTAATAACTGATCCAAAATTACAGAACATACAAACAATCACAAACCATTGTCCTGTGACAAACATTTAATGAACATTTAATTTGAAATAATTAATACTGAGGTCAATAATCGAGATAAAAATTATCCCATCTTTTAAGTTGGACCAAATTACACACAGTAAGCAAAATTTCATCAAAATTGGTTAGGTAGTTTCAGAGTTTATCTCGGACAAACATCGTGACGCGAGATTTTGATATACACTGAAGAGCAAAAGAAACCGGTACTCCTGCCTAATATCGTGTAGAGCTCCCGCGAGAATGCAGAAGTGCGGCAACACGACGTGGTATGGACTCGACTAATGCCTGAAGTAGTTCTGGAGGGTATTGACACCATGCTACCTGCAGGGCTGTCCATAAATCCGTAAGAGTACGAAGGGGTGGGGTTCTCTTCTGAACGGATGTTGCAAGGCATCCCAGATATGTTCAATAATGTTCACGTCTGGGGGGTTTTGTGGCCAGCGGAGGTGTTTAAACTCAGGAGAGTGTTCCTGGAGCCACTCTGTAGCAATTCTAGACGTGTGGGGAGTCGCATTGTCCTGCTGGAAATGCCCAAGTCCGTCGGAATGCACAATGGACATGAATGAATGCAGGTGATCAGCCAGGATGCGTACGTACGTGTCACCTATCAGAGTCGTATCTAGACGTATCAGGGGTCCCATATCACTCCAACTGCACACGATCCACACCATTACAAAGCCTCCAACAGTTTGAACAGTCCACTGCTGACATGCACGGTCCATGAAATCATGAGGTTGTCTCCATACCCGTGCACGTCCTTCCACTAGATACAGTTGGAATCGGGACTCGTCAGACCAGGCAATATATTTCCAATCATCAACAGTCTAATGTCGGCGTTGATGGGCCCAGGCGAGGCCTAAAGTTTTGTGTCGACCACTCAGCAGGTGTACATGAGTGGGCCTTCGGCTCCGAAAGCCCATATCGATGATGTTTCGTCGAATGGTTCGCACGCAGACACTTGTTGATGGCCCAGCATTGAAATCCGCAGAATTTGCGGAAGGGTTGCACTTCTGTCACGATGAACGATTCTTTTCAGTCGTCGTTGGTCCCGTTCTTCCAGGATCTTTTACCAGCCGCAGCGATGTTGGAGATTTAATATTTTACCGGATTCCCGATATTCACGGTGCACTGGTGAAATGGTGGTACGGGAAAATTTCCACCTCATCGCTACCTCGGAGATGCTGTGTCCCATCTCTCGTGCGCCGACTATAACGCCACGTTCAAACTCAATTAAATCGTGATAACCTGCCATTGTAGCAGAAGTAACTGATCTAACGCCTGCGCCAGACTCCTGTTGTCTTATATAGGCGCAGCTCTGTACTATGTTTACAATTCTCTGTGTTTGCATACGCTTGCCTATACCAGTTTCTTCGGCTGTTCAGTCTATGTTTTATTGTTATAAAGTATATGCCATTCGTGGGTGGTGTAGTAGATACAACTATATTACTGAATTAGGCTGCTTTCCTACACCGTAAACTGTTCGCTGCTGTATTTGTGTATTTCATATAAATATTTATGGTTTCCTGAAACTACAGGCAGAGTTCTGGAACTTGCATTCTCTTCGTTCGCTCAAATCTGAAGCCCTACTGAAAACTCATGAAAAGAAGTTTCGTGAAGTCAACTCTTATCCATACTAATCAAGTGGAAGTTGCAGTCAAATTATATAAAGTTTGGATCAACATGCGTCAGTGTAAATTGCTTTTACTTGTAAAAACCTCTTTCCTCCTATTAAAACTTTTGTTAAATATTTTTCATATAACACTTAAAAAGTATTGTTTTCATTAACGTAATTATAAAATAACTGGAATCAAACTGAACATTTTATAACCAAATCACAATCATGTAATATTTAATATGTGTTCTGCAATGTAGTACTGCATTCCAATCTCCACATAGCATGAAACTTATTCATTTGTGATTTCTTCTGAGTCAATTCCCTTTTGCTATACTGCTTAGATATCATGATTCCAAGAAATTCAATTTTTAAACCATTTTCGTCGACATTTCGATTTCCAGTTTTTTTTTTTTTTTTTTTTTTTTTTTTTTTTTTTTTTTTTTTTTTTAAAGTAGCGCAGAGGCTCTGTACAGTTTAGTACTACGGGCGATAGGCAACAGGCAAGTTCAGTTTCATGACGGCAGATAGCTGATCTGCATACTCGTATCTGGAATGTCGGGTAACGTAATATAGTATTCTGTAATCTAATAATTTAAGGCGAAATATAACTAATTTAGCTACATTTTATGTATCGTTATTTGTAAAAATCTATTAACGTCATGATGTTGAATTATTACCTATTGAATTGTGGAGTTTGCTATAGTTTATTACAGGTAAATCTTATTGAAGGCTGCAGCAGATACGAAACAGTGATAAAAGTGGCTCTGTACATCAATGGCTAAGTAGTTCGTTATGGAACCACCATAAAAGACATTAGACATTTCTCATATCTCAAGGAATAAACACCTAAAGTAATAAGCTATACGTATCAGTGATATTCTACCAACATATCTTCAACTTCGTTCTCGCTGGGGATTTACTTGTCTATTCTGCTAATATAAAACAATTGTTTGCTAAAAATTATTCACACGAAAACTATTCGATGAATTACTATTTGGTTTTAATTAATTTACAGCCCGTGATTACGTGGATAAACTGAAGTATGTTTCAGATTAATGTGGTGTAGAAAAAGTGATAAATTAGTAAAATTAGTTTCACAATTCACAAAAAAATATTGGTTGGATTATGATGAGGTTTCTATTAATGTAAAGCCTTCGTTGTGCATGTGAAACAGATTGTATTAATCTTGTTCATATATCGTTTCAGTCTGGTACCTCTGTTTTAGGTAACTTCGTAATTTCTTGTGGAAAATAACTTTATTCTCTTCGAGTACGGATGCCTTTCTTCTTTAGATTTTTTTTTCTTTTTTTTATGGAAGGCATCTAACAATGAAAAGATGCACAAACCATTAATTGTTATTGTAATAACTTTTATTCAATCAGTTAATTATTTCACATTTTTCCACTAACACCAGCAGAAACTAAAAACCATTACTTCTATATCGGACTTCTTCCTGATACTTCCCGATTCGTATATCGAATTTGCGAACTTAAGATAACGACTCAAACCTATAGGCTCAATTATGTCGCTGTTAGCAATCAACCTCATCTAAAACAACAACCACACAAACGTAGCCAAATCTCAAGGAATCTATATGTATGTAAGTATGCTTGCATACCATGGAATAACCTATAAAATATGTGATAGTCACAAGCTGTTTAAATTTGACATAACTTCGAAAAATGAGAAATTTAGGATAATTTCGTTAAGAAATTTCCCATTTTTTGACGTGACATCTGAAAGAAACATACCTTATTTTATCCACGTTGCCACGGGCTGTACATTAACCAAAACTCTATCAACATCCCAGCAGGATTTGAGATTTAGATTAGATTAATATGCAGTCCATAGCGACATGGGTAAAATAGACTTGTTTCATTCTGATGTGATATCGGAAAGCTGTGAAATTTACTATTTTAGTATAAATTTTTCCTTGAATGCCATTCATACAAATAATACTGGTCGGATTTTAATGGGGTTTCAAGTATGTGTAGCCCGTGCTCCGGCAGGTAAAATAGGATACGTCTGATATGGATCTGAGGTAAAAATAATTAGAAATTTAGGATAATATTTCGTTGAAAGCAATTCATTCGAAAACTACTGGTAAGATTGAGCATTTGATTCTGAGGAGATGTCGTAAATGTAACAAATTTAAGATAATTTTTTCCTCAGCACGATTTGCGAAGAAACTACTCTCAGATTTTGATTGAATTTTGATTAATGTACAGGCCGTGCTCTGCCGATAAAATGTGGTATGTTTCAGTCTGATGCGTAAAAGAAGGGTAATTAATGAAATAGTGTTTAGAAGTTAGTGTGCACTTAACAGGAAAGTGACGTCTTGCAATTGAAATATTCCCGCGTATGAGTGGTATCATATTATTTGTAGGAATAAAATTACAGTTTGTCGTGGAGACCGTTCATGTAGATTTCGCGTTCAGTGGGTCACAGGCGCCGCGGTGCAGGTAGTTCTTGGTCGTGTTGGCTTAAAAGAGTAGTGTGAACAGTAACAGTCCTCGCAAACGAAGTTACGCGGAACTGCTAGGTGTTGTAATAAGTTGGCTACTAACGAGCCCGACTGCTCCCTATGACGAAATTCCAGTTGAAGTTTACTTACCTCTGGGGACATAAATTATTAACACTTTGTAGAAGCTTTACCTTGAGAGTAGCTTTCCATTTTCAAAGTTATTAATTTCCTTGACAACCACATTTTACGACGTAAAAATTCGCATCTTGGGTGATAACCTTCGGATTTTCCGAGAGTTTAAAATAAACGTTGTTCGGTAGATGATCTAGAGCAGAGAGAATAATTTTAACTGGAATAAGGTTACGTTTGTCAGCCGTGGAATGCAACCGAAATTGGTTTAATTTCACAGTGAGCAGCATAATTACGGAGAAGTCGCGCCGAATACCGGTGGTTGAAGAGGTCGAAGTATGTCTCAGTTTGGCGATGTCTTGTGTAACTCCTTCCTTATCTCCCTCCCAGCGCGTACACGTCTGATGAAGAGACGAACCACCTGGCGCTGTGTTAACATAGCTCCCGCCTACACAAAGACCTAACTTGTTCCCACCAGGTGTATTGATACTGCAAATAAATTAGGCACACAACAGAATAGTAAGACGAGTCTCCTCAAGGGAACAGTTAGCAGCGTTATTGTTACAGAATTGATTGAGCTAATGATACCTAAACAAAGCAAACGAACTACAATATGGCATACATAACAAGTTGGCATATTATATTACAACCACTGTAGTCAGTTACTACAAAATGAACGTAATTCATGAAGAACAATACTGCTGATAATAAATTCTATTTCAGTCCTCTAAAAAAAAAAAAAAAAAAAAAAAAAACCGACATAAATTTTTAAAATTGTATAGTGATTGAACAATGATAATTGTCGTTGCTGAATGTCGTCTTACAAGACTCTGAAACACTATCTGCGCGTTTAGAAACAAAGTAATTAGGTTAAAAAAGTTTCCCTCACTCCCCATTATCATGATTCTCTCTCCCTCAGTCCCTTGATTCGTGAGATTTTGGTTTTATACGTGCCATACCGAATTTTTTCGTCTTCACACAGCAAAAGGTGTTATCATTATCAAAATTTTAAGATGGAATCTAAGACGCTGGAATTATTAGCTTACCAAATTATTATCATAAGGTTGATTCAAAACAGAATGCTTAAGATGCGTTTTGCTTTACTTTTATTGCAGAAACACTTTTATAACAGGTGTCAGACTCTTCGCAAAAATGTACCGAGTAACATTAGATAAGAACATTAACACAGCGCAGTGCCATGTTATGCACCACAGAGAAAATTCTGGATGCCAATAAAGACGCTACTACTCATTTCCAGTACGCCAAACGTTTGCACAATCAATCAGTTTCTATTGAAAACGATTAATACATACCTAGAACTACTTACAACTACGTAGAACTAATCTTAAATTAAACTACAAATAATTTACTAGATTTTAGCATTACTTTGGTCAAATCAAAAAATTTAATACACTGAAAATACACACAAATTTGAGAGCTGACAAAACGTCAGGTATTTATGTCTTTTAGTTACAATGCTGGGTATCTAAATAGATTTAACCCTCTTAAAAATTCTCACAATCTTAGACAGAATAGTTTGAAATAGTATAAAACACGAAATACCATATATGAACGAACCAATCTCACTCAGTTCCAATAAATTGACGATTTCCTTTATTTTACTTGACGGGATGGTAACGAAGGGAAAACTAAATTACAGTAAAATTTCACAGAGTCAACACATTTACCTCTATCTCATTAGTATATTTCTGGCTCTGCAAGTTGTATTAACATTACAGAATTGTACTTAAAACCAAACTTGCTAATATTTTAACCTCGTAATTAATAAAAATTATAATAAATTTTAATCATCAATATTAAAATGATATCCAGCTAATTACACCGTAATGATAAAAGAGCAATAGAGGGGCGGTAACGGTGTGTCTGGGCGTGTGAAAACAGTCGCGTTACTTTACATGCGGACCGACGACCACCAATACCGTGACGGCACCATGTCGTGCTTTACCGGTGCCTACAAGTGAATCGGCTCTCGTCAGATCGTGCTGCCATTAGAAATATAAGTGAAATACTTCCAAATATTACAGTAAACTGATAAAAGTAGAAATTTTTAAATTATCATGTGATCGTGGTAAAGCTATAATGTGACTATTTCCAGGCGTAAGATATTTACATATTGTTTAAAGCGATACACATTTTAAAACATTATTTTGGTACCAGTTGCCATATAAGATCTTTTATTGTACTTTAAGTACTGGAACATACAGCGGGAAAATACTTGTGCGCCAAATACTTGTTGGTAGCTTTTAGTTCTGACCTCAATCAATTCACTGCCCTAGCCATTAAAATTCCAATGTGTTCGTTATATACTGTTGTGTGTAATAAAGTTAACTATTCTCAAACCACACACCACTCTTTTACACGTTAGTTACTAATGTTTAGAAACGCCTTTCTAAAGATATAATCTACGAACAGGAATTGAAATCAGAAGTGAAAAGGAAGGTGCATCCTTAAGGAACTTATTTTACTTCAATAGCAACAGGCTAAAACCTGAACCGTTCTTCTTAATGTAGTAAGCAAGTAAAGTATATACGTCCAAGACAAGTATCTGTTTAAAGAAAATGCTATTATTGAAATGAAAACTTCTATAGTTGCGTTGACAGGGGTAAATCTGTGGGTTCACAAGAAAGTCACCTGTTGCGCTTATGATATGCGCGCTGGATGCTTTTCGCAAAATCTTTATACATACACACAATTTTTGTCCGATTTCGACGGAATTTCGCATACGTCTACTTTAAAACAAATAGAAAAACACAACGTTTGATTTAACGAAACCTAAACTCTGTCCTCCTTTTCTACATGATCTTAATTTCTGTCACCGTTCTTCATTCAAACCCATATTTTTCATCCGATGTTGATAGTAGTTAGCACACGTTTACTTCAAACCAAGGCCGTCTGGTAGCTCAGCGGTTAATGCGCTTACTTCAGAAAGTACTCTTTCCAGTTTGCGGGTTCAAATCCCACGGCGAATAGGAATTTTTAGGTTGTATTTGATTATATGAGCTACGCCGGGACATTCCTTGGCAGACCTCTGAAGAAAGGAATTAGACATTTGCCTCTGACACAATAGATTGGTATATCTCCTTCGGAAAGATTCGTCGAACCATCGAGTTGTAAACTAAGTTATAATTTTAGTTTTTGAAGTGAAATCTTCTTTAGGCTCGTTGGGCTAATTTTGACCGGGAAAAATCTTATGAGTTAAGACATGCTAATAATAACAGTATATCTCTTGCGGTGTGGTCGCTCAATGGTTAAGGTGTTTGACTGGGGAACGAAAGGTCTACGGATTTGAATCTCTGTCTCGGCGGTGATTTTCATTGACGATTAACCCGACCTTCACCTTTGGCACAGCTTGCTGTGTAATGTGAAGTACGCAAGTACGCCTGCCTCGTTCGAATTCCACGTTATACTGTAGGTCCCATGTACTCGGTAGTACTACGGGTTAGGTTATGGTGGTTAAGATAGGGTCGGAATGTGCAGCCAATAGAAACTCTGTCACCATGTCATAACGACACTATTATTATTTAGTATATCTGTAGCTATAAGTATGACGGGTTTATATTAAAAGTTTTAAGTTTTCACTTCTGTTGGTAGTCCCCAATCACTGCCATGTTTTTTATTATATTAATAGTTTGCTTTAACCAGATGAAAGAATCTATAGCAATATAAGCAGAATGTAGACTATTTCCACTTCCACTAACATTTTCACGAAATATTGTCCTTAAAAGAATGTTTACTTTTGTTTTATCTTTCATACGTTCTGAAACCTTGCTTCCGTTAATACCTCTAAACAATTATTATTATGAATCCCGCGTTTAATCTTCTAGGACGAAATTACTGAATATAATTTTTTAAATATATCTGAATTTTAGATTAGGTAGAGTCTATAAAGCAAATCTCTAAACGAAGCTACTTACTGTTACCTCACAATAAAAGGAGGCTTATGGTAGACACTCCAAACGTGGACATAATTAGTTTCACACATACAGAGCGAATTTTTGTAAGAAAACCAAAAATATATTAACTTTTCCATATCCCTAACCTCATTGCTAAGAGGTGGCATTTTGTATTCAAACAAATAGTGATTCAACATTATGGGACAAACTTTTACACGAGGCTGTTGCACAAATGCTTATATCGCTCCGCTAACTTGCCAGTTTCTTGGAATTGAGGATACCTAGTGACGAATTCATGACAAACAAGCCTTAAGACTTTGCCTGAGAACATCCAGAAGGTTTAATGATTATCAGATAAAATATTTTTACCGATAAATCCTTCCAGGCTATAGAGTTACAGTTATAGGAAAATAAACCAGTTTTACTTATGCATGAGAGATACAAATCCTGCCATATTGAAGAGAAAGCTGCAGAGATTTGCAGGCATTAAGATGATATGAACTGCACACTGTGTTTTTGTATTTGATTCTGCGGAGCTGCAGACCCCAGCATGGCAAATAAATCTTCAGTGTTCTACAGTTTCAGGAATTTCAGACTCAACTCCACGGTCGTTGTGTTCCGCACAACAGGGTACTAATGATATAGATGTCGACACTAAGTCAGCCCCAGTTAATCACACACACAATACGCACTATAATTTCGAGTTCCTGATTGGTAAACCGCTTTCTCACACACGCATGAAATTCACGTAAAACGAATTCACTTGTCAACAGCATTTTTGTTACAAAGAAAATGAATGGTGCTCTTAACTAAGTCGTGAGTGCTGAATTCGAAAATGAAATCATTTTTTGCCTATCGGGTTCAGTTTTCTTGTGACACGCTACCCTCTGTGTATCGATATCGGCATAAGTCCTTGAAAACACTCCATATTGGTTATTCTCCTGTGGCTTAATTTAATTATTCTGCTGATATAATTGTTGAAAAACAATCGAAATATGGAAAACTAACTCCCATAAATTATTTATTTATTATTAATTTACTGACTTTACGTCCAATTAAATTTAATACCTTCAATACATTTGACAATATCAGTCCAATTCACATCAAAATCATTACAGTCATAATCTGTATTTCAATTCAATAAAATAACATGTTACACTTCTTATGTTTTTTTTTTTTTTTTGCTTTAGCCTAGGGCTAATTTAGCCAGGTACATAGGAATAATTTGGTTATCCTTTATTTGAACAAATGTCTTCTATATATGATTTTTAGTTTTTGACACATACTTGTATATTAGTTTACAGGATTTTTTATTGGGGTGGGCGAGAACTTGCATAAGGGTTTGTATATCTCTAATCTGTAGACCTTTTTCCAAATACTCCTGTCTTTCGGCTTGATAGTTGATACATCTCAGCATAAAATGGTATATATCCTCCTTCTCTGCACAGGATGTACACACTGGGGAGTCACTTTGTTTCATAATGAATCTTTTGTCGTTTAGTAAGGCATGGCCGGGTCTCAGCCTGTTTATGCAGCTTATCTCCTTTCTGTTGAGGTCCAAACGGTCGTCCCAAGGTTTGTCCTCAATTGTATTTATTATTGCTCGGTACCATCTTCCCACTTCCTGCCTATCCTCCCGCCACATTTTTTCCCATTCTGATTTAGCGTAGGAAGATATTGTGTTCTTATAGTCGGTAAATGGGACGGGGATGTGTTCCTTGTCTTTGGAATTTAGTTGTTTCCTTGCCGTTGTATCCGCGCTTTCATTGCCCACTATTATGTTCAATATTATGTTTATGTTCGATGTCACTTTATCTTGGGAAAATGTGGCCTGCTCGGAATAAGCTACTGCCTCGACAGAAGAATGTGGTAAACACTCCTCTTGTTGATGTGTATCTACCTCCGCTGTACATTAAATTGGGTCCAATCAAAAACTTTGTGAAAGCCATAGATACAACATCAGAAACATTTATGTACTTGAGAGAAGTTCCCAAAGATCAGTGAAGCAAAAATAAAGGTAGTAATATTAATAGGACCACAAATTAGAGAACTAATGGAAGATGATAATTAACTTCATGTCTTGAGTGATGTTGAAAAAGCGGCTTGGCTGTCTTTCACAAGTGTCTGCAAGAATGATTTATGCAATAATAAGGCAGAAAACTATCGCGATATTGTACATAAATCATTGAGATGATACCATCGTACATGATGCAACATGTCACTCAAACTGCATTTCTTGAGTGATCATTTGGACTTCTTCCCTAATAACCTTGGTGGCGTTAGTGACGAACATGTCGAACAAACATTTCTCAAATGGAAAAGCGTTATCAAGGCATTTGGAGTTCGCCAATGTTGTCGACTACTGCTGGATTTTACGAAGAGACGTTCCTGAGACAAAATATCTCAAATAATCTCAAAGTAACATTTTTAAATATGTTTCTTACTTTCCTTTATTCTTATGTTGCTCACTTCTCTGATTCTTTAGTGAATTGACATATATATATTAATGTTTACATTTGGAAATGTTGTGAATTATATCTGGATTTAGGAGTGTATTATCTTCCAGAAAAAGTTAATTTTGTTTTTGTAACAGAATAAAATATTTTTTTTTACCAGTGTTACTTATACCATACACACATTTTCTTTTAGAAATCATAAAAAACTTTAAGATTTAATTAAGTGATAATATAGAAGTTTTTCTCTTGAAAAAATAGATTTGAAACTTCATTTTTCGATTTTTTTTCAATATGCCTTGTATCGGTGTATAGTTTAAAACGTATACTCTATCTGAATAACTGTGCGTGTAATGTTTTTCGCAAGTTCACTGTGGTCAAAATTATGTCTATCAGAATTCTTCTCCTTATATTAATATTAAATTTTAGACGACCCTGCATTTAACACGAAATAATTAGTTCGTTTCCCTCAAGGAGTTGAATAAGTGTATCTCATACATTTATTTCAAAACTGACCGAAAAATATATGCTCTTCTTGTATTCATGCAAAAGGAAAGTATTTCATTCGAATAAATTTCTATTTACTCATTTTTGTTGATTTGCGTCTTGGAGTTCTACAAAATGTCTTCAATGGTTATTATATTATTTCTTTTACGTATTTGCATAACGTTATTTTCATATTCGTTATCTCTGTCAAGTAGCTAGCTTTAAATGTGATTTTGATTTTATATAAGATCTGATCAGATTTGATTCAAGAATTCTGGAAACGATCTGATGACAGTTTTACTCTCAGATCAAAACCCGCAAGCTTAGGGATATTGCTCAATGTCTCGAATGAAATACTGATAGAACAATCATACTTAATATGGAAAAAAAAATCGATTCTGATGAAATGCAGCACAAATTATGTCAAAATCATTGAACTCTGAGAAGATCCGTAAGGTAAAATTATAACGTCTGAAGCTATGCAATAAAAAATTGGGTAAAATTTAAGTGAAGCAATAAAGTACCATACGACACCTGATAATGAAGTTGACTCCTTTGGAGCTGATCGTCAGCTTCATTATGGGATATATGTAAATTTGTTTCCAAATGTAACAGGACTACGACTCCCTAATTATTCTGTTATTTTTTTAAGAGACAGAAGCCACTTGTTAATGAATTAAACACTCTGAAAATTGGTCTTCTTGATTTTCCACCACGCAGCCCTACAAGAGTAGATATTTACCAGCGACCACGGATGATAGCATCTCTTCACAAAAAAAACATTATTACTCTGAATTTTTTTTGGTCAATTTCGTGTTAAAATGACACGTTAATATTTACCAAATGATGAAACACCAAATGAAATGCCATGTTCTGTAAACTGAAAATATCTGTTCTGTCAATTGATGTACTGATTACATGATGATAAATAAATACTGCCTCCCGTCTGTTAAAATGATTGCCAGAAGATTAAGTGAGAGATCGACTTCGAAACGCCGCTTCATCGTTAGGAGTTTATACATGCTATTATATTCGTAAAGCCTTCATTTTTTCATGATGATAATTATTACTCAAACTGCCATGTTGAAAACTAACTGTCGAATTTACTGTTGCCCAAAACATAGTGCTACTCTGACTACGCCAAGATATAAAACAAGCCAACAAACTTTCGGGAACGAGTGGTCCCCCACGACAATTGGATGACAAAGGGGCGCGCGGCAAACGAAACAATTTAATATTGTAAACTTCTTAGATAACGATCTATTAAACGCTAGTATTAATTTAAAGAAGTTTGAATTACCTTTAAATTATGGAAATAATTACTATCTGCTTAATACCAATACTCTAAGTGAAATGAAATTAAATAAACTCCACATAACTCCAGTTATATTATGCAAGTTAACTGAAACGCTGCAAAACGGATCTAAAATAATTTATTTAATTCAGTTTAAAGTGATCTAAAAGACCAAACCTGACGACACGTAGGTTACAGTGTGTGTGTGTGTGTGTGTGTGTGCCGGGGGAGGGGGGCAATGGGGGAGGAAGAAGGTTGGCTGTGAACTGCGTCAGCTGAAACAGAGAGGTTACAGTGGAATCTTTCTCTTGGGTCCAGTGTTATTCATACCTTTTTTCGCCAAATTATTGGTCTCGTTGCCCGTACTTAGCACTGTCAGATCTTTTAGGTGAATGTTTTGGTAGTTAGATTTAGTTGTATGGTTGCGTGCATTCTGCCAACCAATGGACACACTTGACACTGGCATTTTCCGTATTAAAAATCCAACGGTACTGTTTTATCCATCTGCCGGTAGGAGCATAAAATTATGGATGCAATTGTGTAGTCTGGAGAGGGTTGATGTTTGAGTATTCCTGAGATCCTATTGTATAATCAGAAATTATTCTTCCACAAGCGACTATTAACCCAGTATACAATAAATTCAAGTAAAATGCCAATATAACTTCACTACTGGTCGATACGCTGGATTAAACTAATTACTCTGCCGTTCATAGGGCTGCCTCTCCAATGTTTTATTCAACAAATCTTCTTATCGCATCATGCTGAAGTTATTCGTGATCTGCCGCTCAGTCGGGCTGCCTGCCGCGGGTAATTACCTGAAGAGTCAATGTGGAAGCGATGTTCTCAGGATGAGTGAGTAAGCGTCTCGCTGCCTGTGCGCTCAGAAACAGTGCCTTATTATCCTGTTCTCAGCGAAGAGGAAAGTAAGCAAGTTACTCCTTCCGTCAGAGGCTGCCACTGTCACAGGCCGAACTGGTGATGTCTCTGACAGTAAACACAGCTATAAATCACAGCAGTAATAATTAAACCAATACGAAATAATATTACTAACTTTATGGGAGATTCTTGGTGAGATGTGGAGGAAAGATTTTCCCAGATGGCGAAAGACAGTAGTTGATCGAATCGAGTCGTGTTTAGATGAATCAGTCAGAAACTGAGGCTGGCCAGTTGAAGACATATGCCTAGTAGTTTTATGACGAAATCTGACCGTGTCAGAATTCTAATGCCGAAACTCTCTCCTTTTCGATGTAAGAGTTATGCTGCAATGAGTTGTTAGTGCAGTACATATTTCTACATTTTTTTATTGTCAAAGGCTATTCAAATTTTGTGCCAATATTTCCCCTTCTTGTGAGTTGACTAAGGCAGTCCTCTATTTTATTTCTCGCCAGTCTCTTATTCGAACAGATATGGGGAGTCAATAAATATGCTTGAATGCGAGACGCGCGAAAATCTGAGACCTTTGATGTCCATATGTCTCCTTCTCAGGCTTATTAGTTTGTCGCATGTTCCAGGGATGGAGAAACACGTGATACCTGCCTAAGAAGAAACCACCAATCAACCTACGCTTACAGTAAAGGAGAGATCACAACTTCGTTATGTAATTGTAGTTTTAATTAATTAGTTGAGTTTGATGTAAGTTACCATTTCTTACAGGCTGCATAAGTCTCTATTCTTTTGTATTTATGGATTTAAGCTTCGTCGACGTCGAGGTCATTAGAGGCGAGATGGGACAAGGAACGGGAAGAAATTCGGCCATGCCCTTTTGAAGGAAGCATCCCAGCATTCACCTGAAGTGATTTGGGGAAACCATGGAAAACCCAAATCTGAATGCCCGGACAGGGATTTTATCCGACGCCCTCTCGGTCACCTACCACGCTCGGTATATAAGTCTCCAGAAGTGAAAATATTTGGTTGGGCTGTCGTTTCCTTGATGGGGTGGATTCACCTGCATCGCTTCAAGTAGAAATGGGGCTGAATATTCATATGTTGCAAAGTCATTTGGCTGCAGTGTTAGTGGGACACGAGCGGCGAGTATGATCAGAATTGAATTTTAGATATCTGTGAGACATCGATATTTTTCCATTCCGTTGCAGACCACTTTGCGGATGAGCAAGGTAAAAATTTCACAGCTTTGAAAAAAAGAAACCGGAACCTTTTTCAGCTATGAAGTTGTTTTGGAGAACTGATAAAACTTGCGCATATTTCACCGCCAGCGCGCCGCCCTGGGTGAGTGGTTCCCACTGATACCGCCAGCCAGCAGAACAGGTGGGAGCGGCGCGCCTGGTGACAGGGACTGATTAATCCGTCTCGCGGGGCAGACAGGACTCGTCGGGCTCAGTGACGGCGATACCAGTCCCACGACCCACCATAAAGGCGCCATCACAAACTTCCACCGCCGCAGTTCCGTGGTCTAACTCTCAATACATCGTTTCTGGTTCCTGTTATATATATATATAGTTGTACATACACCAACTTGCGTATTAAATAAAAATTGTATCTCGTACTAAAGATAAACAACGCGTAGTTATGTGTCCAACTACTTAACTGTTATACTAAATTATTTCAGTTTTCATAACCTGCAGATGTGGTAATAATAAAGATTTCGTTGAAACTGTAATGTGTTCCTAAACTGAGGTAGTACATTATATTAGTGGCTTAATTATTATTTAATTTAGTTTTTATGATATTAACTAAAAGCTTTGTGGCTAATTTTTGTATAAAATGCCTCGTTAACATATTTATATATATATATATAAACTAGTGTAAGCCCGCGACCAATTTTTTGCGTATCGTCGCGGGTATAGAATACTTCTAGTTTTTAGGGTCAATGATTAAAACAGGTTGACCTGAACTGAGAAAATATGAACTTGACCTGTGTTTCAGGATGAGTAAAATCTCTTGAGCTTGAAGAACTCAGAAGTATTATTAAACGTAGGTATTATACACGGACAGGTAGGTTCGTGGAATCGTATAATTGTTTGGAAGGGTCATAGACTCGAACTTGCTTAAATACAAACTTGGCATATATCTGACCCTTAAAGTTCACTCTGCAAAATATATTATTACACAGTCGAGCAACTCCGAAGAAATTAATTGCCAGAATAGTTGGTAACATATTTGGTCTGATGTCCATTTAATATGACCTAATAACGTACGTACAGCGAACATGAATAAAGACCATTAACGAAAGTTGTCAATAAAATACCTAAAAAGCAAATAAACCGTAATGCATAAACTTAGGTCAAGCAACATTGGTGAAAGTTTTAATCAAATTGAAATTTATCCTAAGCCGGAATGACTATTGGCATTCAGTTTACAACAGAGACCGTGAGTAATTTAATTTTTTAAAGTTGCTTTCATTAGCAATACATTACTCAAAAGCAGATCCACGTTTTTTACGCCGCAACACTAAGAAAGGAAACTTAATGAATGTATTATGGTAATTAATTTGGTAGTAGCTTAGCTATTAAATTGTGGACAAAACCACGAATTTCTTCTAATGGTATCTCTGGTCGCTGTTTTGCGAGCGATGGCTGACACGTGACACCGTTCTCCAGCCAATAGCTATCGAGGTGAGTGAATGAGTGAGCTTAAGAAATCATATAGTAGATAGCTGGCTAGTATAGCACTTACTCGATCATTAAGAAATTTTTACAGCATTGAATGTGCTAATCAGTGATTACGTTAATTCTGGTAACGCGAAATCATTGAAAAGAGACTGTGATACTAATTCGCCTTATTGAAATAAGAATAATGATCGACAGTTCAAAGAAAACTCAGCTCTTAGGGTTATCAATATGAAAATCACATAATTCACAAATAATAAATTTATTTACCTTTTAAAAATATCGAAGCATGAGTACTGGTTAAATAAAACGAGTCAATACAAACCAAGATATTTACTGCGCGATCTTTAAACAGTAAAACGTTTATCTGGCTATGGTTGTGAACGTTGTTTCCAGGTATCTTAATACCTGCGATTTCACTTAAAATTCACATGCTTACCACCGCTATTGCACAAGGCATTGCCTTCCCTCACCGTATAGTCGGACCAAGGAGTCCATAGAAAGTAGGCATCTGGTATTTCTCATTGCGCAGTGACGCTACGACCTTCCATCGTGCGTGTCCAAATCCGGCAGCTTGAAGGTACGCTGAAGCGTAACGGTAGGAATAATCAGGTGTCCAGATGAAGACTCACGACTTGGTGCAGTAAACATCAGGTTCAAAGCAAGGACAGTTCTCCTAACCATCCAGGAGAGTACTCCACTTTTCGTCTACCTTAAGGAACTCTTTTGCATTGATTGTTTAAAGCTCTGGGAATGGGAATGTACCAATATAACATGATCACAAAGTTGTGTTACCGTTACAATGAAACATACTAAGTAAACTATGTAACATAGAGACAATTTTTTTTCAACATATTCTACACATATTATTTACATTTGTTGCAGATAAATTCCAAATCACGTAAGGTTTCCTGCAAACTGAACCTTCTCCACGTGCTGAATTTGCTGCTCCCGTGTTGGCCTCAACCTAAGACGGCAATGGGTACATGCAGAGGGTGATATTCTCTAACGAACCAACTTTCTTAGTGTCTGGGCAGGATAACTATCGTTAGGTTTGGATACGGGGTTCTGAAAATCGGTATATCACTCGCTTATGTTCGTGGTAACATTTTTGAAACAGAACTGGCTCTTGATCTCTTATGTTGATCTAAAATTCAAAGCTACACTATTAAAGTCCTTTATGAGAAACGTTGTAATTCATGTATTTTTTTATTTTTGAAACATGAAAGACGGTTTGCTTTGAAGTCAGTGAAATATTGAATGTAACTCTGAATTGAAAAACGAAAACTCTATAAAAATTATTAATGTTGGTACTTTATGATATAATCTTACAAGAATAGCCATAGGATGGTTCTCTACTATACTGGGTAAGTGCAAAGAATTTTCCGAACACATTAGTTATTGTATAAGAACCTAGGGTTGAAGAACATAGGTTGGTTTGTGGAAGTAGAAAAGTTGGTGTATGAGACCTTAAATTGGAGGACCGATCATAACAGTCTGGAACGAGATACAAAAAGCTGTTAAAAAACATTGTTTTGTGTTGTTCTTTCGATTACACGGTTGTACGTGTGGGTTTGGGCACGTGTCACCGGAAAAGTACCGAGAGTGGTGGTTGTAACGGTTAGCGCTCTGGCCTCGCATTCGAGAGGATGCTGGTTTGAATCCCCGTCCGGGCATCCAGATTTGGGTTTTCCATGGTTTCCCAAATCACTCCAGGCAAATGCCGGGATGCTTCCCTCAAACGGCCATGGCCAAATTCCTTCCCATTCCTTGCCCCCCCCCCCCCCATCCTTTCTCGTCTCTAAAAACCTCGCGGAAAGGTAAACAACCTGATCTGACGCGACACGAGTTTGGTTCTTCTGTTAGTATTTCTTAAAATAACTCCTCTTTAATGTAGTGATGCATAGTTTTTATTCCGTTGACCAGCTGAGAACGCATTATAGATACTTAAGTATGTAGTGGACATAGTTAAATGCAGAAAACGTACGATCATAAAGCAATGGATATGAGGGACCAGCAAGCTGTATATTTATTCCTGTTCTCAAATGATATGCTTTTTGAATCGGTGTAGGAAATCGTAAAGTAAACAGAAAATTAATAGGGATACGGCCAATATGTTTGTTATGCAAGGCGTTTGTACTATTTCAAATTTATTGGCTGGAGCACGAAATGTTTTTCCGTAAGATGTGGGGCAGGAAGATAGCCTACGTCATTCTTTGTTTTAACTGGCAAACAGTCTACAGAAAGCCGTTATAGATCACAGTTCGTATCGTTATTATGTGGAGCGTTGTAAAACGAAGAACAAGGAAAATAATTTCCCGCGCTCCAGTGCGTCGTGGCATAAAATGGAATACGCTTTATAATGTATGTGCGCTAGAAACCCCGGTTCACAGACGAAATATCCCTGCATATAAAGTTACAAGAGTAGAAGCTGTGATGAATGACTGCATTATTATTTATTTCTTCCGGAGCCGGTTGAGGGTTCTATTTTTATGCCATTGAGGTCATCAGGCGGAAGAGGGCTAGGGGACTGAAGTGAGAGGAATTCGGGCATTGCCTTTTGAAGGAAGTATCCAGGAATTCGTCTGGAAAGACTTGGGAAATATTTTAACATCGAAATTTTGATCACCAGACGGGGATTCGATCCTGCGTCCTCCGAATGCGAGGCCAGAGTATTATCGCCCAATCCCCAAGCTAGGTGTTAAGGGTTCCACAGCTGTTATCGCGGACGCAAATTATGTGTAACTTCAGGCAGGCACTGGAATACATACATTTTCTTGAGTGCAGAAACAATAAGTTTTTTTTTTAAATGTTTTTAATTAACTCTATGTGGCATAAGGTGGAAAGGATAAATTGGACTGCAAGGAACGTGCTATGTCTATTATTGGTAAATTCTGTAACAAGAGACAAAGTCAGAGAAAAGGAAGTCATGAATAAATAACAAACACGGAAAAATACAATGTTCAAAACTCTACCTAGGCATACCGTGTATGATGACTACGGTGTGAAGGAAGGGTCCCAAAATCAAGGATAACCCGATGGACGCATTTTGTAACAGAAAGTCACATCTCCACTTACTAGTGAGATTATCCTTAACTGAACCGATGTTAACTGAGCTTCATGTCCACCTCCTTTCACCCGCTTCCTTATTAAAAATTACAGCTTCTTGAGAAAAATTTATCGTCAGAATGGTGCCGAAACAGATTCTAAACTGACATTAAATCCTATCGTATAAATATGTACACCTGTGGACGAGTAATAATAATAATATTGCAATCCTGAACATACCATTATAATTTTTTCTCAATTTAGCTTTAGACAATTTAATTAGTTAATAAATAAACACAGGAAGCAATATTTCATTGAATGGTTTAATTCAATTTGCTATAGATACAATCCTTTGTTAAAAATAAACTATGAGTTTCCTGTAACTATTGTATTTAAAATACCGGTTTCTTTGTTATTTCAATTAATGTCAGCAACTTGTAAAATGAGAGAATTAGAACATACTGTATTTTCCAATATATAATTCATACAGCTTAGTCATTTAAAAAAGCCATTGAGATAAACGATTCAATATGAGAATTTAATATGATAGTTTGATCTTATAAAGGAACCTTTCGCTAGCGGTAAAAGTTTAAGAGGTATATACAAATGGTGCAGAACGAAGAATACACTGCTCTAAATACTACAAAAATCATAGATATTTATATATATATATATATATATATATATATATATATATATATATATAAACGCAGCGCAAACCCCGAAAAAAAAAGAGATAAGTAAGTGTAACTTTTTTAATGATGTGGATTTGTTTGACCGTTGTTTTAAACTGCCGCAGAAATATAACAAAATCTTAACAGTATACACTATACGAATTAAATTGTTTACCTATTGTTAATGAAATAATTATTTTCTTTTTTGTCGAATATCACAGTGTTTCAAAACTTCTATACTGCATTGCATTGCAAACAGACTTCATAGAGTCAAATTTGTACAGTATAGAGCAGCAGGAATGGGAGAAAAGTGGGCAACGATAGAAGTTCATAAAGCAAAGAGCAGCCAGTGGTAATTTTAGCTTATTACATTTTAGCTGTGGGTTACTGCGAAAATATAAAAACATCAGTATGTTGTTTGAACAAGTGTAATTGGCTCCTCTCCGTATCTCTGACATTTCGAAGAAAGCAGTGGTTTCATAAGGCAGCGCCAAGGAGCTTGGAAATTTGTGTAGCAGTTTCACGCCAAAAGGGACATCTCGAGCTCGAGCTGCAACTGGCGTAGCTAACAAAGCAGACGTCTCTTTTCTCCTCCTCCCTTGCCTTTAGCCAATTGCGATTGTTGTGCGGGACCGACGATGCCGCAGGGGCACAGCCAACGCGGTCAAGATTCAGCTCAGGAGGACATGTACAAACCAGCAGTTCGACATGAGTACCGTTTTAGGTAATAAATAAAATTATTTAAAAACATTTCCACACTGCGCTACGCATAAAATTTCTCTGTTCCTTTCTTGAACTCTCAACATTTTATTCCTTCGTGAATCAAGTACTAGTATCTTCACTAAAGTTTTTCGAAATTGCTTGGTACGACAATTTCGCTGCTAATAATTAAAAACGACGCTAATACGAAACTACCGCAAACATACGTAAAAATTGACCAAAGGTATGAATAGCAACTACTGGATAAAATAGAGGTACGCTGTAAAAAATGGATTCGTTAATGATATTCGTTTCACCGCAAATAGATGTTACCAAGTTTAGACAGAAGTATGTTACACATACACATACAGATAAATGAATACAAAAAGAGGCACTTTGGGTAAAAGTTTTCTATATCTTATCAAAATTAGTGCATCAAGAGAAAGATAATATTCGAAGCAAATACTCAGCTATCATTATCTACCGAAACCATACCCATCCCAATTATTTGATTATGCTACTACTAACTGCTCTATTAGTTGACAGTTCAATCTGCATATCAAGGGTTCTTAAACTCTGCGTGATCATTGGTCCATTACCCTAAAACTGACAGTAAAGCTATCTTTTTACAAATAAATGATTTCGTGAAAACAACTAAATGAGTAATTTAAAAAAAATAGATAATTCATAACATCAATTGTTTTCGATCAGAAATTATTTACAGAATGGACCAAGAAAGCTTATCTTTTTAATATCTATAAAACGAAGTATTTGAGGAAACGTTTTTTAAAGTAAATGTAAATCGATATTGAAGGAAAATCATATAATCCACGTTTTATTTTTAATACTTTTCAAGGCCAATTCGAGGACAACATGGAAGACTACCTTTTTATTATGTATTGTTATTCTAATAGTAAACAAGTTTAATATCAATCTTTTTACAGTCTAGCTCTTGATAGACATTCTAAAAACAAACTGTGATCAAATGAAATCATATCTTGGTGCCTACAGACAAATTTACATTATTTTCTTATTACAAAAACATAAAAATTCTATCATTTGAGCGAAACAAATGCTCAAATTTATGGAATTTTGTCTTAGGGGACATTCTAGTTCTTTGAAGTATTCGTACTTACGTTTATTAATTAAAAAATATGCGTATCCTCTCCTTCATGGTTCTGCAATCGTTGATACTACGATAATTTTTTTTTTTCTGTGAGGAAGTCCTATAAGCAAAGGTCTAGGGGCAAGGTGATAGGAGATCGACAGGGACAAAATATTAGACCTACGCGTCCATTATAAGCGTAATTTAATGTATCTCTAGCAATTATTTCGATGTATTAAAAAATATAAGTGTGAAGATACTGCACGCTTCAATCAATATTAAAAAAGAATTACTTTTGATAGCCATCAGTCTTCCCTTAAAAGATTTCGGGTAGAAAGGCATCACTTTCGGCAATTATTACGGTGACAGCATAGAGCTATGATGGCATTTACTATGAGAAATAATACAAATGTACGTGCAGGTGTAAAGGTATTACATCTTTGATCGCAGTTTGGTTTCGAGTATTTATATTGAAAAATGGTTGATGTAAAACTTGTTTACTATTATACAAGGAATAAAAAAATATATACGTTTCCATTTAAAAACTTGTATGGACTTTGAACTGATATTTAAAACGCTCATAAGTTAAAAGTAAATAAAACATCTTTTTTTCGTTAATATCGATTAACTTAAAAACGTTTTCTCAAATAATTCGTTTTCCAGATATTTCAGAGTAGCAGCTTACATGGTGCAACCTGTATATCATTCTACAGATGATTTAATGAACTGGGTAATAGGAATGTAATAAAAACATATTATCCTCCACTGTCGACTGTGTCCAGCATCCTGCTCGGAAGCTGATCTGTATGAGGCTTCGGAAAATGCAATTGAGTTGGCCAAGTTTTGGTCCATTACAATTTGATGTTTGTGTGACTGTATGATTCTGACACGAAATAAATAAACTAAAAAATCAACACTTTTATGTGATAAATTTCAATTTTTTGAACTGAATTACCGTTTCAAAGATCATACAGAAAAATAAACTCGATTTAAAAATCATTTGTTAATAACTTTTATAATAGTTTTAAAATAATTTCAGTGACTTGATTTTATTACACTACACACTTTGTGGTCGGTCGTGACATTTAATTTCGATTATTAGACGCAATTGTCCCAAGTCAAACAGCGAAATTGTTAGAAACGATAGTTCAATGCGATAGTTAACGTTTGATATTATAGCACTCAGTCTTGATTTATCACAGGAATCATACCGTAGAGTTTACGAATTTCACTAGCCCCTGGGATGCTTGTTGTTGGAATGCCTCTATAGATGTGGTCTCCCCTCCTCCATGATGGCAGCCCACTCCGGACATGGAATGCTTTTCATCGTTGATCACTCGGACTCGGAGCAGATTACTTCCACTCCATTCCATTCAAAGTCAAACTGGGATTTCAGATTTCAGTGTATACAATTATAGTTGGCAAAACTTTAACTATGACGATTATACTGTTAAAAACAACAATATGTCTATTTTAGTTCATACTAAACACCTACAACTTTCTATTGTTTGTAAATTTATTAATTAACACAGCCAAAGCTTAAGGAAAAAATATAGAAACTTAATTCTAACAATACTGAACTGATCTCATCAATCATTTTTGTATCTTGCAATTGTAATTTCGATTTAAACCTGCTGCTAATGTGGCATATGGCAGTGAATTTATGTAATAATAATAATAATAATAATAATAATACAGCAGCGATGTCAGAATAAGCCCTGCCTGCTTGTTATAACTTAATTCGTCCATCAACTACGTGTACTGGTTTAAAAGAAATAAAGAAATGCAAATAAAAAAATACATATCACATGTTAAGTTACAGTCTTTCCATTCCAAATTTTTATTCGCCACTTCATGAATTTACGCCAGTATTCGGTATTTATGGCTTACAGTTATTTTCAAAGAAGTTTCTAGTTTTCTAAAAGCTTCAATCGTTGAGAAGTTAATTTTACTAATTTTCATAAAGCGTAAACGCGCAGAGTTTAATCCATAGTCTTTCGATAACTATTCAATTTTTTGTACGTAAATTTCAGTGTTTGTCGTACAAGGCCGTTTTTATTAGCCCAGTTGCATCCATCGATTTTTTGCAGGTTCATAGCTTTACGGTAATTTACATGCGAATTTAAACAAGGCAAAAAACATTCCAATACATGATTGCAACGTATTTTAGCCTTCACTTATGAATAACAAAAATCACTAATGCAGTTGGCTGTTTAGAACTTTAACGATTATAATGGTTGAAAACTTTAAACCGTTAATGGATTTTTTGGTGTGGTAGTAAGTATAAAAGCAGAGCAAAATTGATCGTATTTCCGGTTATTATTAACTAGATCCATCAATAAAATACTTTAGAACCACTTCATACAGTATATTATTTTCTTCCTAATTGCCAGAGAAAGTGCAGATCAAAGTAAACTTATTCCATAAAAATGAATTCATCTTCCATCTCATTTGGGACAGAAGTCGAAGAAATGCAACGTGCCTAAAATATTGGAATAGAATTCGATTTTTGCTGCATGGTCTTCTGAGAGTCTACATCTACATATATGCACTGCAATTCACAAATATTGTGGATGGCAGAGGGTGCTAAGCACCGATCCTAATTCTATGCATTCCAATCCCAAACAGAACGAGGGAAGAAAGAATACATAAAAGTATCTGTACGGCATCTTATTTCTCTAATATTATCCATCCTGTCATTGCGACCTAGATAGGTGATGTGGGGATGAGTAGTTGTTACGGCAATATAAAGTACAGTGTAAGTTACTAGAGCCTGGTTTGTTTCCGGCAAGTGCCCCTTTTATCACTTGGCCGAGGAGCGTCAACAAGTATTACAGCCTCCTCCGAAGAAGCACAGATGATTTCAGTCTCATTCTTTTCAAAACTCTCTCTGTTACTCTTGCGTTGGCGCTGTCTGCGTTCTGAGCTAACCTGGCAGTTTTACTATTTATTCTTCTGCGGAATATTGGGCCTTAGTGCGGTTTGACAGCGTTCTTACTGAAAATGTGGACACATCTAAAAGTCGCTATTAGAATGGGTGATATACTGTATCCATTCCGCTGCTTTGGATTTGTGACGTGTCAAACACCTGTCCACATAACGTCAGACACCAATCAGCTTTAGTCCGTCAGTGGTGGAAAGTAAAAGTACCGCTAGACATGGCTTTATGAGCTGGCTTGCCGATATTTTCACCAGCGCGCCTCAAGTCAAGAAAGCTAACTGTTGCTTCAGCCACCCCATTAGCCCCTCTGCAACCGTTCCTGTTGTTATTGCAGTTGATTTAATTACTGTAGTAATGACTTCAAGAAATAAATAAACAAATAATTCTAAGCATATTAAAGTGCCGCCAGCCCAGTAGTTGAAGTAGACTCAACTTTAAATCTTGGTTCCCGTCGTACCAGTAGTCATAATTAAACTGCAATAGGCGTAACTTTCTGTATCAAAATATTTACTTATTTTTTATCAGTCTATCGTATTTAAATACAAAACGTGTAATAAATATAGAGAAGCAATGGGAAGAAATTTTTTTCTTTGTAGAAACTAAAAATATTATGCTACACGTTATGTAAAGTATATTATAAACATTAAGGTTAAAAAAAATTACAAAGAAACACAAATGACTTCTTCCGAAAGCTTACAGGATTCGGTGAGGGAAACATCCACTACGTTAATTTAATAGACCTTAATGATTTTCACAATCGACACGGGATAACATCTATGGAAAAAGATTTTCCATTGTCGTACAGGGATAGTTCGTGGCTGCTGAATTTCCAACGCTCAAGATGACAGTAGATTATTTACGTGCATTCATCAATATGTGAAATGATGATGGAGCTGTAATTTAGTTGCGTGGTCCCCGGATTTCCTTTACTTAGTGATGCCACTGACACCTCGACTACTCTGTCAGGCTGCGCTGTGTGTTGGAGCTGCGCGCTTGCGCCCGCACCCCACCCCACCCCGCCCCGCCCTGGCATGACGCCGCGACGCCGACGCCAGCCGAGCCCGACGCCAGTCTCTGCGGCGCCGCAGCATCCGCAGCACAGAGCAGCAGGGGCCAGACACCGCCTGTCTCCGGGAGGCACATGTGAGCCGGGCCGTGAGTAGCCTCACTACACAACAACACCACCAGCACAGCGAGATACATTTCATAAGGCGTTTTTACTGTCTCTATCAAGGTTTAGACTGCTAAACGGCCTTAAGACATACTTCAATGGGTCATACACTATTAACAAATTAGTATTCATGTAAAAGATAAATTGTAGGGATAACTTTATATAATACTTTAAAAGTTTCTTCCAAAAGCCAGTGAGTGAGTCTTGGAGAGTAACATTGGAGTAGGATATTTTCCTTGAGAGAAAATCACAAATAGAAGAAAAGACAGGAAATCATTTTGATCTTACATACTTCTCGAACCAGATTTCCATGAGAAGGGAAAATTAAAAAAAATCTTACTCCAATGCAACTAAGGTCTTCCCAAACAAAATATGTTTACCGCTGAAATCTAATGCTAACGTTACGAGCATATTTCCGTCTCTGCGAGTTTTAACAGGTCCTTTCTAAAAGTAAGTTGATTTCCAGCTATCACTGCCACGTGTATTGAGCCTTGCAGTGGTCAGACTCCGGCCGTGTGTTAGATCAGATCACTCTCGCTGGACAAGACATGAATACGTAATTACTCATCCCGTGATACGTTTCGGATAGCAACGTTTCTATTCGGCCAGTATATTTAGAGAAACAGAATCATAAAATGTTTCATAAGAGAAAGATGAGAAATTCTCCACCTACTCACTCCGAAATCATACGTCCTATGCCACTCACAAATGTTACTTTTGTAAATACTAACCCATCGCCGTTTCAAATAACATTATAATAGAAATTCAACATAGAGTGTTTTAATAAACTTTTGCGTGATGTCTGTATGTCTGAGTATGTTAAATACTTCCATCATATGATGGAAAACCAATGATAAAGAAACTTTTATATTTATATTATATTATATTTCGATAAATACTTTACTTTCAAACCATTTTGCTAACTGAGTTTTTTTTCAAGGTACTAGATTTATTAGCACATAATGATAAATAAATGGACACGATTATCAAAGTACCTATTTTAATGGTGATTGGCACTAAAAAGTAATATTTTCTTATATTCGTAGGCTGAACAACTATATCAATTTTATATAAAGTGATTCACAGATTAATTAAAACGAATTTTGTTTTTAAATGACAATTCTTAAGTTGCTTTAGAAACAAACATTTTGTTGGTAATACATATTTTTTTGAAACCAAGTTGTTTAAAATTATCTTCCATCGCTGTTCAGTTATTCGATTGATAAATATATCTTTTATTTACAAAATTTTACTATATTTTATGCTACATTGTTATAATTGTATGTACGATGCCAATCATCGGTAGTGATGCCACATGATGTGTGGATATAATTTCAGCCTGTGTGTGTGTGGGGGGGGGGGGGGGTAAATTTTACAAAGTACGTTTAATAGAAAACTATCATTAAAACATGTCGAAAAACGTCTGTGTAGTGTACGGACGTAATTTTCAGCATTTTCGGTTTAATTGGGTCAAAAATAAGATACCATGCCAACATTTACTTTAAAAACACGTAAAATGACCAGCGATAGTCTGCATATTGTGAGAATTATGTTAATTCTTGTCGAAGACTAGTGCAATAGTTGACTATTTCACGGGAGCTTACTACGCGAACTTTCTTTTGTGATGAAGGTCTTCCATCTACTCCTCCTATTTCGACTAGAATGTTCCTGCCACTCTACATTTCACTTGCGTCATAAATCAAACGTGACACGTACTTAAAACTACTAACGAACATGATTCAAATTTGTGACCGTTGTAACAGGATCGTAGGAGTTCCCTTTCTTTCAATTATAGCTCCATTCTGATTTAACGAAGTCGAATTCTGTGCGAATAATCAAATAAATCGTGCGTTAATTTCAGTTCACCTCGGATGAATACTACGGAGGTTTAAATTATCATCTGCATAATGAACGTAACGATGATTTTCAGCAGTAATATAGCATACAAAATAATCAATATTCAGTCATACTGGATAAATATATTTTATTATTAATTAGACTCTTACGACTTTAAGCAGCTAGAAATTACGAAACGATTTGTTTTACTTTTTTTAAAAAAAATTATATTATTATGAAAGCAATATAATAAATTTTTGTTATTAACTGATTTTTATGTTACCCGAATGAAAGAAGCATTTAAGTTAATAGTTCCAACAGTTAAATATTTCTATTGAAATAGTTATTGTCATTCAATTAAAGCAGTTTTTTCAATGACATAACATAAAGTAGAGATACTAGTAGCGACAATATAATATCGTTTAGAACAGAGATTTTCATTTACTGTGTTCATTTCCACGAGATGAGCGCGCCACGTCTATGTGCTGCCAGGACCAAACCATCCCATTATATGCTGTTTTTCCTTCGTAATAGGCTGCTTGACCCAGGCATATTTAACGCACCTCGTACCAACAGTTTCAGTAATTGGAAAGATTATTCCGTACTAAAACTAATTCACTGGTAATTAAAACCAGCGGACACACACCACCACTGAAAATCACACTGGCGTAACACATTACACCTTTTGATGGTATCAGGTCCGCAGAGATGACTGAATTTTCTTTTTGCTCTAGGCCAGATAAATTGCTTTCCCCGTCCGCTGATGGTATCGGCCAGGTAAGCCAGTGGGTCGTGACCTGCCTCCCTGACGGAAGCACATCCCCTCAGGAGGCTAGGAGGGGCGCATTGTGGCGCCCCACTATCTTCAACTAATAGCGGAAACCGTGAATAGGGCTCTCGGGGAGATGAGGACACTCACAGTTCTGCTATCTCCAAAATACACACAGTGCAAGTAATCAAGTGCTGATCGACTTGACGGTTCTGTCGGCTGATAGTAATCTCGTGTGATTTTAATGGTCTTATCTAACACAATAATCCTACCCAGTATAGGGACCTACAGTAGTAGGAATTATAGCATACTTCACATACACAAACTAAGACAGCCCAGAAATGAAGGGTTGTTTAAGGTCCTTTGAAAATTCCATGATTTGAACTAGTTCTGTCGGC
Organism: Vandiemenella viatica; assembly: GCA_031002005.1. Classification (NCBI taxonomy): domain Eukaryota; kingdom Metazoa; phylum Arthropoda; class Insecta; order Orthoptera; family Morabidae; genus Vandiemenella; species Vandiemenella viatica. Next base: position 224,037,113 of record JARYHS010008074.1, on the reverse strand, counting down.
TTAATGCTATACGTTACGGTAATAGATGCTCTTTCAACCTTTGCATAATGGATATGGCTTCTTATTTGACCTTTATAGTTAATCAGATATATACAGAATGGATATAGTATTTCAAATTCGAACTGGTATAAATAAATAAGTTAAGGCATTGCACAACTCAACCTGCACAAATAGAATGTTGTGAATTTTTTCATTAACAGATTTATCACTATCATTACCATTTCTATACGTTTCTTACTCTTACTAAGGTATGAAAGTTAACTGTGATTTTAGATGGAATAAATAATCTTTAAGATGTAAGTAGTTTAACTGAAAACAAAAATTAATACTACTACCTACACGATCTTCTCATAACATTTATTTTACAATCATACAATGACTAAGATAATTTAAATTGTTTGAATTTATAGCCATCAAGTAAACAAAAGTAGTAGCACTTACAGGTATGTGGCAAAATTTAATAATGAACTATAGACGTAACAATTCGGCTACCCTAATGATGGAATTTCATTCCAAATGACGGACATTATATTCAAAATTGTTTAGCTTGGCCTCTATTGATGACATTTAAATGAAACTATTAGTTAGGTTATATTCTTTCAGTATAGTCAAATCATTTTACTGAGATTTTGAGCTATAACTGACGAACAGATAGCGATTTGATTAGTTGTAGATTAACAGAAATCGATTTCCTTGTAGCTCCTTCAAATTCTCAATAACAGCCTTCATGATTTCGTGTCTGCAATAAATCTTGAAGGCATGAAAACACATCCAATAATCAATTAAATAAATGATTGGTTCCTGAATATTTGAAATTTTTATTTATTGAAGCTTCTGACTGTTTTGAACCGCAGTAGTTGAAAGTTGCTGGAGAAGTTGCAAGTTCGGAAATAAGCACATAATCGACGCATCACTTAAGTCAAAGTACATACGTGATCACCTGCTCCGACATCTACATATCCATACACTTCAATTCTCAAGTACTGTGGAAGGCTGGAGATGTTTTAGAACAAAATTAATAGATAGTGCTTTCCGTTACCGAATAACAAGAGGAAAGAGAGAAGACATATAATTTTTAGAACAACATCTTATTTCTTTAATCTTATCCCTCCCGTCACTGTAATTTGGTGGACGAAGCTAGATGTGACGTCCTTTTGAAGACTGATTTTTTTTCCAAGTGGTGTCATCCACGGTGCTTAGAAATAGTGTATCCAGTCACAACAAAGTTTTAAAATGAAACTACCCATCCAGAGTGTTTAAAAGATTGTTTTTTTTTTTGTGTATGGCTTTACGCATCGTCGACGTCAAGGACATTAAAGGCGGGAAAGGACTGGGTTTGCGGAACGCGATGAATTCGGCCATGGTCTCTTAAAGGTACCATTCCGGCATTCGCCGTAGTTATTTGGGGAAACCATGGAAATCTTAAATCTGGATGATCGGATAGTGTTTCGAACCGGCGTCCTCCAAAATGCGAAGCCAAAGGGTTATCGCTCATCCACCACGTTCGGTTTAAAATATTTAATTCCCTGGAAAAATGATAAATCTGAAAGTTAACTCAACTATTTTGAAAATATTGATTAGTGATTCAAAATGCAGTGATTATTTTTTAAGCGAAATACAATTACAAATAATGGTTATTACGTTTCGGAATTTCAGTTTTAACATATGAAGTACTTATTTAATAATATTAAAACGAATACGGTCTCTATCTAATAGCAAAAATAAGTATCTATTTATTTTTATTTTTATTTTTTTGCATTTGTGCCTTTATGAACAAGCAAAAGAGATAGATTTTGGATAAACACGTTTCATATTAAAATCACAGCTCAACAGCTACAAAAGGAAATAATTTGTTTTTATTTAATATCTCCTATCAAATAAAAAATTAATAAATAATAATAGTAACAGCATGCAGTTGCAGTAATTATATGAATAATGGGTAATTTTATATTGGTAATTCAGTTAGCTTATGGGTGGAATGATGATTTCCCTAAAGTCTACAATTTTGCGGATAAGGACGATGTTCTAAAAACAACTCAGAACATTTCGCTATTTGTCAGCCGATAGTATTATTTATCATTTTATTCTGACTGTGGGTCCTTTGAGCTGAACTGTGTAGTCTAAATTTTTCCAGAAGAGTTGTAATGTTATTATTCAGCATTGGTGTAGATCATGCTGCAGAGATTAAATCGACACAGTCAGCATAGCGAATGGCGTGTTGTTGCATGTGATGAGCAGGGAAAAAACCAACGTATTTCTAATGTGACGCGAATAGGAAAAGTAACCCAAACCAAATCGTTTTATCGCATTGTCGGCAGGGAGATCCCGAAGTGTTCTTCGGCCACCAAGTTACAGATTATCTTATTCACCTCACAGTTGCGCATCTGATTGTAGCTAACTAACCTAACCTGGTAATCCTGTGGGGACCTATACCTTAACGTGTAATCCGAACCACGGAAGAGTTCTGGCATTGTAGAGGTCGGGTTCAGTGCCTATTAAAACTCCAACCGAGACAGGGATTCGAAGCAGGGGCCTTACAATCTCCAGTCAGGTGCCTTAACCACTTAGCCACCGTACCGCTCACGGGAAAGTAAGAAGTGAAAAGTTACTTAAGATAAACACAACATTCACAAAAAATTAAGTTTAAAATTACTGAAAAGCTATCATAAATACCGCAACGAAAATGAAAGCGAATCTTTTGATTCTGGGTTGAAAGTTTCTTCTGTCTCTTGGCAACAAGTAAGAGGTCTACCAATATACGGCCAATTATCTATGAAGTAAACAGGGAACGTGTAAACTTTTGTTGCCTGATAGTTGCTGTCGCCATCATTATTTCGCTTTATGGCTTTGAAATTGCAAATGTTACCAACTAACGCAACACGTTCGTCGATTAACTTGAATATCCGTAATTTGCTTTCCTTAACAAAACCCAACGTATTATATATTATTATATATATTACGTAAATCTCAAATTTCAAAAATATTTATTTCTGTCGACATCACAAGAGACGAGATAGTGAAAAGGGGGAAATATTCGGCCATGGTGGTTTGAAGGAACCTTGAGCGATTCCGGGAAACCATGGAAAACGTGATTCTTGATAGACGGTTAGGAGTCCTCTGCAATTCCAGTCAAGGGGGAAGGAGAATTAAATATGGTAGAGGCCACGACGATTTTTACCTCTCCTTCGTGCATCTGCCTTTGTCACACTTTCGACTACAGTTTCCGCCACTAATCTCGTCTCACCACGCCACTGACAGCTGCCTACCTTATAGGGGTGGGAGGCCTATTTCAACTACGTTTTTCAGAGTTTTGGATGCTACAGAGACCCTATGTTCCCTGCATAAAATCCCTTTATGTACCAACCCTTAAACTATCTTGAAGTTTGAACCATTTATTTTAAAAAAAAACACCCTCTACACGATGTTTTTATTTATTGTTTCTAATAGCTTTCATTGTTTTGATCATATCTCTTAACATAAATAAACAAACAAGAGCACATAACCCGCTGGATGAACAGGCTGTGGACCAACCTACCTCCTAACTCAGGATGAGTAAAATATGGAAAATAAGATTGTATTTTTATGTGTTATCTTGACAGAATTCTATAGATTCTGAGAAGTTTAAACCCTGAATTTCAGTGCGAATTCTAAACATTATAGTGAAGATCTATGTAATACTATGAATAATTTTGTATCTGTGGTTTTAGAAGAGAAGTATTTTTTACATAGTTGACTTAAGAATTAATTATGCCACTGCTAGAGCCTCTCTGCAGCAGGAAGTTACATATAGGCGTTAATTCTGAACAGCTGGGTCGGTGGCCTCGGTCCGCTCGAAAGCGAGAGGGATTGTCTCGATTACACAGCAGCCACTACCAGCTGATCTAGTACTAAGTGCGAGAGACGCATACATATAGTGTGGTCGAGAAATAGTGTGTTATACTATATAAATGTAAGTAGTTGTATTCAAATGTGAATAAAAATAAACATTAAGTGAATGTTCTAATCAGTGAAAAAAGCACCATTAGCATCGTATCCTGTTAGTCAGATTTACGCTAGTAGTATCGCAACGAAATGTTGAAGTTCATGTTTTGCAATCGTTCATGACCGAACTACTCAATTGAATTGACGCACTACGTGAAGAATACTAGGGCAACGACGTTACCATAACAAAGAAACCCCTTCACAACGTGAGCAAATTTTTTAAATTAAATCACACATCTGATTTAATTTATTATAAATAATTAACAAAATTAGTTCAATTGTTTTGCTAATTACAAATCAATTCAAAAGTGATTTGTATATATTTTTCATCAAGATGTTATTTTCATATACCATAATTTTTAATTTAGAAGAGTTGGTGGTTAACGCTTCTTTAAGAAGTTACTTCAGCTAGCCCCGTGATTCAAAACTAATATCATAATACTTCAATTTTCAGGATATATACTAACTAAAGTCAAGAATGAGGGTAATTACGGACAGTTGTACCTCTCAAATACTAAAATGTACCTTTACGAAACCGGAGCAGTTCGCTAGTTAACAAATATATCATATCAACTATAACAAGACGTAAAATTTTTCCCAAAAAAAGAAACACAAAAGTCGCATCACGATCACACTGTGACTTTGCTTATTTAGTATATGGCCGCCAGACTCCATAAAACATACTAAGCTATATAAATCTGTCGTGGCTCTTTAAAAAAAGGTGCATTGCTTAGAATGATCAAGTAAACGCGTGGGGAATAAATGCGGAAATTTCAGTAGTGTTAATCGTAAGCTTAGAACCTCATTTCGCCCTTATAGCATACTAGCAGAGTTCCCGGCTTTGCCCGGTATCTACATATCTACATATATACTCTGCAATTCACAAAATTGTGGGTGGCAGAGGGTGCTCAGCACCAAAGCTAATCTCTTTGCTGTGCATTCCAATCCCTAATGGTACGAGGGAAAAAAGAATTCATATAAGAATCAGTCCGGCACCTTATTTCTCTAATTTTATCTTTCCTGTCCTTCCGACTCAAATAGGTTGGTGGAAGAAGTATTTCACTACACTCATGAGTGAAAGTTGGAGTACGCATGTTTTCCAATAAGTTTAAACGAAACGTGTGTCGTCTATCTACCAGAGACTCCCAACCTAATCTACTAATCAGTTCTGTGACGCTTTCATAAGGACTGTAGCAAGCGGTCACGAATCGAGCGGCTCTTCTCTGTACTTTCTCTATACTTTCGATCAATCCCTTACGAAACGGGTCCCAAATGGCACAACAATAATCCAAATGTGGACGCACAAGAGATTTGTACGCTATCTCCTTTGTTTGTTCATTACAATTTTTCAAGATTCTACCTATGAATCGCAGCCTAGAATTTGCTCTACCTACTAAAGAATTAATGTGTATGTCCCATTTCATGTTCCTTTGTACTGTTACTCCCAAATATTTCATAGAATCGACCATATCAATAACTGTATTGTTTAACTCGTATTTCTGAACAATCGGATTCTTTTTGTTAGTTATGCTCATTGTCTTGCACTTTTTACAGTTTAGAGTAAGTTGCCACTCAGCGCACCAAGCCAAAATAACATCCAGATCGCGCTGAATTTCTAAGCAATCGGCCAAAGTTCTTACTTCCCTATAAATAACCGCATCATCAGCAAACAATCTAAAAAGGCTTTTCACTTTGTCTCCGAGATCGTTTATAAAAATTAAGAAAAGTTGACGTAGATTTACCCGTGCCCTATTTTTATTCCCGCAATGAGAAATTTTGCTCAAAGTTTCATAAAATTCGCACCAACATTTTTCGTAATTAAAGCAAACCTGGATTCATCCGCCCCCTACCAAGAAGCGGGTGCGTTGAAGTTTATTTGCACGTACACTATTTTCATTCGTCTGAAAAGATTCATTTACATCAAGCTTCATTAATTTGGTTAAGAAATTGCATTATTAGATTACTGAAAAATGCTAGATTATGCTGGAAACTCACATTCGATTCAATTGCGAAGTGAATATACTTTTTGCTCGAAACTCCAGATACTTTAACTCCACAGATTCATCCTTTTATACAAATATCGAAAGTGAATCCAGAATAGTATCATCGTAAACAGAATACTATTGACTATAGCCAGAGACATTGTCCAGAGATCGTGCTTAAAAAAAATCTGTTGTTTCTTCGGCTATCTATGGAGATTATTAAAACTTGAATATCTCGAAATAAAGGAAAGAATACTTCAAGTTTTGTTTAGTGTGCAAAATAGTTATTATTGTAAAGTTATCTTATTGCTTTCATTAAAGGCTATGGTCAGAGACGTTCTAGTTGTATATTTAGTGCGAAGTATGCAACATCTGATTCTTCCAACTTTGGGATTTGTCATCATGCGGTCAGAATTTCATTTAATCCTCCTGCGTTATTTAACGTTGAAACGTAAGACGCCAACCTGAATTGAGATTCTAAGCTTTAAAACGGTGAAAACTCCATCGAAATCCGCTCCGTAGTTTCAGAGTTTTTATAAGACAAATTTATCCGGTTTTAGTTTTATAGATATAGATTTGGTGATAATTTATATAAGCTTTTAAGTGAGGAAAAATTTAATGTTGAGCTCCTGGCCCAAGAGGTATGCACACATTTTTCTTGTGAAAACATGTAAAACCGAAAACTGGATGGGCGGATGGCGGACGGGGATTTGAATACAGGTGTTCTCGAGTGCAAGGCCTGAGCGCTACCGTTCACCCATCAAGCTCGCCTTATAGTTTGATTTAATTGCGATAGAGCTCACGCCCCTGTAGCAATTTCTCTACACCCCCTTTTTCGCCTAACAGAGTATTTTTGCCGTTTGAGTTAAGTTTTTGTATCTCAGAAATGTTGAAATTACCATCGTGGATCGTAAGAACAAATTTAAACTTTCTTCACAAGGAAACAAAAATCCATGTCGATTTACTACTGTAACAGTATTCGTTCAACCCAGAAACATGTGAATATTCTTTTATGAAAAATCTTTTAAGTGTGGCGTTGCAATTCTTATGTAACACCACAAGACAAATCAAAGTTGAAGATTTTATCTATATATCTCGTTTACACTTCTCGTTAAATCAGACGATGGATTCTTATCTAATTTGATGAGACACATTGAAGGTGAAATGTAAAATATTGCTTTTTCCTTGGGATATTGTGTGTCTAAATTGAGGTTGATAGTTTGAAATACAACCTGGACCAAAAAAAATATCCAGTAACAAGGTACTACAAGCTGGACATGTACAATGGGAGTTTTTTTTTTTCTAGCGTTTATGGTCAAGTTAAAATGCAGTTTGAAACAGAAGAAAAGGAAAAGAAACTATACCTATAAATAATTGCAAGTCTGTGAGGATTCCTATGTAATACCACAAGACAAATGAAAATTTAAGATTTTTTTTATATATATCGATTAAACTTCTCATTAAATGTTATTTCACAGTTGACATGGTTACGTTGAAATGCGGCCTGGTCGTGAAAAAGATTTGGAAAAAGCCAAATTGACCTTGTATTCTTATCTAACTTGACGAAACAGATTGAAAGAGAAGAGTAAAAAATTGGGATATCTTGCTTTTTCTTGAGAATCTCTAAATTGAGGTGGATAGTTTGAAATGCAATCTGGACCAGAAAAAAATTCGACAGAGTCACAAGGCACTACACGCTGTACATGTATAAAGGGTATTTTGTTTTCTTTCTAGCGGTTGTGGTCAAGTTGAAACGTAGTTTGAAGCAGAAAAGAATCGTCGTGAAAAAGAAAAGAAAACTATACATATAAATAATTTTTGACATTCGATATCTCGAGAACTAAGCGAGATACGTAATTTGTTTTTACAATCTGACTCATTCAGTTATATAATAATTCATCATCAAATCACGCCGCCACAGTAGACGAAGAAACTGCTATACTGAACAAAGCAATACATTATAATATGAATAAAGGCTAGATTATGTCAGAAACTCAACTGTAAAGCCAAAAAACGTTCAGTTGTCATAATAGGTTACTTTCCAACAGTATTGACATAACATAAACTTCTGTTTATGTTAAAAACCATTGAATTACTAAACAACGCGATAAAATATAAAATGAATAAAAGCTAAATTACGTCAGAAACACGCGCGTATAGCGCAGAATTGCAGCCTAATACCAAAAAATGTTCAGTTGTCCTAAGCCGTTATTATTCTCAACACTAAAGATTTAATACAAACTTCTAATGGTAAAAAAAAACATAAACGTACTTATTAATTGCTGCGAACGGAATGAGTCTGTCAGCTCCTAACACCTGATGCCGTTATTATTCCTATCATTAAAGGTTGATGAACGTAATTTATCCAGAAAATTACTATCGTAAATAATTGTTTTTATTATTAACATAACACTAAAATTGATATTAGAGACAAATACTAAAGCTCATGGTCAAAGACTTTGCCAGAAATCGTGGTCAAAGAAAATTTCTACTGATTTCTCTTTATTAATTCCTCGCATTCAATACGGCCATCGATGCGTTTAAAAACTAAACACCCTGTATTAAAGGAAATAATATTTCAAGTTTTGTTCAGTGTTGAGTATGAAAAAATGGTTATTATTGTAAATTGCTCATTAAAGGCTATGGTCAGAGATATTGTATTTTAGTTGTGTGTCTGTTGCGAAGTATGCGGCATCTGATGATTCCTCCTGTGGTATTCCTCACCATACGTTCAGAATTTCATTTAATGCTTCTACATTATTTAACGTTGAAACATAAGACATGCCAGACAAGTGAATTAAGATTCTAAGCTTTAAAAGAGTGAAAATCCCATCGAAATCTGCTCCATAGATTCCAGGTTTTTATACAACAAATATATCCGGTTTTCGTTTTATAGATATATATATAGAAAAAGAGACTGTTAAAAATCGCAACTGGTAACTATCTGAGACGGGAATGTTTATTATTACAGAATTAGGGTTTCACAACTCTTCGGACGAAATTGTTATATCCAATCATTTCAATTAAACGAGACTGCTTCCTGGAAGGGAATAAAGATCCATACCGATGACAGGTAAATCAATAAGTATTTCATGTTTAAGTCTGAATCTATCGTGTTCGTAACTACCTGCATTTGTAGCGAAAAATTGAAGTTGCTTCTCAGAAAATTCTTTTCTGGGAAAACCTTCAGAAACCCAATTCCAACAGTGTTTCTAAAATAATTTGTTTTTCTGATGTTTCTGAGAAATAACAGATGCAATCTCGCTGTGCCAATGATTGGGTTGTAGCTGATTGTACTGAAATGGAAACAGTGTACTGCCTGCACGATGAAGCTATTATTGTTGGGCTGTGTTAAATGCTCGTGACTAGAAAAAAATCCAATTTGTTATTCTACTGATGATCACATGAACGTTGTAAATAAATTATGACTCTTATTTTTTGGTTTGTTTATAGATTTCTGGTCTGATTCTTGACGCATGATACAAAGAATTTCCATAAAAATAATTTTCTACCCATTACATACCAAAGAAGATTTTGTGCCTTTGTAAGATAGATTTCTTCCTCTATTTTGGTTTAAATTATTTCTTCGATTGTTGATTCGAAACAGCAACCTAGAATACTATTCAATGTTTCACCTTGAAAATATAGATTTATTTTTGTTCTTCTTATATCTTTTACAACACGACAATTTTTATACCGTTCTGCTATTTCTCTTCTATGGTTTCATTCCATTGGATCGTTGCTGTGTGGTGAAATGCTTTTGTTTAATTCAGTACATGATGTCTGGTGTTAGTTTTTGTGTTCTTCCATACCTGTTAAATAGTAACCTGCTGACAGAAACAATAGGACGCAGCAGTTACATATCCAACATGCGTGTTATCTAGACAGTGGCCTTAGCTCTGCTTCTCTTCAGGTCTGGGATTTTTCCTACTATGTAAAAAAAAAATACTAATTATTAAATCAATTTTAAATTTTGCTTTCTTCTTGACTACCCTGATGAACATTTGGCACTATCCTCTGCTCATGTTGGCTGTTATTTCCCGTATTACTATAATATTTGAAAAGAAGTTTTAGGTCATTTTATCTTCATGAAGTCCACTAACCTTTCAGCTATCTTCAATGTTTTATTTCTATATGTGAAAAACTGTAAAACAAAGTTTGGATTTCAGGAGTTGATTCTTTGAAGCGAAACTTCTTTGGACATGGTAGGGAGTAATTTGTTAGTGTTATGCCTTAGAGTTGCGCTTTACGACATGCGCCACAATGTTCTGTGCATGTACGCTTAACATTCTGTGCATGCTCACGTAATGAGACTTTGCTGCAAGCACCGACGATATTAGATAAACTACGTACGCATTCGCGGTAACACAGTTATGATATTATCCACTATCAATTAAGATAATTTATTCACTGCATCGTTTTGAATTAGTTCCTTTTACGAGTTCTGTTTTCTATAGGTGTCTGTATAAGTGCAAATGTTTTGCTTATTAGTCCTTTTTGTTTATTTGTATTCGTTCCATGTGGATCGTTTCATTGCATTCCGTGATCGCTGTTATATTAAGCGAAGAAATATGGAATCACCTTCTTGCGTTACAGTGAATTTATCAATGCACGTCCGATAGAAGCTTTCATTTGAGTGTAGAAATGTTAGAGTTCATCTTTACAGCAAAGGAATGCGTTAGATCAGCTTATAAAAATTTATTGGTGATATGTGCCTGAAATCTGAATCCAACACGTCATTTTTGATTACTTAACAAGTAGTTATTATCGAAAATTGATTGTGAAAAAGGTTAGCAGATAATTTTGTCCAAGTTGTTCTCCGATATAAAAGCGTTAAACACAAAATACGACTGAGGTTCGATGCAACATTCTATAATCTAGCAAAGCGTCCTTTAACTTTTAATAATTATCATTGTTTACTAGAATAACTTGGCCCAAGTTCGTATTCACTGTACAAATGGAACAAACATAGTATCGTTCATCCACTGGAATACGAAATAAATATCAGAAACTTAAAAAGACACAGAAAAAAATAAAGAGAAGCTTCAGTTTCTGGTCCTGTGCACACTGATTACATACCACTTGTTTACCATTTAGGAGCTCCTAATGTCTTTTGCGATAATTTTTGATATAACATCTCTAATACAGAACATTTGTTAATAACTGTCGTACAAACATAAAAAAATAGAATAATTTATGTTTGGTGAATACTTCTGTGCTTTTTGTTAAATTAGGTGTTGTTGTTTCTTTGTTTTCATGTTTCTAAAGCTTTACGCATCGACGATGTTGAGTTCATTAAATGCGTAAAAGTACTGAGGGAAAAGAACGAAAAGGAATTCAGCAATACATTTTGAAGGAACTATTCCGGCAGTGATATCGGGAAACCATGGAAAACCCAAATCTGGGTGCCTGGAAGGGAATTCGAACTCACGTCCTCCCGAAAGCGAAGCCAGAGCATTACCTCTCACCCACCATGCTGACTTAGTGTTCCTTCAAGCATGTGAATTAAATATGTATCGGGAATATTTGTTGAAATTAATGCTGTTTCATAAGAATTATTTAACCGTTGTTGGTTCCCTCCATACGTCCATTTTTTATGTGTGGCCTTAAATTTTGCTTAGTAATTACTTGGTATTATGAAATTTTGCACGTGATTGTTTTATGTGAAGTTTCATTTCAATTTAAGTTTTGAATTATCACATAAACAACATAGGTGGTATAAAATTTTCACTGATTGTTTCTATATTACTGTACCATACTAATTTTTTTTCACAAAACATTCTACATAGTTGTATACTAATTTATCATTACAGTTTAGTATCAGCCAGCCACCTTGAACCAAATGGTGACTTTTTAGAACACTGTTGTAGATTTGTGGTTTTTTAGTTTTAGTGAATAACTTTAATTTAAATTGAATAATCAAGAAAACATATACAGAATATTGTGCTGATCGAAGTGAAATAAATTTTATTAGAGTTACATGTTTATAGCAATCTGTTTTGAATAGTAAACCGATTAAATAAGTAATAGGATGCCTTCTTCTGATACATTCGCTTTTGGAATTAAGTCATTCTAAGCTAAGATTCCAGAAGTCACACAGTGAAATATGGCACTGAGAAAAATTTTTGTTCGCCACTTGAGATATTGTATTCTGAGAGGTCAAGTTTTGAACTGTGAGTGGCTGTCTAAAAAATTATCGGTCTCTTCCGTAAATTATTTGACACACTATACTTCATGTTGAAGATAATTTAAAGAAAGCTGTGCGGAACGTATATTTGATTCCAGTGACTGGGGATCAACAATACGTTTCTTAAAACTTCACTTTTGGGAGTTTGTCTATTCCATCGTTGTATCCAAGGAAATGTAAAGCCGTAGACGTCGCATATGTAACAGTACACTGACATCTTATACTGACACTAGCTTCGAGCCCGTCAAAAATGACGGTTTGAACGCAATATTCTGGCAGCTCATTTTTTTTTGCAGTTGGTTAATTAAACGGAACTGATATTACATAATACTAATGACCTTGATTTTGCAAAGTTCTACATATTTCATTTGCCGTTCACATAGCCATACAGTAGTAACTTCTACTGAATTAATGACGCCGGAAGTAAAGAACCAATTAAATAAAATCAGATTAGGAATTCCAAAACTTTTGCTATCCATGTAATATCAGTTTTATTCCTGGTCCAGGCACATTTCAGCACGTTAAATATGAAACTACTTCCACCCGCATTAATTAATACCTTTAGTAACATGGCGCTTATGAAAGCAGTTTAATTGGTTTGTAAAACTCGTTTCAGAGTGAATTATGCTGTAACAAAATGTGTCAGTTGCGATTCTGGTAAACTCAACCACAACCTCCAGTAATATTGCGTTCGAAAATCATAGCCTCTATTACCCTCAAATGAATAATGATGGGTATCACCTATGGTGGTAGTAGGAATTCATTCTGAAAAACCTTGTAAGAAAAATAATCTTTTTTAATTATATCTTTCGTTATATGAATACGTTACTCTCGTTAGATTATCAGAGCACTTGGTTAGGATCTCACATAAATAAATGCATTTTACGTTAGATGACGGAGATTACAATTTCGAAAACAAATAACTGTTATTTATTTGACTAATACATGTCGCGATTACGTATGTACGATTCTCTGAGTTTTTAATAAACCACATTGTTTCTTATCGTGTGCCAAAAAATTCTTAGTTTACCGTTTAAACTGGTGCTTACAACTGAGGCAGGTAAAATAGCGTAAATAATGAAAACCCTTCTCCTTACATTAATTTCTGAATCTGGTTGTCGTAGATAAATAAAAAGCAATATGTAAATTTAATCGAACGTAATAATTGTAACTTTGTGACATATAATTGCCTGGTATTAATTTTTTTTCCCCTACTCTCAGTATTTATAATATCACTGCTCACTGCTATTTTGCGGCAATAATATCGTTGTTGAATTGGTAGTGTCATATCCTTGGTGATTTAAATCTGATAAAAAAAGTTATCTTAAATCTCATTTAATAGCTAACACATGTATCAAAAACTAAGGGTATCATATATAATGGTAGTAGGAATTTATTATGGAAAAGCTTATAAGGAGAAACGAATAAGTCATCCTTAATGATATCTTTAGTTATACGAATACGTTATTCTCGTTAGATTATCAGAGTATTTTGTTAGGATTTTAAAATAAAAAAATGCATTTAACTTTAGATTACGGAGACTATAATTTCGTAAACGGGTAACTGTTATTTATTTGACAAATACATTTCGCGATTACGTATGTACATTTCTCCTAGTTTTTAATAAACTTCATTGCTTCTCACCTTCTGCCAAAAAATTCTTAGGTTATGCTCATAACTGATGCAGATAAAGTAACGTAAATATTGAATCCCCTTCTCAATTTCTGTGTCTTACTGACACGGATAAAATAGCTCAAATATTGAATCTCCTTCTCCTTATATGAATTTCAGCGTCTAGCTGTAAATAAACGAAAAGCAAGATGGTGGTACGAACGTAATATGGTGGTTGATGATTGGCCGTTCGTTAGCCAATAGGAGAAGCAGCTATAGACGACGCACGCAGACACCACGTTAGCTTTTTATATAATAGGATGTTTAATATGACCACCAAACCTGATGTAGTTAGGTAAACGTTTTTAAACTTTTCCATTCTTCTTCCCGTCATGATTATGTTTGCTGTATCCGGTGACCCTAGCTACCTCCATTACACTGAATGCGATCTATTGTGGGAATGTAACTCCAGAAATTAAAATTTAAAATATGATAAACGTTAAACCCGATAGACTGTTTATTAATGAGGCTTGAGAAATTACGTATAAAAATTTTAAATTATTTAAGGAGCTTATTACATAACTCTCATCTATTCCTAAATCAGTATGAAGATATAAAGTTAACAAAGATTAATTGACTATTACAAAATTAGAGTACATTGTAGTTACTCAAAAAGAGACTTTGATCAGTATATTATACATCGACATTACTTGACTAAAGATTCTATTCTACTTAATGCAAGGGTACTCAGTCTCACAACTATATTAACCTTCGTCAGAGCTGAAGATATGATTTCTGCTACCTAATTAATAATCATACGTATAGCTGATGAAGTATGAGTGTAGCAATATTCCAAGTTTTTGCTACAAAATGGTAACTGCCCATTTGAACGATTGAATCGAAATTCAGTGCTACAGAGCTTATTGATTCCTTACCTTAGTATGCCCTTTGGAATTCCCTCTCAGAGCTAATAGAACTATTTAGCTTCCATGAAAACGTTTCCGTTTCAACTTCGCCATCACTGAAAATGATTAAACTAAAAATTTCCATAGATATAAATTTTCAATTCTTTTCGTAAATTTAAGTTCACGTGTGACATTACAATTACATAATAAAATTGAATTGAATAATGATTTATAATTTCAAGTTATCGTTTTATCAGTTTCCTCAGTAGTGAACCTATACAATTGTACAAGTAATACATAGTGTCCGAATCTGCTTGCGGAAATGCAGCCCTTGCTTGTTGACGGACACTGGCTACAAGGGTAAATGCTGTAGAACAGATTATGTATGTCTTCAAGGTTATATACACTTGATTTGTATTCTCCAATTCCCATTTTCTATGCCCTGCCCATTCATTTCTCCACCCGCTGGAAATGGAAGACCAAAAGGGAATAACGGCTTATGAGCCATTATTTTAGACTCTCAGAAATGATGTAGCTCTACTCGTGAAGAATAGGAGCTCCTGAATACCACAGGAAATCTGTCACTTCGTCTACCATTAAACCAGGTAGACAATTCTAGTGCATACTTTTCTGTGATAATTATCCTTCTAGGAATTTTTGATAAGGAAATCAGGAGCAACGCAAAAGAAATTACTGCTGTATGACTTTACACAGGAAGGAGGTTTCTTTAAAACTGGTATTTAGGCATGAGTGGCGTCGAGTCATTGTACTGGTGTAGAAAATGGCGTTGTTTATTGTAATGGATCGGGGTTTTGTAGGGTCTTAATTAACATTATTATGATTTATTTGCATATTTATTGAATTGCATATTAATTACGAAAAAAGTGTGAAATGAATTTTTAACTATTTGTAAATCTAAATGTGTCATAAATCGACAGTTTATTTTAACATCAGAATGACCAAACGGACGGAAGGTGTATTTACTTTTAAAATGAAAGTAGCAATTCAAAAATTATTAATAAACATAACACCCTGTCCAACAAAAATGGTCGTTAGGCTATGAAGTTGATATAATCCGATAACACCGAAGACATCATATTTTAAAACAAACATTACTTTACCATACAGTATAATTGATATACAATTGACTTTACAAAAGATACCACATAACAAAAATATGAAATCTTAGCAAAAGGGACACGCAATATTATATGACCCTAAGTATCACCATTAAGGTTCTCAATTAAATATTTGATTCAGTCTGATGCATCATCAATGCATTTGTTTCTGAAGCGTAACATATGCACGCGACTGATCTTGCTCAGCTCGGCATTTATGTCCGGTAGTGAAACTCTTATCGGGTGGAGTTATCCAATCAGGGCGTCATTTGGGTTGCCTCTTCCAGAAAAATATTAATGTGCAAACACTTGTCGTTAAATTTCGAGGTGCAGGCCTCGAAGTCGCTGCCTCACCAATCGTCCTAACGCACGCAGCACCATGTGAGAAACCACTTGTTCAAGAGTTTAAATCGAAGGTAATTCTGATACTCATTCTTCAAACTCAAAGTCTGGTCGGTTATTGCTGTAAACTGCCAGCATGGTAACTCGACCGTCGAAGACGACCCTCGAGATTCAAGTCCACGATTTCTGTCGCCACAGCTCCGGTGTCGATAATTCCCCTTCCAGTCTTCTCTTCTGTCGTCCAATCGCCAGCCGGATACCCTCCATATGTGGACAGAATTGTACACACAAAATAATAACAAATTGTTAACCAATTGCTGATTGGAGGAAACATTATCTTTCTCCTAGACGCGCTCGTGATTGCCAGGGCACCTTTATCGTGATTGGCGCGATGACCTCGAGTTATTCCGTCGAAATTCGTTGCTGTTCGTAAATACTGCGGCAGACACCAGTCTGCCATAAATCTACACAGATTGGTATGTTAAACCAAGCGTGCCTTTTAGCTAAAAGCATTGGATACACTGACCATCCGGCGTGGGAGACATTCATCCTCTGCCTCTTTGTGTGTTGACAAAGAGAGAAGCCAGGTACAGCCCACAGGGTCCGGCAACTGTCATCCCCGAACAGTTCCGTTATGCGTCAAGGCGACCATACACTTTCACACACACGATACCTATCCCGTCGTAGCCGATATTAATACATTGTTAAATGATTGTATGATAGGCTTAAGGCTTATCAATACATTAGTCAGCACAGAAATTGTGTGTAGACAGATTCTGCTTGCGTTGCTGGTGAGCTCATCAAAAGAACTCTTCTATGTGATGGGCGCGCTGTCATTCACAACAGCTGCCCAGCAGACACAGCGTTGAATATCTGAAAGAGATTACATTTTGATGCAACAACACTATTTGTAACCAGGATAGTCAAGATTTTTGTAAACAACTTGCTGATGTTCTAAACAGCCAATTATGAACTTTGCCATCTGAAAACAAAACAGATATAACTAGATGAGGCGGAGCGTGGAGGGTGTGCAGTGACGATGTGGTCTTGTATTATGGAGGACGTAGGTCCATCTGGTAAGATTTGGTTTTCCGAAATCAATCCAAGATGGTTTCTCCAAAAGGCCATGACAAATTTCTTTATTTACTTGGCCCCTAGACCTTCCCCGCTATAATGACCTCTACGTCGGAGATGCATAAACCCAAAGTAAACAGAAAGAAAACAGTATGATGAGCACTGAAATTAAAGGTATTAAAAATTTCTGTATAAAGTTTTAAAAGTAAATACAATATTCTTTTCGTTTTACAAAAAAGGGAGAGACATTCATCTTCCGTTTACATTCATAATGTTGCAATCTGTTATACAACTCTTTATTACATTTTTATCTCCGTTTAGAAACGGCCGTAAGGAAGATGTACTAATGAAATACAATACGCAAACCCGTCCGGGCGCCAGGCCGAAGATGACATGTTGAAGCACGAGATCTAAGCGCTAGCCACTTCGCTGCCTTGGATGGCTTACCTAAATTCATATAAGAAAGCTATGAGTTAGTATTAAATCGGTTTTTACAGCATTTCAAAGATCAAGAGAAATACCACATAGTTAAGTATCCTTTCTTTCAGTGCTTAACTGTTGAAACGAACAGTAGAGCTTTGTGTGTTAGAAGATTTGGGAGGATTGTTACCACATCACGCTGGTTTATCCATCGTAGTACACACATCTACAAGCAGAGACAAAACCATGCCAAATAATGTGTTCCGCAAATTTCATTTTCCGTTGTTTTGACGTTGGTTCTCCTCCGCGAAATCATTAAAATATTTCGAAGTCAATATTCTTGCAACCCTTAAAGATCCTGATATCTTTATCGGCTAAAGATTCTGAATTTACGATTAAACCATTCGGTATTAACTAGCTGGTTTGTAATCACTTTTTCTTTCGTATTTCTAATTGCAGTACACAAGTAACTGATTAAGAACTGCTGAAATCATGATTCGTTATCCTTAACAACATTTAACAAACACAATAAATACTGTCAGCACGTCTGCTCTCTTTTAATAGTTAGTCTAGTTGGTATAAATGTCCAATAAAAATGTTATTCAGGAAATCTGATAATATTGAAAACACATGAATTTTACTAATTACTGAAAAGGGGAACAGTGCCGGTGACTCGAAAATCAGCTTTCAGCATCCACCAAAATTCTATGAGAAAACTATCTGATAATCTTCAACATCCAGCAGATTTATTTAACCAACTAGTCACCTACTTTTCTATTTGGGTTAGCAGATCAGATGTCCCCCAAACGTTTATTTTACAGACATCACCTCAAAGACCAGCAACTCTGATAAAATTCCGGAAGTTAAGTTCTTTTTATTAGAGGTACACAATGAAAGCAAACACTCGGTAAACACATACTGCCAAGTTAATACAATAAAATATTGCTTTTGAGGAAGTTTTATTTTATTGTGAGAATTCAGGCATTTCTATTTCCAAACATGAACTTTATACTTATTCCAAGAATTTTTTTGAACATTAAACATTGTTTATTACTCTCTGTGATATTATTGTGTGTGAATACTTGTGCAGAGCAGTCATACGTCACATTGCGGTCGTTGTTGATTGCCTTACAGTGACGATCAACACTACATGTTTTACTGTAACATTACTTCCACTGGTGGGACATCTATAAACAATGGCCCAACACTACCTCTACTCGAAGCTAATATTGCTGTAACATAAAACTTTTGGACAAGAAGGACGTGACTTGTTAATATTTGTTTATATTTTTATTTTACTTCATGAGTGCCATCTATTAAGTAGCTTACGTACTTTCTTTTGCTATGAATTCTTTCTGCTGTCACATGTTTGGGACGTGTATAGCAAGGTGGGCCATACCAGAACGTATATCCTCGATAATCTATAAGTGCTTCACAAGTTTATAATGGTTGAAGTTTTTGTTTTGAATGACAGCTAATAATAATTCATAGTTAGCTGCACGTCTTTCATAGCAGCAAACATTTTTTTTCCATATGACTTTACGCCTCTTCGACGTCAAGGTCATTAGCTGCGGGATGGGATTAGCGACAAGGAACGGGAAGGAATTCGGCCATGGCCTTTTGAAGGAATCATCCTCGCCTGGAGTGATTTGGGGAAATCACGGAAAACCCAAATCTTGATGCCCTGACGGAGATTCAACCCCGGGAGGCCAGAGCGTTAACCGCACACCCACCACGTTCGGTAGAAACAAATAACTGCAGAACTTTGCTAAACTTTTCTTCTCATTGGGTACCACTTTTAACTGCTGATATTGAGTTATAAATTTAAATGAGTCTTTTAAGCACATATACAACGTACCCGTGAACTGGCGTTGATTACACTCGGCTAATGTAATATAGGAATGATGCGTTATTCACTTAAATTATTAAATATTCAAATGGATATTTAAAATAATAATTTATGCCAATTTATCCCATGCTGCCGCACTGACGCTCATTACATTCTGCTAATGTAATATACAGCTAACGTTTCCGTGAGTCCCAAGTTGGATATTAACATTGTGCAGATTACATTAAGCCGTCAAGTTTAAACGGCAGTTAATAAAATCTTTATTGATAATTAAAAATTACTGAATCGTTCCACACCAAGAAGCAGTATTTCAAATCAATAAAACTAAATGCTGACTGCGTATACTACAAAACACGACAATTATGGTAACACTAAACGTAACTAAAAGAACTGCTTTGATTCATTTATCTAGCAACCTAATCTTATCTTAAGGGTTGTTACTTCGGTAGTTATTCATGGTCCAATACACCGAGTATTATGTTATCACTGATAAGGTGTTCCGTTAACTTCGTCGGCGAATAATTACTGGTTTATGATATTTTCTTTTTCTCTCTATCAGATCTCCTCTCCTTCTAAATTTAGATTGCATATAAATGTTTTAAACAAGTTTTTGCGTATCATTTATTTCTACCGCCCTTTGAAACTGTCAACAATAACAATATTTTATAGTTTTTGACAAGCTACAGCTGCTTGAGTATTGTTCACATAGCTTCTCTCCGAGCAAACAGTTGAAATAATGCTGCCCAGCGTGTTTACGAACAGTATGCTCTTTTTTTTTGTCTACAATAATGTCGAAGTCACCCTGCTATAGTTTGTACTATTTAAACACACCGTAAAAGTGTATATAGGGCTAACATTTCAACTGTAAGAAGGCTTGCAATAGTCTAGACTAGTGGTTCCCAACGTGTGCCGTACCGCTCCCCGGTGGGCGTTAGAGCGCTCGAAAGGGGCGTTTGTGAACAAAGGCAAATTTGGGGGGCATTGACGCCCATCCAGCGCCCCCCTAGCCAACACTGGCAACTACGTGCCGATAAGATTAATTAATAAGAAAAAACATTGAACAAATATTAATGTAGCCCAATTCACCTAAGAGGGGTGCCATCAAATCACTGTTTGAAGAAGTGGGCAACAAGCCAATTAAATTGAAGTGCTATGGTTATGGATTACACAACGTTGATTACAACAACAAAAGACGTCGGTGCTGTTTTCTTTTTTCAAATAGGGGGGGGGGGAGGGCGGTGAGAATTTTGTTTTCGAAAAGGGGGCGGTAGGTCAAAGAAGATTGGGAACCTATGGTCTAGACAATATTAAAAGCATACCATTAAAAGCTTTCGCGGCCTGAATAATTGTTTTCCATGCTACCCTGACATTTAATAGCGTGACGCTGTAATACTAAAATTAAGTGGAATGATTCTATTAGCGAGCAATTACATTAGAGGCATTTTTTATTTCTCAGTATTTCGATGTAACATCGAGACATATTGTAAGCTATCACTATGGTGACATGAGCCGTTACTGTGTACAGTTTCCTTGAAATGGGGCGGTTTTTGCTTGATACTTGCACACCGATAGAAAAATTTGAAAACTCGTAATCTGCATTATTCTCAACAGGGTCTCTTTAATACGTTTCACTGCTTTTTACGTTATACTCAACAAGACAGAAAAAAGTTAATTTTATGGTTTTGTACCTTGTATCATTAGTAACTTACACACACTGTTTTTTTTTTTTAAATATATTAATGAACAGACATATTTATGTTGCAGTTTCATTAAATTTTATAGATACCTGAATTGGGTTAACATACATAATTTCAATATTTAATATACCAAATTAATATAACCAGAATAATTTTTAAGTCCATATAAGAACGCTAATTACTTTTCAATTCACTATTTCTCCTTATTTCTTCATAGAACTAACAGAAACTACAAGCTTGGGGATAGAAACAAGTCAATTCGTCTTATCATTGAAATACAACAACATTTTTTATCGTAAAGCACAAGATCATCTAGTACTTAGAACAAGAATATTCAGATTTTAAGTTCTGTCGACTCTTGTATGGATTACGATGACTAAACAAATCGCCAGCATGTGAAACCCTACAGATAACGAACAAAAACCCAGAAACAGTCCCAAAAGATAACGGCGAAAATACGAGTTCAGCTTCACGTAATTAGAGTTCAGTACTCTAACTACTTTATTAGATGTATTTTACTGTATGTCGTAGTTTAATAGGTATTCGCTTGGTGCAAAAATTAATGCTTGACACTTTTTGAGATTAGGCAACCAACTCCGCACTGCAGCTCATTATGTCACGCCCCGTTGCCGCTCCACGCTAGCGCAATTTTCTTGTTCTAATAAAATTTAGTATAGGTGAGCGGCCTCGTGGCAAAGTGGCTAAGGCATCTAAATATCCCGTTTGGAATCCCTGTATCGGCGGGGATTTTCATCAGCCCCTAACCCGGCCTTCCCCTCTGCCACAGCCAGTGCTGTCATTTCTACGGATTTATCCGTAGATCTACGGATTTTTATAAAAAGTTAGGGTTTTCGGATTTTGTTAATATATATATATGGATTTTTGACACTTTTTAAATTTGGTTGATTTTTCCTTATATTTGTGTTTTGTTAAACTTTGAGCGTATAGTGTTATTACATTACAGAATTGTCAATAATTGTTAATCGTTTCCTTGGAACCGCTCGTGTACACCAACGTTTGAAATACAGCTGATATTTTGTTTGATTATACATTTTATAGATCTTAAAAGACCGTAATACAGAACTATCGGCGCACTCTTTATGCACGGTGACACGCTCGTTGCCACTGCTTACAAAGCAGTGCCTTCCGAAAAGGATTAACCAATATCCGAGAGTCAAAGTGTTCGCAGTATTTAATATTTGCTGTTACCGAGGATATGCTAAATTTAATGTCAACAAAGAAAATAGATAACATATAGCCCCCTCCCCCCCCCCCAAAAAAAGAGTAGTCACAGCAGCAGCAGCGATGAAAGTGACGATATATAAAACCTATTCAGAGATATTTCTCAATTTCAATGTTGATTATAATTTTGTATTTCGAATGTTTAAAACCTGGAAATAAAGAGCAGTCTTAATTTTGACTATCTTCAATGATTATTGTTTTAGTCTTTTAGTTAGCGAGTCTCCGGATTTTTGTACCCGATCTACGGAAATTTTAGCGGCCATCTACGGATATTCAAAGCCTAGAGGCTGGCAGCACTGGCCACGGTCTAGTGTGTAATGTGAAGTACGCTAGAACGCTTCCGTGGTTCGAATTCCACGTTAAACTGTAGGCCCCATCTATGGCTTACAAGCTTAGATGTAACACTAATGTGTACACATCCACATCAAAACGTAAGCCTAACAAAAGCTTAACGTGGACCTACTTGACCCAAACTAATATAGATACATAAATATTATGCGTATATTAGTATGGAATGAACCCTAGATTAAGAACACTTTTCAATAAAATGATATTAATAATTAGCAAAGTATCCTCAAAATAAACACTTTTGCTCGCTTCTATTAGACGTCAATATTTTTATTACTTTTCGCTTAAATAACATATATTATTACTAATGGGGACGAATTTCAATTTCGTGAGTAACACCGTATTTGAGATAGAACGAGTAAAAAACAATATATAATTGATAACTTTTATTGCCCCAGCATGTTTATTAACGGATAAAAAAAAATCTTAGTTATCTTATCATTTTTAATTCAGACATTTACGATATAAAAAGAAAATTGAACTTTTATTTTCATTAAAACCTCATAGAATATAATTTTATAAAATTTTTAATATGGTATTTTTCAAGTCTCCAACAAATCCGTTTAATTGCTAGAGGCCTGTGACAGTCAGACAAGCAGTGAAACGTATACAGCAGGGTTCTGTTTCCCTTTGCGTACGGAATTTGAAACAGAAGTAATTGTTTTCTGTGATACCGACGAAAATGTGTTGTGTTGAATCGTGTCCTTTAACATAAAATTAGAGGAAGGTAAATTCTTATAAAGAGAAGAATATCCTTTCTGAGTTACTTAATTCAACGGTTTAATAAAAGCGGTAAGCATCTGTTAAGATTAGAAGCTTATAAAAAAAGGTATTTGTCATTTTGGTTAAAATTCTAAAGTGATCAGGCGCTTCAAAAAGAAATAGAAGTCAAATTTACTATATATATACTGATATTTACTTTTTATTTTAATTCGTGAGGTAGGAATTATTCTCTTACACGTTTTTTCAGATATGTACCATTAGCAAGACTGTATATGAAGTGCATTTATATTATACCCGTTATTAATGAATGTGAAAAGTTGCGGCCCGGCATGTTTATATACCAATTATATTATCCACTAGTGTTGTGGGTCTGGTGGGCATCAAGAAGACGTATGTCCCTTTAATTTGTTAGCTTGAACCGCTTAGCGCATGTTCTTCTCAGTGCCTCTCTAGTAATCATAAAGTAGCAAGCTTTGGAGATGTCTTAAAATGACGTATACGTGGTTACGTCAATGGAAAATATCAAATTAGAGTACACATGTTGTGTTCATTTTTCATTTGTATTAAACGTTCTTTAACTGCAGTAGATTTGACTAATAATTATTCGAAGAACCAGCTTTTTAAAGGGTAGCAGATGACTCATCACGAAAGAAGTTTATACCCCACGTCCGAAGGTAATATTTTCTTATGTTGAAGGGCCAATGATCACAGAAGCTATCTTGTAGTTGCCATTGTCATAGAAAAGTTATGTTGAATGTAACAGATTTTTCGCATTAAACGAGAGAAAAGGTGCTATTAAAACTCGTGGATACCCGTTTTCTTGCCGTATATTTTGGAGTGAACGTTTTTTCAACAATTTGCGGACAAAATATACAGAGCGTAAGACTACTGTCACATCTATTGACTAAAAAGATGTAAAAATATTCAGTTTAGATTAAAATAGGTTGTTAAATTTTTCGTATTTCTGTTGAATTATTTTAGCTTTTTTAGAGTAATTAAAAGGTTTGTTATGTCATTTAAGTTTTGTTCCACTGTAAATTACGACTTTGCAAGATTTCTTCAGATACGATTTTGCAAACCTTAAAACTTTCATGACTGTCCCGAGAACTGATTATCCATAATTTTAAATCATAAAAAGTACTCCAGAGTTGAACTGCCTTGTCAAGAAAAAGTATTATTGGAGAGCGGGACAAAGTAGCCATTACGGGCAAAGTGGCCATGGGTTGGTGCCATCACGCGGTAAAAATCATAAATAGTACAACTTATAGCCTTCTGTTACTTTTAGAAGCCCGATCAGGTAATCGTATCATCTTTCGAAGTTATTAGAATATTTCTGGTTTTTGATGAGCCTGATATTTGGTAAGTGGTCAGTTTATGAATTATTACTAAGAAATCTGATGACTTACCGCTTCTGATCGAAATTATTTTAGTGATGTTTTTTTCTGTAAGTTCCTGATTTGGTGATCATGGTTGTTGTTTGAATTATTAAGATTGAATGATGTTTCTATAACGCAACTAAATCGGGCAGAGTGGCCACCTGGGGCAGTGGCCTCTGCCTGCTGCGCGTGGAATCTGTTTGTTCCTTGGCGATTATTAACATTATGCAATGATTTCAAAAGATGCTTTATTATCATGTGAAGCTGAACTGAGTATATTAATAATAATCAAAAAACAAAAGTAATTAAAATATTTATATTTTGTGGTGGTGTTTCAACGACCGGAAACTTGTTTTTCTTTGAGCCAAAAAGATATTGACGTGCAAAAATAGCAGTAGAAAGCAGATGCAAAGGCCGAAACATGGGTGCATTGCAGTTTTCACATTAAGTTCATATACAAATGCACTTGAAGAAAACAAAAATTAAAAGGAAACCGATGCTAGATATAAAACCACCAACACCAGGAAATCTAACGCAAAAACAGTGTTATTTGATGATTACGATGATAAAAAATACACACAGTGCCTGTACTGGAACGAAAGTTTTTCAGCTCAAGATCGCAAGAACGACGGATGCAGTGCTAGATGTGTTACTTTTGGGCTCATAAGCTTGTGGTAGAGTTGAACGAAACAGCTATTCCTTCAGTTGCGAAAATTGCAATTAATGTGCCTTTTTCTCCTTTAAAACTTGTATCATTTACAAGTTATAGAAATTTTTTAAAATATAGTAACCTACTCTGTTCTCAAAATTTAGAGCGTTTTTAATCACTAACTTCTGATTTTGAAGCTTAGTGGGCATTCTGGCCGGCCATGTCGGACAAAGAGCCCAGTTGATTATTTTCGGTACTGACCTTAAATCAAATGTAACTAAAAAGTTGTGGTATGTGCTAGAATGCTTGAACTTTATAACATATGATTTTGACACATTTAGATATATTATAAGCTATCTTAAAACATTGTCAACCCTTAGCCTGACCTCTTTGTCCGACCTTCCCCTACTGCCCCTTACGTTCCAGGTATCATGTACGTATTACAAACAAACACTGCAACAATATTGTGAGATTGTAGTTTTACTATGAAAAACTCATAAATATTAGTGTAAATCCAATCAAGTTATGAAGAAACGATTAGATTTATCTTCAAAACTGTATAAAGTGTACATTTAAGCATTTTTAAAAGGATTCAAATCCTTCTTAACTGTCAAGCACTTTCTTTGATTACTGGCACTTCAAGTTAAGAAAATATTAACTATTGACGTGAATATCATCTGATACTATTTATTAATCCCCACCTTACAATAATTTCGTTATTGTGCAGATGCTGGTCAGTGAAACTTCAATAAGAAAATTTTAATAACATTCCCTCTTCAACTTTTTTGTTAACATAATATTTTCATATTAAGTTACTTGTTTTAATGCGCAGTGGAATGATTCCATTTAGCGGTTGCGAAGAGGAAACGAATAATTGAAATACTATATAATCACCGAGCCAATAGTCAATCAATTAACGAATAATGCGGATGGAGACAACAGATAGAACATTTATTTAAATTACCAGATGTTCTCCAATTAATTAAATTGTCCAAATGGTGTTTCAGTAACTAGTTGAAAGTTAAATTCGGTATATGGTTTTGTTTCTTCTTCACATACTCACATTAAGTCCGTTTGGCCTGCTTTACAGATATTACGTCGCAGTCCTGTCAGCTCGGACAGGTGTTCTGCTGTGAATGGCATCAGCACAGGCACATCAGTCGGCCAATCCTACAGCGGTTACTAGGGGCTGGGCAGGCCTCCCGCCGCACAGTGTACTGCGGGATTATCTACAGCTCCCCCCCTTCAGCGATTCGTACATCCATCTGGACGAGGCACGGAGCAGTTTACGATACTCCCGTGGTCGAAATACTATCTCTCGTGCTATTACCTCGGTAAATGCTCTGGAAACCTGAAACCGTCTCTCTTCCTTAATGTTCTGTGGTGTTTATAGCTGTGATTCAGATGGACTAGATAACCAAACCCATGCCGCTTGTACTACCTCCTTTTGTTTGGAAATGGCACTGCACACCATTTCAATACGTCCTTTGAAATAATGTTAAAATTTGAGACCATCACACAGAAATAATTCCTGCGTCACACCACACAGATATAACTACATTGAAAGAAATAATTCGACTTCTCAGTACTGCGTTTTTTTTTTTTTAATCCAATACCTCAGTAATTTTTTCCAGGCTATTCAGCATACACCGAAAACTAAGATAAAAATAATCTATCATTTTAATATACTTTCAAAACTCATGGTCAACTGTAAAAAATAGATAACTGTATTTCTTTATGAAATTATGACATCATATTATTACTAAATTAACAAAAGTCGCAATAAAACTAGAATTTTACTAAAGAATTAAAAATACAATCCGATGATTAATTTTAGATTTTTTATTATTTATTAGTTATTAATATGTCACCAGCTTCTTAATTCTCCTGCAGTTTGACTTCTGATGTTGTAGTGACGTGTTCCTTAATTCCTTTACGGAGTGATATTCACACGATACCTTGAAGGCTTTCACACAGAGAGTTCTGGCGCCGGTATATGCGGGTATTATTCCAAGTCTACCGATCTTCAAAAGTGGCCTCCAAGTATGACAGTAAAGGAACAGGTCGGTGTTTCAATCTGGATCCGGTCATTCCTCAGATGTCTGTACTTTTTCAGTATTCATAAGAAGACCCATTACTTCATAAAAAAAAAAATTAAGTGTCCTTGCAACATTTGGCAGAATGAAGTTTTGATTCAACGTATAAAAGTGCTTCTATAGGTTTAGGATGGTTTCACGAAATCGCTAGCAGAGAATGCCAAATGGTTCCTTCAAAAGTTCCATGGTTAAATTCTTTCCCTCTCATTGCCTTCCATTATCTCCCGGCTTTATCATAAACCGACGAAA
This sequence comes from Vandiemenella viatica, assembly GCA_031002005.1. Lineage (NCBI taxonomy): Eukaryota > Metazoa > Arthropoda > Insecta > Orthoptera > Morabidae > Vandiemenella > Vandiemenella viatica. The sequence goes on along the minus strand of JARYHS010008074.1, from coordinate 224,009,264 downwards.
CTAGAACTTTTATTTTATTAAAGCAAAGAGTCTTTTAAACAATCGCTAGGAAATGCACGATCAGTCAATCAATAACATTTTTTTTTACCCATATACCACAAACTACACATTGTCCCCAGAAATTTTACACGTCTGCGCAGAAGAGACATTTTATTGAATTGTGAAGAGCACTTAATTTAGAGACTCAGTCTGTTTGACTTGCAGACTGCAAGCACGAGACCACCGGATGGCTGTTCGTCTCGCAATTACTGCTGTGTCGCTCTATTCCGGCGGTCTTATTGCTGTTCCGTCTATTCGCATAGCTGTAAACCTGCAAGGACAGCTGCACGACAAAGCTGCTGCTGTGTTTCGTACCGCATCCACAGGCTTTGCCAAACTACAATACCAAGTATTAAAAGCGGTAGTGGTCACACAGTCTGTTAAACTAATTTCGCACTTTATGATGACTGCTACATCATCTATATGCCACAAATAAAATATTTTTGTTTCTGTGGTCTTGGAGAAGTAACGTATAGTATCTAGTAAACATTAACCATTTTCATTCCCACCATTGAGTTACAGTATATGCAACGAATGTAAGTATTAGAAGAAATAATAATTAAAGAATTAATTTAACATTTTATACTACTGTTAATAATCTGTACATAAAGGAACAGGAAGCATTGTTGAAGAGCTACTGCTAGGGTGTACGTCCATTAATCAGTCTAGCACAAGCCTCAACCTCGTACATGGTATAATATTCGGACATCAAAATTCATCATGGCATCTATTGCGTTGACGCAAAACCGAATATTATATTTAAAACAAGCATAGTACTCAATGGAAACATTTGTACCCAGTTTCTTCCGATTCGCACTAGCCATTTCCGGAATTAAAGTAGTCCTAAATTCACCTACACCGTACCCGGAGAGTGGCAGGTTTGAGTGTATTTACCCCTACGTTATTTTTATTCCTCCGATGAGAAAAATTTGTACTAATTTTCACGAAATTTCCACCGGCTATTTCCGGAAATAAATTAAAGTCGATTTACGTGCAATCTCTATACAAAGGGGTGGGTTGGGGTTGATTTTCTCCCACAGTATTTTCAGTAGCTCAGTGAAAGACATGTGTACTAAGTTACATCCAGTTTACGACAGCCATTTCCGGAATTAATGAAATATATCGATTCACCCACACAGTTTCCAGAAAGGGGTGGCTGCGATGTTGTGACACGGAATATCAGTTTTCATTTTATTTCAGGCTGCATTTCAACCTAATCACAACATTCGCTAATGTAGCTGCTCAAAAATCGAATCTTGTTTGTACGCACATCAAATCACACCATATAGATAAATCTGAATTTGGAATGTGTCTGTTTCTTCCGGCATCATGCAGAAAATACATATTTCAATTAAGTTGAAAGCTTCGGGTCTAGCTAAAAATCTGACATATGTCTCAAGACGCTTTGACAACTTTTAAAGAATAATTTAACATTACCTGAAAAATACTAAATCGATTTTGACTGGATTTTCACAGTATCAAACATTAGGTAAGCTGCTTCATCTAGCGCTGGAACCGAAAATTAAAAATCTGTTCCTTATCTCTGCTGTTGAATATCAAATATACAGAATTATTTTCTACTAGTGATCGCCAAGGGGTCGAAATTCGAACTAACTCATTAATTTTTTTTTTTAGTTTCTTTTACTGTAAAAGAGTAATATTCATTGCATACATTTTTTTAAATAAATTTGTTCTATTGCATTTACTGCGAGCATGGATGTATTAAATACAATATACAGTGACGTCTTTGGATGCAAGCGTGTACCAATACGTCATTAGCTTTTAGCTTATGTTGTTTGCCAGTTTGCCTTAATTCCCTGCAATACCTATAAAATTAAAATGATACACTCCACGCTTGACTGAGTTCGAAATTTTAGCTTCTGAACTGAACATAACATATGATCAATCGTATTTACGAATATTTTTAAAATATTTTTTTTTACTTTCTTTTTATCGATGATTCATTTGAATTTCGTCCATCATACAATATTAATTTTGATTTAAGGCCGGTAAAACTGTTTTACCCTTATGACAGCATGAAGTGAATGCACTCCTTTCACCTGAAGTGACTTCTGATTGCATTGCAAAACCTGCATTATAAATTCTAATCTACAAAAATTTCTTGAAATGACATTTAGTGCGCGTTTAAGTGTATCCATGAAAGTAATTTCATCTTTTTGTGTACTATGTTCACTATTTAAATTTCGTCTATTATCACAATTTCACGCAAATTGGTATTCCTTCTTCTTTGTCTCTCACTCCGACCTGTCAATGTTCTATGTCGAGGCATAATGGGAGCAGGTGTGAATATGTGAAGGAAAAAAAAAGTCAAATCAAATTGTCCGTTGGGATGTCTAATTCTCTGTAATATAAAAAATATTCATTTTGGAAATGTTCCTTTTATTAGTTCAAAGCTTATGCGACTGTTTTGTTTCACCAAAGACCACAGAATATCTCATTGCTAAGAATACACATCAGATAGTTGGCTCCGATTCGATTTCACGCGCACACAAGCTTACGAATTAATAATGTATTTGTAATACATATTTGTAAAATGGTTTATCAAGTGATTTTTCTTGGTAAACTGTGCTTATTATATTTTATTTCTTTACTATTGACCAAAGGCTACAGACATTGGCAGAATCGCTACGTGTCATTGCCATTAAAAACAAACAATTGAAATAAACAATGAATGTTTTATTTAATTTAATTTAATGTATTTGCAACTGATATTATACATATTAGCTTTCTGCACTTCTTCTCCAGATAAACTTTAACTATGTCAAATCTCACACTCCTCCATGCGCACAATATTCTTAAAAAGGAATCCAAATATTTCGCTTCACATATTAATATATAGATTTTAGCTTTCTGCATTTCTTCTTCCTACATAAACTTTAAGTATGCTTGTTATACCGATTGACCAAAGATCACAGAGTATCATATAAACTTGACATTGACAGAATCGCTGAGCGTCGTTTTCATTAAGAAACAATTGAACGTAAACAGTGAATTTTTCGTTTTATTTAATTTAATGAATTTTTAACACATATTATATATAAATTTTAGCTTTCTGCACTTCTTCTTCATGTAAACTTTAACTATGCCAAATCTCACACCCCCTCCGTTGGCGCAATATTCTTAAAACGGGATCTGAAGTTTTCGCTTAGCGTATTAATATATCGATAATTGCTTTTATTGATAACAGAAAACGCTTTCACTGTAAAGAACAGTAGTTATGCAAAAGTTACTGTCAATAGGCAAAGATTGTAGCTTTGTTGCCGTAAATAACTTCTACACCAACGAAGCTCCCCGGCGCTTCTTTCCCGTAAATATTAATTTACGTAGATTTCACTTTTACTTAGTTTCTTCTTGGTATTAGTCCGTCCATTTATTGGGTTTTAACACTGAACATTCGAAATTTAAGTATTGAACTGAAATATGTCGTAATATTTTTAGGAAGTATGACCTATGCAACATTTACTTGACATTGCATCTTTGATTTTTCTGAACATACGTTCAGAATTTCTTTTACTGCTTCAGAGACATCAGACGTATAAAAATGAGACTTTCCACGTATTTGAAATCTGATCTTAAGTTTCAAACATTATCGAAATTTGCTCTGTAGATTTTGATATATTTTTTGGAACCAATATACACGGATTGAATTTTATAGATTGTTTCAGGTGACCTACTGTGAAACTCAATACACGAAAAGGAGTGATTTTTTTTTTTTATCTAAACGTTGTTTAGAGCATGTGAAAGGACTAAGACGGTGCTTCGGTTAAGTGGCTGTCAAAGTAGTCAAGCTGTAATAATTTTTGCTAAGAATGTTATTTCCTGGGAACTAGAAATTTATCTCAAATATTATTCATATCTTGTAATTGAACAAAAAAAATACATCTAACACTATTGATCATCTGATCTACACACAGAGAAAGATTTTATTTTCATTTATTTTGCCTTATAGTAATACTATTACAGTGATACTGCTCTTAATTCAGGATTAGTAGGATGGTAATGAATGTTAGCTGCTAGGATATAAAAACAAAAGATCGATTGAAATTAGCCGTTAACCAATCATCCACGCCGGATGTTTATATCTTCATCAGTATTATTGAATTGTTAATTTAAGTACTGTATGCGACATAAGACTTCTTCTGAACGAGTGAACTCATACACACAATCAGTACTAATAAAAGACCAGATACGCCATCGTGTCATGATACCTGTATCGTAGTTGCATCACACACCCGGCTTTAGTTTGCGGACTAACAACGGCCAGAAATATTTTATCTTTTTGTGAATTGATGTCTTAATTGTAGCAAGCTAATAATGTTTCTGTAATGTTTCTATATGTTTTAAGTTGTAAACCAATCATAATGAAATGAATGTCTTTCGTTTCAATCATCAAATTCATTATTACTATAATTGAAATTGTCAAATAATTTTAATAACTTATTATGATATTATATTAATTTAGTTATAATAATAATTAATGGCATTGATTTGTTAATTTTTGTTTATGTTCTTTAATTCGACGTAGATGTTTTGGTCATATTGTTTGCCTATAGATGTCCATGACATACCAATCTAAGACATATGGGATCAAGTTTATATCGCTTTAATGCGAGTGCGATAGCTTTCATTTTCGAGCAGTATTATTAAAGAAGCTTTTGATTAGAATCAAATGCCGCTTTCACTAATAGTGACAAAAAACGTTAGTCATCACAGAAGAGGGCATAAGTAATTTTTCAAAATAATTTATATTCCTTTCATGGGCACCATATTACTGAAGCTATTACATCAGCGGATTGACAGTAGTTCCGAATTTACCGTGTATTATGCGGCCTTGAACAAGATTAAAACTATATTCCGCGGTATAACAGAAGTTGTTAAGATTATTTATATTTGCTTTCAATAACGTGGTATTGCTAACGTCATTATTTCAGCCGGATGAAAATAGTTAGTGCTTCAGACTTTGTATATGAATCTGTATCAAGCATAAGGAGAAAGAAAAATGTAAAAATCCTATCAAAAATTATTTCGATTGTTGCTTTTCACTGACGTCATGTTACCTACGTCACTATTTCAGTCACATATAAGTAGTTCCAAATGTCTCGCGATGAAAACTACAATCGAAATATGTACAACGTTACGAAATCAGGGTTAGAAGCAGTTGAACATTATTTAATAATAATCCTATTTTGTTAAGAAACTGCGAAGAAATGATTTAACCAGTCATTTTGAAGAGCTTAGAAGCTACATATTCGATCAAACTCAGATGAGTTATCGTATATATTATTTATATAAGGTGTTTTTCTGTAGAAAATCATTATCTAAATCGATAAATGAGGTATGGTTTCAATACCTTGGTATTGTAGTTAATAGGCCTCACGATGGAGATTGGAATGTTGGTATCTGGGAGTGGATACAAGCGTATTGGTGACCTCTGAGCTGTGTAGTTTCCGACCATTGTCTATTCCACATTTTGGAGCAGTCTTTCTCAAGGACGCTTGTAATATCTACAACTGCTAGCTTTCTCTCATCTTCACTCCTTCTTTTAACACTTGTTGCTAGATTGTTTTCCTCTTCCTGGTATTCCAATATGTGCTTTAATCCGTTTAAATACAACTTCTTTGCTAGGGCGATTGATTTGGTTGCTGGTCTGTAGAATTTTCACTATCAAAAAATCATTTCGATTGTTATTTCTGAAAAAGATTTACTGCAGGGATGATACGGAGTCCTTTAATATTAGAATAATCGTTTTGGACGACCGTAATCCGTGTCCAGCGTTTTTTAGTTGGCCAGCATATCCACTGTATAATTTTAGGAATTAATACATGCTCGAGACCTTTTACTTCGGAATAGTGTAGGCACAGCCTACTGCATGGCATAGCCCCATCCGTATAGATTTGAATAGGCTAAGGACATTGTGCAAGAAATCTCTTCATTAATTGCTTGTTAATTTCATCATTTTCATTAATTATTTAAAAGATATTTCCCAAACATAAAGAAAGACTTCAATTATGTTAAGTGGTGCCGGTCATCTGTCTGTTAGGAACCCTGTAAATTTAGTGTTGTATTGTTCTCTTCGTCAAATGTGTAATTTTGAGTCGACCTTTTTCTAACATGGCCACAATTATGTGTTTTGCCTGTAAACAGCTGTCGGCATTTAAAACTATAGCAAACTTCTTATGCAATATGGAAAGAGAAAAAAGTCAATGGCAATATTTACAAAATCCAAGGATCAAAATCGAAGGTCTCGTGTCACGACAAACCAACGTTAATTATGATAAACTTTTGTAAAACTAATTTTGCTATTTGAGAAACTGCGAATAACTTTGAATAATGTTTTTTTTATATATATAAATGTTATTTTATTTGGTGTGCTACCTTTGGATTGTATTCAGAAACTTTGGTATCTTCGACATAGTGTGTAATCTCAGAATTTTATCATCTTGTTGTGTTAGTAACATACTATTATTTCTTGCTCTGGTAAGTTAGAGCGTCAAGACATACAGCTGATTTTGAGTTAGATCCTATGCTTTCAAAGTGTGAAAATCCATACTGATTAGTTTGCGAAATAGCTCAAGAAATATATCCACAGACGCAGCCAACTAAAGATTTATATATGTAGAGAAGACCCTAACGATTAGGGTACTTTATCTGAACTTTATCAAAACTTTTCTAACTTTCAACACGACAGTACTACCAACATAAACAAAAATATAACTAAATTGTGGCTAATAATTGACTTAACCTCGTATATTCACATAAAATACTCTAGAATTTTTTATTTTTAACTCTACATGCCGATACGCTACTTACCGGTACTGATTAAGCCACAACCAAGGAGTAATGAACAGTAAATCGAAAACTCTACCAAAAAGTTGTTAATGTTGAAATACGCTGTAGTTTTTTATGGTTATATTGTTAATTTATTGTGAGTTAATCTTCAGAATAAGCTGATCAGTTCTGTTAGTGGGTTAAAATTGTTTCAAAGGTAATCTGTAATCAATCGGTTAATCGAATCCAGTTGTTATTGAAATAAGTGTTAATACGTTAATGTTAGGGGAAGAGCTGGCTGTGAACTCGTTATAAACAGCGAAATTTCCTTTTTATTTTTATGAGAAACTAGCTGCCCCGACAGACTTCTTTCTGTCAAAAGTTATCGTCCTATCGTAGTCCAATAGAAAAAATAAACAAATAAATCGTATTACAGAGTGATCACTTGATTTAATGTCTCAATAATAAACAACGATTACTAACAAAAATAAGTATTCTATTTCATACACTGCAAGACGTTAGTAACAATGTGATGATATTTTTTATTGTAATCATTTGTGGTACACGATATTTTTTGTTTGGTTATCTGGTGCGTAAACAAATAAAGCTGACGGCTTTCCAAGGCGGGAGAAGGCAACATACAACTGCCCATGAGAGAAGCATGGGTTTTCAAGATTAATGCCGCAAACACTCAAAGACTGACGCTGGAATTTATTTATGGTCATAGCGATAGCAAGCCACACTGTAAATTACAGTCGTTTAAATTCAAATGGTACGTCAGTTGGTACCATTGGAATGCGAGGTATCAACACATCTTCTCCCTTATATTTTCCGTTTGGAATGGTTGCTTCGATCACATTGTTCAGTAATTATTTCACTGTAAGCCGTGTGCCATTAAAAAGACGCGATTGGTTGATATTTCGCAACATTATTACCACCGATCCTACTTTTAATTGAAGATTATGACGCAGCAATCCTGGCAAATCCAGTGAGTTCAAAAATTCTGGTGGATAGTTGACAACATCATCTTGGTTAGCTGCGCAATCAACTGATTTGTCTGTCCTTAATTCACCGGCAATTTCATTTTGAATTTCGAAATTTATTTAATTTACGTCCGTATTTTTGTCTCCGTAATACAGTTCGGTTGTTCAACCAAAAAATTGACAGGAAATGTAATGTAGCCAGTCAAAAGGTTTACAGGGATTTTGTCATTACCAATACCAATGAGTCATTTTGAAAACATTTCTTCAGACCGCTCATTTTGCAATTCCAAAGATAATCATAAAGCGTCTTTGTTTTGTTTTGATTGACTGGCAGTAATATTATTTTCGTTGATGACACGCAAACCTTTTTTTTTCCTTCAAACTTTATTCTGGGCAGGCATAGATTAATATCCATATAGTCTAATCAACTTGAAGGCATACCAGAGCTAATCCTAACACGCCCTTGTTTTGTTTTGATTTACTGCTTTGTATGGAAAAAGAAAAGTGTTGATTTTACTATTTTCCTCGTAATTTTTACTTTTTTTCTCTCCATAAGAACCTTCTTTGTGGATTAACGAAAATATGAAGGGAAAAAAAATCGAATTGATCGAGCCGTTCTCTAGATTTGCACTTAGCAACACATTTGGCGATTCATTTTTATTTATATAGAAGATTTTAAAAGTTAGAAAGTATTATTACTTGCAGCCAATTCAATCATCGTGAATTCTACCTGAACATTGTTTAAAACTAATGGAACCCATCACCACAAGACTTGCCAGAACATTGCATTCTTAAAATAATAGGATAAGTGTGGCTCGATCGTCAGATGATAATGCATATCGCTTCTCGACTGAAATACCAGTAATCGATTTTGCTTTTTAGGTATTCTTAATATTGCATCCTTCTAAACTGATGCATTCTATTTTCATAGTCGAAAGTTTCGTGGTAGGCGGCATGGGTGCAAATGTAAACACACTGAACAAATTAACACACAATTGGTTTTCGAGAGAAGCGAAAATTTAAAAGCAACCAAGAAAATGCCACTCACAGAGGAAATAATGATAACACGTACGTCAGTGATATTATTTTAGCTGATCACACGCTGGCATAGATTAATATCCATAGAGCCTAATCAATTTGAAGTCATACCAAAGATAATCCTAACGCGCCTTTGTTTTGTTTTGATTGAGGGAAAAGAAAAGTGTTGTTTTTTCTATTTTCCTTCCAATTTTTACGTTTTTTCTCTCCATAAGAACCTTCCTTGTCCCTTAACGAAAATATAAAAAAAACGAATTAGACGAATTGGTCGAGCCGTTCTCGAGTTTTGTGGTTAGCAACACATTTGGCGATTCATTTTTATTATATAGATTTGAGTATTTGGCTGAATGATCATTTCCTACCCTCGATATGCAGTGCAAATCATCTAAGAACGACGTCTTTTGCTGCTGTATGTCGACGAGTTTTAAGTTCCGCTCAAGTCGCGTCAGACGGCTGGTGTCTCTAAGAAGTGACTTTCCAGAGTATAATTTTCCTATTCCTTTTTTGCGGAAGGTAAACAACACCCTACAAACCCTGTTGCTACTCTCTTCACTCACATTAAACGGTGATTTATTGTAGCGTGCGTGCGTTTAATTCGCAGTCTAGTATTTTTCTGTTTCTTTATGGGCTCAGAAATCCCTTTGCAGTATTGAAACAACTCTCCTGAACACCAACTACGCTTTGAAATATCTGCCTTGATCTGCTACAGTGCTCTCTGCCCTCGATCCCAGTGGATGTCACAGCTGCCCAATATCAAGGTATCTCCAACAGTCGGTTGCCCTGCGAGAGGTATTTCATTTCCCTCGAGCCACACATATCCGGCGGGCAATACTCCACCTGGCGGCGCGTCCTCTAGGGATGCAGGCGCCTCGGCTGTGCTTTAAACCTGTTTCATGCAGTTACGCTCAAGCAAATACGAGGCGACTGTGTTATGTATGCACTGGTCTTGTAGACACCGCAGCTGCAACTCGTTGCGATTTGCTTCATCTACTGAAGGCAATAAACTTCGGTAGTTTATAGTAATGTTAACAGCAGTGACCAACGTAAATCAACATTAAAATCTCTCAAATGGGTAATTATGATGGTAATAAACACATTTGAATCAGCCAAAAACAACGTTTCATAGTGGTTTCCATAATGACATTAGGAAATGCAAGGACGGTCTCAATTTTTTACCTCAGAAATACAAGGTTCACATATGTCACTTTTTTCACAAAACTTATATTGTCCTCATACAGATGACTACGCAAATTCTGAAGTTATCCATGCATCTTTTTGTGTGTCAGAATCTTGTGGTATATCGTTGATAGGGAATTAAAACATAATCCGCTACTAATTGGCAGAAAGGTGTTGTTATCGGGGTGCTAGTGTTCCAGTAAGCAAAGTATAAGGTTTGATATCAGCCAGACAGATCCAGAATGAATTTAAAAAGAGGTTTGACACATGTGTTGAGTATGGATACAGAGACACTGACAGTCCAAAAGAAGGAAGAAATGTGGTTGTAAGGTTTTTAAATTTGCTTGTGGAGATAACTGGAGAAAAAAGAAAGTGTGCCAACAAAATGAAATATAGAGAGATTTTGTGGAATTTAGGATAACTGAGGAACCTGCTAAGGCAATCGTCTTGATTATATCACATACTATGCACAAATCTTCTACAAAAGAGTAACTGTAAAATAGAGAGAAAACTTTAGGAAGAAGGTATGGTATGTTAAAAATCAAAGAAACCTTAAGCAAAGGAAAGAAAAAGCTCAGGAAAAGTCAAGACAATAGAAAGCTTGCATATACATGTCACTAAAGAAACAGAATTTTAAGACTAATTGTTAATTTTCTTTTCCCTCCACATTGATACGGATCAGCGCGACGATATAAAAAATAGTTATTGCTGTAACGCAGTTTTTCAGTCAGAGAAAAATATATTGGGTTATTAAATTTATTTTTGTATAAAGACAATTTCTGCTTATAATAATTCACCCTCAACAGTTAAAATCGTTTTAATTCTTTATTCTACAAAATTATTACGTTATTTACTGACATGCTGAACCAGTTTACAGGTCACCGTGCTTCGAAACAATCACGTGGGTTTTGTGTCAACGGTGCGCTATCGTGTCTCTCTAGAGTTTGTAGGTGGAAAGTAAATTATTTTGTCCCCACAAACATCGCAAACTATACAAATTGCGTCTCTAAACGAACCCATTACTTTGCGGTGGTAGGAAACCGTGTCCGTATAAAACACGAAAACATTTTGAAATTAATTAATGCGGTCCGGGTTCCAGTAACATTTGCAAACGTAAGGCAACTTGATTGAATTGAAGCTGAGTGAAGGGGGAAATGAAATACTTGGCTAGATTACTTGAACTTTAAAGCATTTAAATTGTATGTTTTAAAGACTGGAATAATATAGGAAATTTAAGATTTTTTTGTCTTTCCACATGAGTGTTGGCAGCTAGAGGAAATAAATAAATAAATTTTTTGGTTCCACCAATTTACAGAATTAAAATAATCTGTGCTTGGTCACATTCCAATGGTTTGTGTAACATTTTCATACTTACAGCTTCTTTGTATTAACTCTTATGATGATATTAACAACCAAAATGTTGTACGTGTGTTACATTACCTCACAGTTAATTCTTTCTTGGCAGAAAAATTTTCGTTCATTTTAATTCTGCCTCACATCTTAAGATATTAATTTTAATATAAAACTTTATTTTAGTATTAATTTCCTCGCCTAATACGACAAATTACTGAACATAATTCTTATATTTTCCATGGTTATTTTAATGACCTTCCGATTAAGTGTATCAATGTAATGTAGGTTAATAATCCTTGCTGACAACTAAACAAATGGTGCAGTTTTTTTTGTCAATTTCTTGAGGTAATTTATTTTATTTTCCATGTTCACTATAATGCTTCCTTTATGAGCTTAGCAGTTTGAGTATAAAATGAAGTGCTGAGTGAAGCTCGGAGGAAGCCTTTTACGGAGTGAGGCTTAGCCGGCAGAGCACGGAGCAAAAAGGAAGCGTTGCTTTGTGCAAAAATAAAAGTCTTGTGTAGCGTGAGTAGTATTTAGCGAATGTTCACTTAGAAACGAGCAGTAAGTGAGCAACTAAAAATATCGTGAAAACATCGTCGCTTTCTGTGTCTGCTAATGGTTTTTCCCCTAAGAGCAACTGATTGTCTCGAAATAGTACGATTCCTGACAACAAGATATAGTTCTAAATCAATTAAATGTTTTCAACAAACTAAAAACACACGATTAATAGAGAATTTCTAGTCATTTCAAATTACTGAGGTAGAAACTCAGTCACGTTACGTGAGTGTGGGTTGCCATATGGATGGTCTAAGGCTTGGTCCTTCAGGTGGAGCCGCGTCAATTTATTGAACCCTGACGTTTGAGGAATCGTGCTGTGGATTTCATCAGAGGAGTGCCGTGTCTGTGCAAACCACCCGCGGTAACGTCACAAATGTTACTGCGCTCATCGTCAGGCGTGGTTATTCGTTTTGCGTTTTTATAAGTAAGTATGACCAAATTTTGTCAAGTTGTAACCCACTATCAGTGATACTTACTTAGAAAGACAGGATAACATCCGACTGCCTACTGTACACGCGGTAACCTCCGTGACGTCACCACGAACGGTTATTACGAATGCGCTTCCTGCTGCTGTATGCAGGTGACACTGGCAGTAGACAAGGGGATGATCTGACAAAATCCAAGGCACGCTGGCTGAAATGCGTCTCCACCAGGTGAATCAAGAAAATAAGTTGCGCAGTTTTCCGAGCCATAATCCTCTTTACTCCATGATTTATGTAGCTGTTACAATTTTTTGTGCAACTTGGTAATCAAATTTTTATGTCAATCTACGTGCAGTCATTTTTATCAATGAATACAAAGACATGGAGACTATATTTGCAAACAGCAGTTCGTTTTTCGGCTTCCTATGTTTTCATTCAGAGAGTACAATAAATCGTTTTGTATGGATGTAAGCTATAACCCAATTAGTGCATATTTCAACATCTGACGACGAAATACGCAACTTTTTAACAGCTCCGCACTAACCGTAGTACAGCCCGTTTTTGGACGGAAAACTCTTTTCATCTTTAAACACAAGTAATCTGCTTCGCTCACTATACTTCAATTAAATATCATCAATGACTTATAGTAACTAACAATTTAGGGGCAATACTGATGATAAAGAAATAATACATGTGATTCCGAACAATTACCTCTAGATTAATTACAGTAACTTGCTTAAATCTTCACACCCACACGATACAATGAAACAGGATTTTACACACTCCACTATGCTATCCCGTATACGATACAAACCACCATCTGTGAAAACTCTGAAATAATACAGATCACCTTACAAACATTGATACAAGTAATCAGGATACTTATAATTAATAAAAAAATAAAACAACTGTATAACAATTATAATAACAAAAAATGATGACGGGATTGTGATAATGTTACACAGTCTACTCCTAATGAATCGGAAGCTGCATAGGGAGCGCCAAATATAAATATTTTAGTAAGAGACAATTAGGATACGAATTAACTTGCATGCATTAATTCCTATATGGTGCGTTCTGTTTTGATATTGTCGAGCAGGGAGAGAGTCGCCGACGTCATTGTAAGACACTGTGGCGAATTGGGCAGAGTATTGCATGTGACGAGCGTTGCGGTGAAGTTTGCTGATACTAAAGTTTTATTTATTTTGTGATGCTATACACGCTAAAAATATGAAGATATAGATACCCAGTCGCTGTATCTACAGAATGACAACATGGTAATGTATGTACAAGTCTACGTAATGAAATGCTATAGAGAATCGTACCCAAATTTGTACCCGAGGCGATGAAAATTATCTTGACATTGTCTTTCTGATCTTTAATTGCGTTGCAGAAATCCATATCTGTATAAATGCAATCTTTAGATTTTTATTGTTTCCTATCAAATTTATGAATGTTTCATATTATGTGGACTTTGGAACGGTTCTAATATCTCATATTGCATTAATCTTTATTAATTGAATTCCAGTTTATTTAATAATAAAATTCATATAAAGCCTGTGAAGTAAAACTCTTTCATCCACTTCGGTTATTAACTATAACCTAAAGATTAAAATTTTCTTTGTTAATGTTTTCAGTAAGAACCATAGACACTTCATTGGCAACTCATTGTATGGATAAAACTGAATGTTTTTGTTCATTTAAATGTCCATTCCCAATGTAATGCGCAGCCTATAGGTTCTATCCTCAAGCGGATGCAAGGAGGTCACAAAATATCGATATTTCTCTAGCTATATAGCGATATAAAAACATAATAAAAACTTGCTATTTCTGAAAGTATTTTAGTGTTGTTTAATTACTTCCACTTTCCTTTTCAGTAGGCAAAATAGAAAACTGTTTATAAACAGCTACATATAACTGAATTTGGTGCATTAGTCTCAATATTTAGAGATATTTTTTCAGTTTCTTATTTATAGAATGTACAGAAAAGTTATGAAAGTTCTTTTAATAATATGCAATATCGCTAAATCCAAAGGTTTTAAGATAATAATATACAGCATTTCCCTTTTTCATGTAGATTATTAGGATGATTTCATTTTTACATACGCTTGTAAGAACATATATGAGATTTCATATTGCAGATCTACGAATGTGTGGATATGAAGAAAAGTGATCCAATTTAATACTTTGTTTACAATGCAGATGCAAACATCTACATTTCACTTCTAGATCACGCATCGTATACGAGAACTTGCGTTTGAGTAATGAACTCTCTGTTTCTTGCGATCTCCACATAGTTCGCTGACTTACACTCCACATTTATCTGCATACATACGGCACAACTCAAATCCAGTATTTCGTATTGATCACACAGGCATCCTACTTCCTTCTTGCATAAGTAATGTGTCCATTTCACAAAGGAAGTAATCAGTAAACGATGTATCGTATGTAGATCTTACATCGGCATCACTCCTAATGTAGCTTTTGTTAGCCACGTTAACCTTCTTAACGATAAATAAAGGCATACTAAAGTATTTGATAGTGGCTGATGAAATAAGCTAATCTGTAGGATTTACTGATAAAATGAAGTATATTTGTGTTGTCGTAATGATATAGTGACAGGGTTTCTCGGCGGGTGCGGAATCCGCCCCTAGCGTAGCCGCCTCGGCTAACCCGGTAAGCCTGCCGAGTATAGGGGACCTACAGTTCTACGTGGAATTCGAACCACGAAAATATTGTGGTGTACTTCACATTACACAGCAAACTGTGCCAGAGGGAAGGTCGGGTTACAGGCATATGAGACAGGGATTAGAACCGGATACCTTCCGATCTCCAGTCAGACGCCTTAATCACTGAGCCACCAGACCACCCACTTTACGGCCATAAACCAGATATCTGACGGCTGATTGTCAGAGGCTCCCTGTTCACACGACACGGACTCTGCATGCCGGCAGGGCCTTAACCCGACGCTGCTTGAGTGCGTGAAGTGCGCAGTTAACCCTCTGTGGCTCAGGTTTCGCGATAACCTGTTCCAGAGGTCATCTTTCCATTGTAGCATTAGTTAAACCACGAGCAGAGTAAAAGCCGATATTCTACCGGTGGCATTTCTGTGTCAGTCAGGCGTTAGTTTTGTGTTACTTCATTATTTCTATTTTTAATCTTTTCTACTAGAAACCTTCACGCAGTGATATAAATTCATAAGTTCATTTCCATCAATTCTTCATCACATTTATTTTTTTTAAATATGATTTACGGTCAGGTCTCACGCTGGTACCACTCACACAGGTACACTACGTGCACTGTTAGATATTAGCATGTCAGACATTCCAACAGGATTCTGGTTTTACAAGTCGCAGAATCTCTGGAATTTCCTTATAGATGTATCGTTTATTCTGTGGTAGGCCTACTGTTATGTCGCCTAGCTTATTCGATAAAGACATCCCGGAGGAACGTAAACCAGTACCATTGCGTTTTTCTCGTTGAGAAAATGGTTTTTCTGTTAAGTGAAAACATCAGTCTCCATCGCTGTGAGACGCTGAGAGCTGTATTGAACAACTCGCCCGATAAACTAGATTTTCATCATGTAACGTGAGACACAGGGCGTTATCCTGATTAGTTATTGTGTTGGTGAAACAGAAATTAGGCTGTTTGCAGATGATATAAGGTTGTGTAAAAGCATTCAAAGCAAAGGGAACTTAGAACAGCTCCTTTGGAACTTGGGTGATTCAAAAATAAATCAAGAGTAATGCCAAGAAGACAAAGCTTATTAGGTACACATATAAAAAAAGTTTTCTATTATTAAATGATTGGGAGGAATTACTTGTTGAAGACGTTAAGTGTAAATATGTTAGCATAGCAATCGAAATTTTGTTTGTAACTAAACGAGCTAGTGACTGGAATAATTTTATAAAGGAAATGCTGAAAAATTATGATAAACAGTGACAGAGATAAAACATATCTAAGGGTGACAGCAGGTGGATGGTGAAACCACACTGAATTAAGCTTTAAAAATAGAATATTATGTATTTAGCGAAATTTGCTTTAGGAAACGCGCTCCATTGAAATTAAATTTAAAAACGTCTAAAGACTTGTGAAGGTGTATAGGGAAGCGCACTAGAAACTAAGACAGTCAAATCACGATGAATAAGCGTGACAAATTTAGATTTGTAAATAAGTACTGAACCGTGCTAGTATTTTTAATAAGGTAATGGGCACTGTTAGAAATAAACAATTGTTACTATCATCGCAAGTAGTGCAATATAATCAGGATGTTTTTTCTTTAACGTTACATGTTTTCGTCATACAAAATCTGAATCGTCTAAGGCAATGGGGGAGTAGAAGAGGGTTTGCATCGATATCAAGTTCAGATACCCTTCAGATTATTATGATTACCATCTTGAGATGAATTGTTCCAAATTTTGACCTCAGAAACATAGTTTCACAAAAAAAAAAAAAAAAAAAAAAAAAAAAAAAAAAAAAAAAAAAAAAAATCGTCCGGAAATATATGATACAACAAACAAGTTACATACTCCATGAAAACTAGGTGCCAATAGGACATTTAGATTCTGACCATTTCAAGACGTAAAAATAGAGCATTAATTTCATTCTGAAAAAAAAGTAGGAAATTAAAAAAAAATTACTGTTTTTACAATTTAAAAATTAGCCTCTCTTGTCCCGATTTGGTCGTATTCCAATGATTACGTGAACAGAGTTATAAATAACGATGCGGATAGTTAGTCGTACCTGGAACTTTAATTTTACCGGTTCCACGAGGCAATGAGATTGTCGCTGACAAACTCGGGAAGTTAAATATGCAAATTAACAGTGACAAAGCCCACGTACCGTCTCTAATGGAATTCATGCCTTTGAAGGGGCAAACAATCTGTGCTGGTATCTCGAAGTTAATTTCTGTGATGCTGATTCTACTAGCATCTGAAGATTTAATATAATTTGAGTTTAAAAACTATGTATAAATAAGTAGTTGAACAACTTATTTATAATTACCGAAAGGTACATAATGTGCCAACCCTCAGTTTTAAGGAAGATGAATGATGAGTAAAATTATGTTATCAGACGATATCATATAGTCTTTTTCTCTACTTTTAAATATACGGGGTTTTAGTTTCCACATTTTTCTCTCTTTTTCTAGAAGCGACAGAAAAAATAAATTCCAACGAAGTGTACACACTTGTAATCGTAGGCTTGCGCGGCCAGAGTCAGTTAATTCTTGGCTGTGCGGGTGACGCCGCGTCATGATGTGTGCTGCACATATCATGATGCGGCGTCCCCCGGACAGTCGAGAAACAAAGAGTACACACTTGATGTTTGGTGCCACGCAGTGTTACAAATACCAATGTTAACAGCATTAACTACAAAGGAACCGAAATTAACGCGGCAACGAGTTGAAAATATAGTAAGACCAGCCGTTACCCGCGACTTCATACGCGTGGACTTAAAATTTTATTGGTCGAGTTGAATATAGAAATATTTAAGTTACATAAAAAGTGTCCCAAAAAGAACGGAGTCGGAATAATACGACGGGGATGCCATCAGCATACCATTCTGCCACTGAACTTGTCTTATGAAGAATACCAGTTTACAATATGTTTAAAAATAGCAACATATTAAAGGGGGGAGGGAGGGGGAATGCTAACTGTGGCACTCTACCTACAATAGTTCCACCAGCATATTTTTTGTTTATCGTTTAAAATTAGGTCACTTTCTGGACACATCTTATGCCAATACCATTTTGTATGAAACGTTTATGGTTTTTCTGTCCTTTTCTACGTTATATAGCCTTTGGGAGATACATATAAACACAACATAATAGTCTGGTGCAGTGCTTATCCACATCTGTATTGTATAATAAGTTGTGTTTCTACATGAACAGTTCTTACAAAAGCTCACTGCGAGGGAAACTAAGTCTAAGTACCCAATATAAAATTATAGAGACTTACACGCGCTATTTGATACTCTGTCACTGTTCGGCAAGTTTTCAAAAATTTATGATAAAATATATTGTATTTATAATATTACTAGCTGGTGCCCATGACTTCGTTCGTGTTAGTAAAGAATTTTGATTGATAGCTACCAACATGCAACCACCACAGTACGCGATGAAGTATAAGAACACACATGTATTTGGTCTAAATATGAAAATGCCCTCCGCCGACCACCATAACAGCGCACGATGGAAGACTCTAGCAGCGCTTGGTGGTTCTGGCTGTGAGGTAAAATATATGAACACACACGTCTTTGGTAGAAATAGTAAAATGTCCTAGGTCGACCACTTACAACCACAGTATCTCCCACTCCCCATAGGTACCTACATCGAACCACCATAGTCCACGATGGGAGACTCAAAGCCACTACTACATACCAACACCAGTGGTCTTTGCTATGTAGTTGTGGCAGCAATGTGAAATATAGGGACACAGATGTCTTTAGTTGAAATATGAAAATGTTCTTTATCGACCACTTTCAACCACCATATCTCCTACAACCTCACAGCTAGCGACATTCGGCTGATGTTGTGCACGATGGATGACTCCTTGCTAGTAACACACACAAACACCAGTACACTAGGTAGTTTTGGTTGCAAATTGAATCATTGGTATACACACGTCTTTGCTCGAAATTTGAATGTGCTCCAGATCGATCAATTCCTATCCTCATATTTCCCCCACTCCCACATCTACCGCCATTCGGCCAACGTTGTGCACGATGGGTAACTCCTTGTTACCACCATATACAAACATAAGTGGTCTGAGCTAAGTAGTGGTGGCTGCAGGATGAAATACAGGGACACCACGGGTATTTAATTTAATTTAATTTAATTTAATTGCAATGGAGCACAGGCTCCGGTGGCAATTTACGTACACACCCAACTTCCCGTTATCCTTCACTCATCTGTAATTGCCCTCTACAAATTTTAACTTTAAATTCTTTTAAAGTTTTCGGTAGGTTATTCATCATTCCCCTTGGTAACTCATTCCAATCACTGACACCCTTACCTAAAAAAGAAAATCTTCCCACACCCTTGTGCCTGAAATCGAGTGACAGCTTGTGGTCATGGTCATCGTTTCCCTTCCATGAACTACTTTTCATACCTACTGCAATATCTTTCCATGACTCATCGCCAGTATACGCCCTGTACACTTCCATTACCCTCCTCATCCTCCTCCTGTCTTGCAATGAATCTCATTCCAGCTCCTTTATAATTACTGTCACTGATTGCATTCTGCGATAATTTCCAAGAACAAATCTAGCAGCCCTTCTTTGCACCTTCTCCAACTCCTGTATTTGATACTCAAAATGTGGGTCCCATACTACACTACCATATTCGAGCTATGGTCTGACTAAAGTTTTGTAACACAGTTCCTTTACTTCTCTCGTGAATCCCCTCATCACTCTCTCCAACAAGTGCAGAACCTTGAAACCTTTTCCTACCACCTGTACATGTGTCCTGACCAGTTAAGCTTGTTATCAAATGTAATGCCCAGATATTTAAATTTCAAGTCTTCAGCAAGCAATTCTTCCCCCACCTTATATCCATAATTAACCTTTTGTTTTTTATTTGTGTATCTAATTAGCTGACTCTTTTTTGCATTTATCTTCATCCCATGTTTACCAACCCAACTAGATATCCTGTCCAGATCACTCTGACACTGTTTACAGTCCTCTATCTTTTTGATCCTTTTATACAGCATTATGTCATCTGCAAACAATCTAATTTCAGATAGTAAACAATCAACACAATTATTCATTAGAATAATGAATAGCAATGGTCCCAATACGCTACCTAGTGCGGCACTCCCATTTTTACTTCCACTTCCTTTGATACCGCATTTCCTACCCTAACTTTCTGTTTTCTACCTTTTAAAAATTCTTCTACCCAGCAAATCACATTTCTCATCCACTCCAATAGTTTTTACCTTATTTACTACCATTTTGTGGCTTCACTCTGTCAAACGCCTTTGAAAGATCTAGTGCTACACTATCAATTTGGTCCTCCCTTGTCCATTTCATCTGAAATATCTTGCATATATCCCACCAACTGAGATTCGCATGAATATCCTTGCCTGAACCCATGTTGCCTACTTGAAAACCACTTACGTTCCTCACATATTTTTCTGATGTGGTTGCATATCAATCTTTCCATTAATTTACCTACCACTGAAGTCAAACTGATTGGCCTGTAATTTTCGACTCTTATTTCTCACCCCTCCTGTATGTACCGGTACTTACTATCGCACTTTTCCAGTCTTGTGGTAAGCAGCAAGTATCCAGGACTCAATTTAAATAATATTTCAAGATAAGGTACAATGTCACACCCGGCTATCTTTAAGATATCTGTAGTAATATTATCTGCACCAGTCCCCCTTATGTGTTTTCAGCTTGCTTATTTCCTTCATGATTTCTTCAGGATGAATTTCAAATTTTTTTAGTATCTTCATTTCTAATCGTATTGTTAAGCTCGTTCTCCGAATTAGACCTTCCCGTTTCTGATTCATTGTCCCTAATGCTCTCACTAAACCAGTTACTTAAAATCTCTGCCTTTTTCAAATCCTCAGTAACTACTTCTCCATCCTTATCTATGAGCATCTCTACACCCTCCCTTCCCCTCAGTTTCCTGATATAGCCATAGAAATTTCTAGATGCATCAGTCAGTGGTCCTCCTGCACTAACAATACTCTTCATAAACCCATCTTTAGCCACTTTCTTGCTGTTATTAAGTCCTTGTTTAGTTGTTTCAAATATTCCCTACTACCCTGCTGTCTCTTAACTCTGTTATGTTCTCTTCGTACCAACCTCTTTAACCTCCTCACTTCCCTATTATAGTACACAGGTTCTCTACTTCTCTTTATTTTCTGCTTTGGAATGAATTTTTCTTCCACCTTTCTTATTATCTCCTTGAACTCTTCCCAACTTGACTCTACTGTACATTGTGCCTTCCTTCCATTTGCTGAAATGTTCTCTGAAATATCTCTTCAAATTTGAAATCTGTGCCTTTTTATAATTGTACCTATTTCCCCCTTCAGTTTTGGCTGCTGGTTCACTGAATCCTCTAATATCCATCAGAACTGCGTCATGATCACTTATTCCTTCCGTTACTTGACACCCCACGAGGTTATCATCGGGCTTTATTAGGAATATATCCAAAATATTTTGGCCCCTAGTGTTTTGCTCTACCACTTGTGTAAATCCTCCTTCCCTTATTAAGGTATTTGCAAATCTTTGTTCCCGGGTGTTATTAATCTTATTTCCTTCCCAGTTAACACCTGGTAAATTTAAATCCCCACCAATAATGACCATTCTATTCTCACCTCTGAAATCTGAGTATGAATTTAATTTCTCCCCAAGAGCCTCATCTTCATCTGTCATTCTTCCACTGCGGTAAGCAGCCAACACCCTGATTTTTATCTTTTTTATTACCCCAGAAATCTACCCCAAGTAACTCATGGTCTTGATCTATGAATGCCAGTGAACTGTGGTAGTTTTTGCTAACTAGTATGAAAACTCCTCCACCAATTGCTCCTCTATCTCTGCTGTACACTCATGTAACCATCAGGAAAAACCTCAGTGTATAGTACGTCTTCTTTTAACCAACTCTCTACCCCAATTATTACTTGTGGTTCGTGTATCTCTACTAAGTTTGCAAATTCGATTACTTTGTTCATTATACTTCTACAGTTTACCATTAACACCCTTATTACCGGCTTTATATTTTCAGCATTTATCTCCTCTTTCCCAGATTTACCCCAGCCAGTTATCGTTTCAGCAACATTCGTTTATTTCTTTAACATCTACGATCTTTCTCATCGTGGATCTACAATCAGAATCACTTTGATCATCTGTTTCCGTCCCTTCACCAGCAGCCCCTAACCTAAAAAAGGCACAGTCCTGACCCCATCATCACTGGAAATGGGCTCCCTTACTGCTTTCGCTAACAACTCAGAAAGTACTCCCTTCCCCCTTCTGTTTAGGTGTAAGCCATGCCTAGTGAAACCCCACCTACCTATGGTGTTTACAGGCACAACCACCAACACAGTAGCACTTCCGTTTCCACATTTACACGCCTCACAGCGTAGTTCAATTGTGGTCGGTCATGGCGTCTTAGGACCTGCATGAGCTCCACCCTGGTATGCTGTGCCTCCTTCACCACCTTCCTCAGGTCACTCTCTATGCTATTACTCGCGTTTCTATCAATACTATTCCCTGCCCCTCCCACTATCACTACTCTATCGTCCTTAGTGAAACTCCTACAAAGGAAAGCTATATCCTCTATTACCTGAGCTAATGTTGCACTAGGTTTGAAAAAACTTGTGACCTGGTAACCTGTACCTAACTGATCCCGCAGAAGAGGGCCTACACCTCTCCCATGGCTACTACCTAGCAGCAGAACCCTTTTTTTCCTATTCTTTCCCTGCACGCCCTTATTCCTAAAGGTCTGCTGCATCTTCCCTACGCCTACTCCTACATCTACATGCGGTTCTTCTCCTCCTGACTCTGGCAACAGGTCAAACCTATTTTTCCCCACAATTACTGAAGTGTCTGGCTTCTTCATCCTGTTAACTATATCTCTCCTGCGACCTGTTACCAGCTCCCACCCATTCTTCTCAACTTCCTCCAACCCACTATCTCTACTTTTAGCCTCTACAGCATGAGCTTCGACAGGCTCAGCCCCCACAGGCTGTGCCTGCACAGTCTGAGCCTCCATAGACTGAGCCTCCACAGGGTGAGCCTCCACAGGCTGAGCCCCCACAGACGGACCCACCACAGGCCACGCCTCCAGAGGCTGAGCCTCCATAGAACGAGCCTCAAGAACCCTGATCCTTTCACGCAACTCCCTGATCGTTTCTCCCATCTCTTTTACTAGTATATAAGATTGTAGATGTTACGAATCAAAAGTTCAAAAAATATCTGTAATGAGTAAATAGTATCAGGAAGTTATCTCTGCCTTTCTGTAATAATTCTCCTTATTTTAATGGATTAAATACTAATGGCCTATTTGTAAGATTAATTTCTATGCTTATTTCCTGAAATATACGATGTTTCTATTTTCAGCATAAGGTGCTAATTTTTCTTCCCTTATATTCTTATAGTATCTTGGTGACAAGAACTCTCCAAGAAAGATCAGTGTGGTTAATGTTTCTATACATTAATGCATTAGTGTAGAAAGACGTTCATTCAGTTCCATTTACTGTCACATAAGTATCGAAATGTTTCTTATTTGTGTAAAAGACTGTTCCTAAACTGTAAAGCGTTATTTCAGGTTTTTTTAATTATTTTTATTAGCTTTCAGTTCTACAATTATCTCAACAGCTTTTATATTTGTATTTTACATTAATATCCTATAATATACCTTTACGATACTATAGATGTTATTGTCAAAAATTCTATCCATCGAAATTATTTTTCTCAGTGCTTGAGATATGTTTTTGCTGTCCAGAAGGCAGCTTTTCGCTCTACCGCAAGAAGAGAGAAAGCCTCTTACGCCTAAATGCCTAACCGACCGTGGCGAGGGCAGCTCACGCAGCGGTAAGGGGGAGGCAGTTATTTGGAAAATAGAAAAGCTCCGTGGCGTGGCTCGTGAGCAGGATTTAGCAAGTAGTCAGTTGGAAACGTGTAATAACTGACCCACTTATAACTACTGTGGGGATTTTGCAGCCTTCAGGTGTCTGTTTTCTCTGCATGAATAGAACACACCTCAGAAATAATTAATGTGTGTTGCGATCAGTAACATCCACGTTCAAATAGAATTTCCTGCTTTTAAGCAAATGGAAAGCTTCACCTAACGGAAGAATATTTGTTCTCTTCGAATACTGAGCTAGACTCTTGGACGTGTTGTGCTGGTTAGGTGTTAACAATCGTATTATTAGTTTTGGAGGCACGATGTTTTGAAAACATATGAAAAGTAAGGGAATATACTTCCTGAGTGAAGGTGGTTTAAAAGTAGCCAACAAGTGGTCCAGGCTGTTTTACGAAGATTACGTCTTTTCAGTACAAAATATATTATGCAAGATGCTGCGCACGTATTGTAACTGCACCACGACGCTGAAACCTGTTGATA
The DNA here is from genome assembly GCA_031002005.1 of Vandiemenella viatica. Taxonomy (NCBI): domain Eukaryota; kingdom Metazoa; phylum Arthropoda; class Insecta; order Orthoptera; family Morabidae; genus Vandiemenella; species Vandiemenella viatica. The sequence continues at coordinate 223,984,830 of JARYHS010008074.1, read as the reverse complement.
ATTAATGAATCATTTTAATAGGAATTCTGAAATTTTCTTAGATATCCATTTCTAACACGTAGCGTTGCTTTTTAGGTTCGATAAGTGCAATAAATGACCAATTCACCAAAATTTTAGATTTTGGATTAGCGCATTTCAAAATCAGAATGAATTTGCTACATGAGATACATCCTGGATCAATAAATTATTATATATTTATATAATTTTGACTACTGATTGTTTCTGAAAGCGTTTGACAGTAACATAATTATGGTTTGATTGGAATCTCACAATCTAAAAACAATTACATTAACATATGATTCTTTTGTAAATATAATCAGTTTATTATTGGAAAAATTTAAGGCATAGTTTGCAGTACGTTATATTTTGTTATTGACAATACCGTCTGTGTGTGTGTGTTTTTTTTTTTTAATTCAGTAAAACGTCTTTGAAACACTAATACTCAGTATTTGCACTGAATATGCTGCAGTTTATTCAGCTAGGAGAAGTAGGTGCAAAACTAGACAAAAATCTTTCTGTAGACAAAAATTAAGTTAGCAACTGTAATTCCAGAACACAGTTCATGGTTTTACTTAACGCGGCATATGGAGATTGGCGCAAAACTACTTCAGCAGTCTGCATTATAAACTCATATCAAAGTGAATATTTTAACCCAAAATGTCTAGCCAGATTCAAATAGGAAGTTATCAGATAAAATAAAATTAAATTGGTTGGTGACAACAAAAGTTCGTTCTGACCTTGTTGTTATTAATAGGGGAAATTGACTGTAATTAATACCGTAGTGTAGACATTCGGTCGCTACTCCTCCTGTCCATGCAGGTGTTTCGCATTTAGGCAGGCACCGCCCCACCAGAGCACATCCATCGGCCAGTCCCAGAGCACCTGCAGCTGGCAGTTTAATGTCCGACAGGGGCAGGGCAGACCTCCCGCCGCACAGCGTGCTGCTGGATAAAGGGCGGTTCGTTAGCGACCCACTGATGCGTTTCAAGGTGGGAACGGTTCATAATGAATGCATGGGCAGGGCCCCTATCTTGCGCGCAGTTAACTGTGCAGATTCCACTCACCGGTTGTTTATAGAAGCGTCTGTAGATCTAATTGTACTATCCTCCAGAACCAGAACCTATTCTCTATAGAACCACTATTCTGATAGCGAGATAACGTCCAAAACTACGGGTTCCAGTATCGTATGTGCTGGATTCGAGTGCTCAGGGTCACCGGTTCAATATTGGCCTAGAGCATGACTCCTTTTAATTAACTGTTGAGTTGTCCGACGCATTTATTGTATGAAAATACTTTGAGATAAATGGTGGTAACATGACTTAAAGCAATAAAACTGGCTGCATGTCTCAGTCAGTCAAATGTAAACTGCTTGTACCTTACTACAACTAATGCACAGCTATATATAGTTTAGACCCGGTGTTCACCAAGATTCCAAATCATTTATTAGTCCACACAATTAGATACCGATTGCCTATAGTTTTCTTTGCAAAAGCCCAAGAAAACAAATTCTCACTTTCTTTCTACTATACTCTTGCTATTACTTTTACACGGTGCAAAATTTACATAACGATGTTGAAATCATCGAATCTATTAATATATATATATATATATATATATATATAATAAGATGTGACTTTAACTTGGTTCTCCCAAATTACAGTGGAAGCATGATGTATTAAAGACTGGGTTGACTTATATCAGTTTCCTTAGGGAGTGGTCCAAATGTTGTATATCGTTGCAACTTGGCTACGTTGAAAATATTTTAAAATAGCTGCTTTCAATAGTAATTTCCATCTGCAGTACAAAAAATAACTGTAGAAAGTAGAATGAGAGTAGCCGAGAGTAAGAACAGATCACGCTGTTGCCTTATATCTTAGCAATCCAGGACAGCTCTCTATTCCGTTTTTTTTTTATCTGCTTAACGTCTCTCTAACAGTGAGGCCTTTAGAGACGGGAAAGGATGGGATGCATTTCGGCCATGGCCTTTTGAAGGAAGCATCCCGGCATTTGCCTGGAGTGACTTGGGAAACCATGGAAAACCCAAATCTGGATGCACGGACGGGGATTCGAACCGCCGTCCTCCCGAATGCGAGGCCAGAACGTTAACCGTTACACCACCACGCTCGGTACTCTATTCCGTGATACTAATGTACTTTATTATCTGGCTGACACCATAACGCAGCACCGCACTTCGCGTCTAACTTATAATGAACAGTAGTGTTGTAGGGAGTATGTACTATAGGTATTCATTATCGGCGAGTTTGTATCGCGGCAGAAATGAAATCTGTTCATTATATGATTAATGGACGGTATATAAAACTATAACTATAATTAAAGAAGATGCATGTGTGTAGAATGTAATGTCTACGTTTGTATGATAGAAGTTCAGAAAATACTGATCCATCCTGGCGTCTTAGCACTAAAAATAATTTTTTCCTGTGGAATATTGAGTGGTATCACTGTTCACTATTAGCATTTTGTCCATCGTGTATTGCACATTGCTATGCTTTTCACCGCTGCTGTATCCGTAGTGCCATTTCTACTGCTTCGGTAAACAGTAAGACAACATTCGCCAAAAAAAAAGGGAGAAGTCCAGTACGGATAAAAATCGTCGACTCTGTTTCTCTACGAAATACCTGTGGTAACTGACCCACGAAATGTGATAAATCACGAATATTGACAGTTATTTTTTTATGAGTTTCAATATCGTTCCGTCATAGTGACCAGTTTTACCTAGATTACTAAATGTAACACTTGCTACATCAGTTCCTAACTAGTAAAATTTATCTTAAATATAACAAGAGTAGATGTTAATGTCGAATCGCTTTCAGCACTAGCACTTAATCCAAACACCTCATCCGTTACGAATAACCTGTTACTCCCAAAGGGCAGATACTTGTTCCCTCGTAACTTCTTCACTCTTAACCTGGAACCCACAGCCCCACTCTCACTGCTGCGCCTGTACACAGCGATTGATGAGGCATGTGGAGGACCCAAAAAATTAGAAGATTGACGTAATCTAAAAAGAAGGGGTGTTCACACAGTGGATTAACCAACATTCTCCAAACTAACAGCTATAATATCTATTTAAGATACGTATAGTTTTTATCCTTCTGAAATATCTGTAAAAAAATTTCTTGAAGCATTCTACCAAATCATGTATCTTGATTCTTCTATAAATCATATTTCCAAAACAATAATCTGTCGGATGCATTAATACCTGAGATGTCCGTATTACTCCTAATGTACGAGGCAGTAAAAATTAAATCATCTAATTTTACGGGAAATGGAATGAATAATTTTAAAAACATTACGGTATACTGAAACGAAAATTTACAGTACTAAATAGGCTGAAACAGATGAGGTGTACGTTTAATCTCAATTGGAACACAAAAATATTCGTTCCGTAATAATATTTATATAAAAAAGGATTATTGCAGAGGGATGTTTATGAAGATATGATGGCATCATAATAGAAGGGTGTTGCTTCCTGTTATGTACCAAGTGGCAATACGAATTGAAATGATTTCGCTGAAAATGATCCCCTGGCAAGAAGCCCAGTAGGTACAATACACAAAGAAAAATATGAACAAAGCATATAAGTTGGGGATGATAGATAGTAGAATAAAAAGTTCAACAGATTACAGGACCAAAGGAAAATGATATCCTGATTCAATAGTTGGACGTGGGAAATATTTTCGTCGCTTGTGTACCAAATTTCTACAGCATGCTAAAATATAGTGTGAGAAAGATGTTTGCGAAAAATCTAGTTCTCTTTGAAGCCAGTACAGTAGATATTGTTGAACGATTTTCAGAGTTTTTACTAGAGGCAGTCAGTTCAATAGAAAAAAGCAAAATTTGCATTTAAAATGAGGACAATATTGTTCCTCCTGCAAATGGAAGTGTTGTTTTGGAATCCAAAGTGGGTGCCTGTTCCACATTTACTTAAATTGGGTGAAAGCCTCATGGGGGCATATCATGGTAATCTTGTAAACAAATTGCGAGCAGCTCTAAAGTAATATCAGACAGCCAAGTTGTCAGAAATGGTGCTGTTTTATAAGGACTGTGCTCCCAGTCATTGTTTGCTTCTTTGCTGAATTTCGGAAGTGTATCATTCGACTGACACTGCAACCTCTGTATTCACCGGTCCGGTCCCATTAATCATCCACCTATTACAACACCAGAAACAGCTTCTGCCTGGCATCCGTTTCAAGTCAGATGATCAGATCCCGATATTATAAATCATCTCATTGTTTTGATGTACTTTTATGCGAATGCCATGTAGTTTTTGAAAGTGAATGAAGCGCAGAACGGACAACATTGAAAAATAAAACACAACTTTTAATTTTAGTTCATGAGCATCAGTGTCAATTCATGAAGTTATCAGACGATTCTTGTATTGAATGTCTGCTAAAGAGATCAATTTGAAAGTTCTTGTAGAGTTACAAAGAAATATTTGGTTGTCGGATAAACAGAATGTTATCATTTTGTGGTTACTGAAATGTATGCTGGTGTACTGAGTGGCTAATGGGAAATGCCCGTCTACTATAGCGGCTCTCGTGCGATATACATAGGCTGTCACCTCTGCCAAAGCGTCCCTTCAGCTAAGCCAGTATTTCTCCGAGCTTCGAGTTACCCGTTAAGCTGCAGATCGTGTTTCCCCGGTAGGGTTAAGTTAAGCCATGAGAAACATCGAACGGACTGAAAGGTAAGAATTTTCTGTAGGTCATCAAGGAGACCCTGTTTAACGATTGTTTCAGCTTGAAATATTTGGATCGTAGGAACTTATTAATGGATAAGACTGTTGCTTCTTTGTAATTGCAGAGCAGAAATATACTGTACTGTATCAGTTCGTCGACCTATTAAGCAGGGAAGAAAAGGGTAGTATTTTTATTTTCCCACTCGGGTCTTATACTTCTCAAACTGCACGGCGTGAATGTGTAGTATTTTCTTTGGTTCTAGTCAATTTAAATACTGATAACACACATTTGAACAAAAGTGTTAATTTCCTGTTTATCTGTTTGCAACTAATACACATCCCTATAGATGTTTACGCAATTTCAAAATAGTATTAAGTATAGTTTATAAAAACTTTGAAATGACACTTTAAGTACAAATTTCGTTTACATGATGTTTAAAACACTTATTTTCATTGGATTATCTTGGACTAGCGTGGAATAGTTCCTGGCATGTCTCGAGAAGATTTCGAGAAGCAGAGCGCCAACTTCACAGCATAGCACCAGTTTTACAGCTTTGCTGATGACTGTCCGGAAGAGCAATAAGAGAGGGGAAGCCAGACCACTATACGAGCGACACAGTGTAGTTTCAACTGCTAGCTGTGTCTGGTAGCTTCTAGTGTGCTCTATCTAAAAGGTTATTTACATCAAGTGCTGCCTGCGCACGGGTGCATATGATGTTCTCCTCTATATAATTCTTAAAAAAATTATTTAATATTGTAATAACGAAGATATTTTATTTTAAGCATTATTTCTCATAAAAAATAAAGCCAAAATTCTGCTTTATCCTCAGTTTAATTGGCGAATTAATTATGTACATAAGTAAAATAGTTGAGTTGTTTCTCAGTTGCAACTTGTAACAACTCAATTCGACCACCTTAATTATCCGGGTTTAGTATTTTAGAGTATATAATACAAAAATGTAATTTTTATATTTTTCATTTAATGTAGTGCTTAAAACGCTTAAACCACTCACAATAGTTCAAAATCCAAAGGTTTCTATCTCAAGCAGAGACAACATGGCATACGGTGAAACTGAATAAAAAAGCCTCTGAACCGATGAGAAACTTGGATCACAGGCAGCTGCGGGCCACAATGTATTCACAATTGAAGATTCTAGAAGCACTCCGGCGTGAATTTGTCCATTGGCCGGGCTCGACTTATGGAATATTATGGATGCTTATCTCAACTAGTCTTCGTACTGACGCACGATACAGCCGAAATTCAGCTTTATCCCAGTTTTATTGGTGAATTAATTGTGTTCATATATTAAATAGCCGAGTTTTTTCTCAGTTGCATCTTATAACAACTCAATCAGACCACCTTAATTATCCGGGTTCAGTATTTTAGATTATATAACAGGATGCGTAATGCTTATTAACAATATATTAATTTGTAATAATAAATTTAGATGACCACAGCCAATGAAGAAGAATATCAGGATTGCAAAACAATGATTTAATAAGGTAGACCACTAGAGCGATGGACAAGGACATACGGAAGGGTGTTATAGTTATCTGTCAGTGGATCGCACAAGATCCGTGCTACCTAGGAGAAGACTGCTTAAGCTCTGCCTGAACTCATTACTCTAAGAGGCCACATCATTTACTACTTGAACCAACTGATGATGATGATCCTGACCAGGAGTAAAATACAAACATCCGAAAGTAATGCTATTACATTAAACTGGCCGTTCTTGCGTAACACACTGTTTTCATGTTCGTGTAAATGAATAGTAGTGAGAATCATCTATTCATGATCGTTGATACATCCGCAGTAGACGACACTACATTCAGAAAGACCGAGATTAGAAATAATATAACTCCACTTCTTTTTAATAGTAACGGGAGCCAATTTTTTTTATTAGCTACCGACTGGGATTGTGTCGCTATTCTAGTGGGATATAAATTTTTCTACATTGTCAAACTTTGACATTACGTTCTCGGAAAATTTTTAGCTGTGTTAACTATAGTCAGTGGTATACGGGATTACACACAGTAGAACAAATTTTCATCATTCAAAACTTGATAATTTTAATTCATATTCAGCATCTTGTGCACTAAACACTTTAATTAATTCGAATCATCTTTCCTCGTTGGTTATGGAGTTGTGGCATCCAACATTCTGTACTGTGATTTATCTGTAGAATTGTAGCATAAAATGTGACGTCTTTCGCGAGGAAGAATGGGCCTGAAATGGCGAGTACCAGAATTTAACCTCTCCATTCTTCATATACACAACACACCATGCTTGACAACAGAGTTTGAAACACATACAATAACACGAAACGAATTGTTCATTACAATTCTGACGTCATGCTATGTTCCTATGAGTGCATCAAATGAACCTTTAAAATAGATATAGCAGGTGACATAGCCATTGTTACATTGTGCTGATTGCTGAATCGATGTAATGGCGATATTATTAGCACAAACCCTGTTCATTGTCTAGTTCCTTCTTTTAATCTTAGTTTGTTTATAGCCGTGCTCTGTGTGAGTATAAAATACTAGTGGAAGTATACAAGACAAGAGGGTATCTGCCAATGATTTTTGCTTCCTAGTGACACCGCTATTACAGCAGTCAGTACTTACAGCTGCAATGTCCGTGACATACTCGTAGATGCTTCCCATAACTCTCTACCAGACACGAGCGAATGAGCCGTTGACAAACAGTCAGTTAAGCCTTAGCACGCTCTGTATGCCGAGAGGTTCGCCCTGTCCCTGGAAAGTTAGTTGCCATTAATGTTGGTGAATGGATGCGGTGTAGCTCTACAGAGGAGACCAAGTTTGTTACGTACGTGGACAAGGAATAAACACTGAACGAAAATTCAGTTTGATCCGACCAATTCATACTGTGTAAAAATACGCGTAATGTGGAAAACTTCGTGATTCTTTCAGGACGATAATATCGGTTAGCAAAGGTTAAGACGTTTGATTTACATCCAATCATTAAAAAAATTTCATATATTTTTCACATGTTACAGTCAAACGTTAGAGCGCTATTGTCAGCGCTATATATATATTACACGGGCGAAAGTCTAGCTCAATATTCAAACTGTTTCAGAACTGAATGTATTCACTGATGCATTTCAGTTATTTAAAATTAGTTAATCCCGTAAGTCTTGTTGATAAAGTAATACATTCCCGTCATGGCTTCTCCTCATAGTACAGATCCAATTACTACCAAACACATAAAGACGGCGAAGTCTCAGCGATAGTTTAACTGCTATGTTTATGCTCTGCTCCATGTAACAATTTGTTTCATCCTTTTTACAAGTCAAAGGAAATTTTTTTTTTTTAGAAAATAATGTTTCTCAGTTTTCTCCATTCAATGACCCACAGTCGGCTAAGCTTTAAGCGTCAACCGAGTTTTATTGTTACTTTTAATTATTATGATAGCTTAACGCCTCCTCGACCTTGATGTCATTAACGGTGGGAAAGAATTGGGGGAAAGGAACGGGAAGGAATTCGGCCATATTCTTTTTTAAAGAAAGCATCCAAGGATTTTCCTGGAGTGATTTGGGGGAAACCATGGAAAACCCAAATCTGGATGCCCGGACGGGTATTCGAACCCACGTCCTCCCGTTATGGTTATTGCGGAGGTTAAATTAAAGAAACTGTTTCAAACAAACTGAGGAAAATACTTTTCCAATGTGTGAGGATGTTAACACTAATCTTAAGGTCACATTCAGTATTAACAATACACTGAATTGAACTGATGGAACGTATCTGTACAAAGACGATTAATAGAGAGATAATCAAAAAATTCACAGATTTCTCGTTTTTTTTTCTTTTTTTCTTTTTTTTTTTGTTGTTTTTTTTACACCAAAATAAGAAAATAATATCTAATATAAACCTCTTGAAATGGTCTGTTCATTGCGGTTAGCAAAACGATTATTGAGTATTCCGTAGCGCTAAAGCAAATATTTTTGGAACTGTAATTGAACTACAGCCGCTACACGCAGGCAAATAGAAAAGTGAATTCAATTCCTTCCCTTACAAAAAGAAATGTTTCGTCGTGTAGTATTGGTAATAGTTCTTGCAACGTCGATAGTCTGGCGCTGGAAGTTGTGCGAAAGATTCGACAGGCGTGCTGCGAGGAAGACGGATTGAGTAGTCTGTGCACAAGAATCGATCACAACTCAGGCCTCGGTGGAAGGGAGAGATACAGTACAATCACAAATTATGGAACCATGCTGGTGACGGATATATAAAACAAACTGGATTTTTAGGAATAAACAATAAATTATTTGAATACTCACAATACAAAATTTTCCAAAGAGTTTCGTCATTCTTTTTTTAATATTAAAATTTCCTCCGTGGAATTTCCGATGTTAAAACACCGCGAATTTGTACGTTGGGAACTAAGGTTGGAGAGTATAGCGACCCAGTTATTGATGAATCAGTCATCACATTTCCAATATACAGATAGAATGTTTTTTCTGTATCTGTTGAGAGATGCCTTGTCTGTTAACCCGTGTATGGAAACAACAGCAGACACTATTTTTAGGTCTTCACCACTTCAGGTGATACCTAAAAATATCCTAACGTGACAGTAATATAACCTTCTCCCAAATAATTTTTTATTGAAGCTTTCAACTTTTGTGTTACATGAGACAACGGGGAAATATTTTCCAATCACAGTGAAAACAATAATTTTACAGAAATAGTAAGTAGCACAACAAACGCACAAACTGATACTGTATTTCTGCTCGTTGCAAATGAGATCAGCAGACTTACAAACTAATGGACTCTTTTCACTATTCACACCATATGAGCCCGAATTCTTATGAGAACCCTTTCGGAAATGCAGCACACATTTTCATAAAAACAACTGGACACTCGAAATGGCTATAGATAAAATTGATCAGTAAAACATTGTTATTTGTTAATAATATATAAATTGTAAATTCAACATGGAACAATGCGAAAATTATTTTAAAAAATATTAGACTTTTTTTAAAGATTTAAGTAGAATTAGAATAGAATAAACAACTTGTATTGGTAGAAAATGTGCTTGTATTAGGTTGGCGTCCTTTTATATATAAACGAATGCTTTGCAAATATTTTAGGTTGTCAGTATGGCAGGTATTACGTTACGTCGTGTCTGAACACGTTTTCCTATATCGCACGCCTTGTTAGCAACGCCTTCTCACTTTAATTTGAGTACTTCTGCGAGGCAACGAGATAATCGCCACCAGACCGACAAAGTTAAGCTAGCAGCCTGCCACTCACACAGCCCGCATAGCGTCTCTAGTAGTAGTCGTTGCTTAGGTGTGGCCGCAATCAGTGCCAGTCTGAAACGTGCTGACGTGTTTAAATTAACTTCCAAGCTGCGGGTTTAGCTCATCTCAGCAAGCATAATATTTCCTAGTACCCCGAGAAGTTGTTTTAGAAACCTGTGCAAAACTCGTGCAATCAGACAGCTCGCCATGGAATATCAGTCTTGTTTTAGTTTTAGAAGTCTCCTCCACAAGTATGAACTTCCATAGGTGTCACTTGTTACCGGACAGATTAGATCCTATCCAAGAGTACAAGGGGATTGTTCGGTACTACGAATTGTCAAAATTAATAACAATTTCAGCAGTTGGCTGGAAGCGGAAATCCGGCGAAAGAACGGAACTACGGTTGTAACGCATTAAACTTAATGAATTTTCAATATCTATGGAGAGTAAAACACGTCAGCAAAAATTAAATAGCAATGTATAGATTCACTGTTTGCCGTCATCTACCTGAGTGGCATCTGGTCATATGACCTGATTTAGAAGATGGATTGTTTCTTTTATTCCTGCGTACAATTTTTTCCAATCTACTGATATGAATCGTACAAACAATTTTAATTTGTTATATGTTGTCTTGATAAGTAACCACAGCATCTAGAAATCGTTGTTGATACGTAACCTCTTCAAGTTTAGGGGAGAACTATAGCGATTCCCCTGGATTAACTAACTGAGTAATTTTATTAAATCTGATAGTTCAGCACATAATTCCTTCTATTAAAGATAATATATATTATTTGATGAAGAATTTTATGACTCAAAAAACAAATATGTCGTAAAAATACCTTTATGAAAATCCTTAAACATTTAAAACAAGACTGAAGGTTAGTATTTACCATTTCAAAGAATATTACAGAAAACGTAAACTCTATTTAAAAATTACATGTCACTGAACGTTTTTAAACAATTAAAAAAAATTTTGAATTCAGTTTATTACAGTCTGTCTACGAAAACCTCAACGCGTGAGATTAACTCCCATGTGGCGGATTTTCCCTCTATACAGTGGTTCTTTGAAACTACTGTATTGATTAATAACCCTTTAGGTAACTGGTGGCACGGTGGACACCCAACGTACATTTACTAGTAAGCTGTACAATTTTTTAGAAGATCCTTACACATTTAGTGAGTCTGAAATTTTCCTGTGTTCTATACTCTGCTACATCTCAATGGTTATAATATCTGCGGCCTGTTGCGTAACGTTTTAGGAAAGTTCAATAGCCAACATTTCTGGTTTTCAAATTTTGTGAAAAGTGTTATCTTCAAAGAAAGTATTATTCCCTTATCCTACGATGTATTTTATTTTTCAAACACGATTACTTTGTTTTTTTTTCTTTATTAAACCTTGTACCTTGCTAAAGAGAAAAAATAATAATAAAAAAGCTAAAGAAGTTCTGGTTCTGGTCTAGATACCCAGACGTATTACGTAATTACGTTTGCAAATCTAGTAAATTTCGACGCTTGTTGTTTGTGTTAGTCTGCCAGTTTACCTTTCAGTTTTTTGGATGGAGACTAAGGACCATTATAAGATTTGCAAAACTGACAAAAATCGGTGTGCACGAAAACCGATACGTCAGATAAATTGCAGTATGGCGACGTTTTAATATATTCTGCAATTTTGCATCATGTGAGTTACGACCGACACTACAAATTAGGACAGTGAATCAAAACTAACCAGTGCCATGATAAACGTAACGATCCCTAGCAGTGCACCTAAAGTTAATTTAACATTCTCCTGCTAAACATCGAGCGTGGTGGTTGCGTGGTAACGCTCTGGCCTCCCATTCGGGAGGACGCGGGTTCCAATCCCCATCCGGCATGCCGATTTGTGATTTACATGGTTTCCGCAAATCTCTCTAAGCGAATGCCGACATAGTTCATTTAAAGGTCAGTGGCCGAATACCTTCCCGTCTCTTGCCACCATTGCACTCATACCTGTACCGCCTCTAATGACCTCGTCGACGAGGAGTAAATCCAGAAGAAGAAGAAGGAATATATATTGTTATATTTCAGTATGAAAATTATATTTAAACACCAAGAAACACTTTATCTCAATTACTGAAAATAAATATGACATTACACCTCTATTTTTACAATCATACGAAAAGCATAAAGTGAAAAATTTTCTCCTTAACTAGAGACATAAAAGACTTAAGTTTTTTTTTAATTTGAAATCATTTATTGGGGGAATTTTTCCGAATATCGAAAACATGTTTATATTAAATCATAAAGGATATCTATACTAATACTATGAAGGCGAAAGTATATCTGTCTCTATGACTGTTTATTACGTTTTAAGGGGTAAACGTCTTAAGAGAGCTTCATGAAATTTGACAAGGAACAATTATTTTCCATCGGAAAGGACATAGATTACTTTATGATGTATAAATATTTTGTCATCGAATTTTCAAAACTAACTGAATGGTGATAGACAGACGCATAGTGTGTGTAAGTTTCTTTAATGGCACTTCAGTGAGCGAGCTAGTGACCAGTGGTTTTTGATTATATGAGCCATGTCTGTATGTTATGTTGTTCGGATTCCGATATAATGTAGGTCCCACCAATTCAGGGGTAGAATGCTTGTCAAATCGTTGGTGGCCGAGTTACACTTCAAGATCTCTTGGACAACAGTGCCATTCGCTTTTAGTTTTGGTTCCTTCGTCTTTGTTTCTCTTACAGTCAATTTCTGTACAAGCTACACTAATAATATTATTAATGTGAATTTAAGACTGTCTGTCTGTTAAGTTATGACGACAAAATGCTATACCGATATTGATGATATTTGACAAAGAAATATTTTGTATCTTTAGGAAAGAATCAGAATATTTTTTGGGATGAATAACAGTTTTTCTCACAAAATTTTGATAACCTACCGAATGGTGACACACCGACGGAGAGCGTAAGTCTTTAATGTTAAATCGGTTGCTCAGACTGTATTTCTCTCATAGTCTGTTACTGTACGATTTGTTAATAAATTTCGATTACAGAGAAAACTTTTAATTTAGTATAGATGTAGATTTGGGCTGCAGTATACTTTTATTTTGTGTATATCTAAAAGTTTCTGGAATCAGAATATTTTGTCCTATTTTATGACATGCCAGCTGGGCTACCAATGTCGTTGGCTGGAAAGTTAGTTTTGGCTGGAGTAAATATTCACTTAAATAATTAGAATATTCATGGAATCTTTTATGACTGCATGGAAATAGAAGAAATTTTTCAAGAGAAATATAAATGGATTATACGTAAATTCCTTTTATAATTATATTTTAAGGAGACATTTAATTCTTCTAATATACGAAGTCCCATTTGTTACGATTGTTCTTTGGTGTTGGTTAAGATACTACATTAAAATTGGTTTTACTGTGAAATCATACCAAAATTTAATTTTCTTTCTACTTAGCAAAACGTATTATAGAATAAGAATGAACAAGAGATAGTTGTGTTCCTTAGAATCTGTTTAACTGTGCCAACATCCAGGCAAAGAACAGATACAAAAATACACGATCAAACGCAACAAGCTACTCTGCTTAGTAGGATAATCTACATTGGACCGCGAAATAACTCAAGGAGTAGATGTATTCTCGCATACCGCGTAAGTTGGTGTGTTGTCCAATGCTGACACGCCCGTAACCTATACCACATTTCCGGACAATACAAATAATAATCGATACTCCTCAAACATACTGCATGGTTTTGCTTGTACAAACCATGTGTTTCCTCCAATTCTTTAACTAAACTTCTATTATAGTATAGATTATAACTTTAACACTGGCACCTACCCCAAAGCGACAGCCGTTAACATTCAGCGCAGTATTAATAGTCTTTTTTAATTATGTTGCTTATTGCATAGACAACTTTTGACTATAAACGCCAGAAAAACAATGTGACAAGGTAACAATGAAATTTGATGTTTGACTAATTACAATGACATTACACATATGTCCAACATAGAATTAAATGCACATATTCAAGTCGTCTTACAACATTTGCGGAGCTCCCCTCAATATAATAAATGTATTTGCTATACCTAGAGAAGCTTTTCAAATAACAACAATGAAAGTATTTGAATTCAGCGTAGCGTCAACATAAAACACAGTTACTGTTTGAATGTGGCACTATGCTACTTAAACCGATATCGGAACAATTTCTTGGAAATTTCTAATTTGAAGTATATCGAAGTTTTAGAAGTGCTCTATTTCAATCTAAACCGATATCAGGAGTTAATTTATAAAGTTCGAGAGACACATAAAAATAATCATGCATAAGTACAAATAAAATAGAGGGAGTGAATTTTCAAATGTAATGCTCACTACGAGAGAATGAAGTGAGCAGTTTTTCGTGGTTTGATTACAGGCAGCTGGCCATGGCTCAAGACGTTGTGGAAAATATGGTCAGTACCAGTTGTGACGCAAAATTTACGTAAACAGTGATTGGTACTCAATACATAATTCTAACAAAATGAACAATCTTTCTAAATTTTCTCCTGTTAGCTAGATTTGACATATTAATGAATCTGAATAATTCATATATCCTTTCTTTGAAACGTCAGATCTTTTGAGCCATGCACAAAAAAGCATTTCCAGTCCTAGAACTTGGCATTATAATAAAACTATTCAGCAATAAATGCTGACTGAAATGTCATGTGCAGTAATCACAGATGAGTTCATATTTTAGTAAACTGAACTTAAAAAACATAATAAACAATGGCAGTATCTTCCAGTGACCTCTCGAGTAATTCATGGATACAAATCCTACTTCCTCGTCTTCCCTCCATTTCACTCAAAGGTGAAACGACCTTTATAGTTGCTTGTGGTAGATGAGCTAGAGATTCTTTCGGGTAACCATTTCTTCATCAATACCGAACGGAAATGTAAGGATATGATATTATTGAAATAAAATTTAGAAAATTCTTTCATCTTAAAAACTGCTGTTTATTCATTTAGACGTAAAGAACCAAGAGGTTGTTTCCACAAAGGAAAACATTATTTTGTTCGCCTCTAATGATACGTCTCCGACTGATAGACCCTTCGGCTGCATCAGTTCGTCTTAAAATACCACGTGTCAGCTTCTGTGGAAGTTTGTGATATCAGCATTGAGAAAATTTTAAAAAATGTTACTTAGAATTAGTAAAAGTAATTGGAAGAATAAGCATTAGAACGAAATGATTTCTGAAAGATAAGTCTTGGATTTATTAAGACCTCAAAATGAATCGTTGCAGGCAGCAAACGACACGAAAACTGAATACAGAACTTTCTGAACTACATACGTAATGCTGAATGGTTCAGAAGCTTAGCAATAAATCTACGTAGGTTGAAGTCTTTTCTTATTGGTCGAGAGCAGTGAACAGAGAAGTCGGGTGACTCTCCAAGTCTTCTGAGTGGTCCACAAGGTAATTATTTTCTGCCCGCTGGTTCGAATCGATGCGCTTCTCACGCTGTGGGAGAGAGGACAGGATCTCTTCCATATACAGCTGACCAATAATAATTCATGTTGATGCTAAGCTACGTTCACACTTGGATACATGTGCCGGAACGTGTATCGGGATTTGTGTATTTGACATGTCGTGGCGCTTTAGCTCAAACAAACTGCTCATACATTTAGTAAACATCGGCGTATCTCATACAAGTTGCTCATACATTTTGTATATGCTCATTTCACCTTTGAGTTGTCTCTCATACACGCGCATGCGTATTAGCCAAATTTAATGCAACCAAAAACTCAAACACGGAAATTAGTGTTGTATACCGTAAGAAGAAGGTTTCCATTATTTGTTCGCTCTGTTCATGTCGTTATTTCATTAACATGGCATAAGCACCTTGCATTTCACGTCTAGAGAGCTTTTTCCCGGGTTTAAATCGAACTTAGGACTAGTGTCTTTCTGGTTGTAGCTAACCACTCTACCAACTGAATTGAACCGCCCATAGTTGCACTTTTTCAGCTGATAAAACTATTTAATGTGTTTCACTTAATATTTCAGTACGCTGCCAGTTTTACTTTATTTGTGTTTTAGATTATACTCTATTTTGGATATAAATACTTTATTCTGTGGAGCATTACAATGGCATGATACTAAAATTATTTAGCTTCTTCAATGTTTCTTGATTTGATGTGTGAGTTGCACTTTGTCAGTAACCCAGCTGATGATAGGGAATCTTAATAACTAATTTGCACAATCTCTCAAGTCACTGGGATATTAATTGATCCAAACTACATCTTTGATATTTCAATGATGAATTATGATTGATTACTTTGTGTCGTTTGATTACTTTTTAATTTTATAAGGTTATAATGTTATAACAGTCAGTTGGAGTTTCTTCCGGACTAAGTTACGGTTAGATTGATTAACAACTCTGAAGGCAACCAGCCTTTCAACATCAGATCCCTTTACACAATTTTCTTGCGAAAGAGAACTAAATGAATGTTCAGTCTATTAGAATATATTGTACGCACTCCAAGTAGAGGCCAATTTAATAAGAATCACATCAAGTCAGTCAACTACAAGCAATGAAAATTAGTCATCATTAACAGTTCTATTACTTGTAGAAGATGTTAGGAGTGGCATGCTTCTACTTCTTATGTGTGATGGAACAATTACTCTACTGAACTATTTCTCATGCTAGTCTACAACATCAAAACTTGATAATTTTTAGTCTCAACGCTAGGTCACTTACTAACAGGCAGCATTTACGTGAATGTTTAAGCGTTTTTATCTGAGCCCTTCTGCATAGCAGACAGGAATTCTTAAAACATTTAAATAGATAGCAACTATTGGGAAACAGTGGTTTTCGTCCTCGGAGTACAGCTCAGTTTCATATATCTGTAGACGCACAGTCAGTTCTTTAGTCATCACGCCAGGCCGTAATTAATTACATTCATCTCTCCGCCAGTTTAGAGTCTTTGAATTAGGACCACTGTGTGTTGCAAAGATTCAGGCACCATTACAGCACGTCATTAAAGCAAAATTTTACCGTTAATTATTTCAGAATCTCTCATGCCTTTAATTAAACTAATTATGAACTATGATCGTTATTTCATAAACGAGATAATTTAATTTCGACAGAAACTCTTCCATAGCAAGTACTGAGTACATGATTAAAATATCCACTATAGTGAACGCAAGCGCTTTGTGTTATTTAAGAAAAGCTCGTTGGTTAGTTGAAATTATTTTCAAGCTTCGCTTGACTAATAAGTATAACGTAACCTCAGTGTATTTCATTAACAACCAAGTAAAATTGTTAATGATTAAATAAAAAACTTTTCATCTGCATCACAAGCATTTGAGACCTTCATAATATCGCACAAAAAAAGTAACAGCAAATTATGTTAGCTTTTACAGTAAACAAGGACTGAGCGTGCTCGGTGAGCGATATGGCTTTGGCCTAGCATTCGAGAGGACATGGGTTCGAATTCCCGTCCGGCCATATCCAGATGTCGGTTTTCTATGGTTTCCCTAAATCACTTCAGTGGAAGGCCGGGATGGTTCCTTCAAAAAGGCTATCGTGGAATTCATTCCGTTCCTGATCCATAGTCCTTTCCCTCCTCCAATGTCCTAGACGTCGACGAGGCGTAAAGCAGTTAACAACTCAGTGTAATTTGTAATTCACATTCGCTAAATTTAGTTTCAATTAACAAGTATTGCGCAACTCAGATTCTCCAATCTCCTCGACAGATACCCTCTACCTTATCATAGAGTGTAAATGTTACTTGCATCTGTTCTGTAAGTAACATCTGCAAGGGATATTCAGTACAATACCCAGAGCCCTCTCTGCTAATTTTTCATTCGTTATTGTGTGAGGTAGGAAATGTCTGTTGAACGGAAGATAGCACGTTATTATCCAGTTCTTATAATCATTAACACCATTAAAACGTAGTTAAGTCGATATTAAGACAACTGCTGCAAACGTGCGATGTCTTATGTATTAATGTCACCTACAAATGTTGCGTGAATCAAATTAATACGTTACTATTTTGATTAGTAGTAATTGAGTGAAAGAGATTAGATTAAGACAATCCGTACGGCATAGTAGTTTGAACACTTAAAGGAGTGCAATCGTCAATATTTATTTAAAACCGTCAAGGATGTTCATTGCGCGAGTATCGCATAGCTGTAGAGTCAGTGCTGTCTGCTGCTAATTTGACCCGACAGGCTGCACCACGAGATATCAGCAGCTCCTAATACCAGCTACTCACCCGTCCCTCAGATGCCTTACTGCACCTATGTTCACAGGTCTGTGTCTATGCATATTACAGGAGGTTGAGAGAGGCTAAAATGAGAAAAATCTAAATATACAGGAAACAAGAGATAAGATCAAGTTATTACGATTAATGACTAAGAGGTCTGTATTAATTGACTAAATATCTTCAGAATATGTTGGTATTCAACTTCGATTAGCCATAATGGCGAACCAAATATGCTGTTCATAGGACTGTGATATGGTCTACTGTATCTGTATCGAGTGATCTGGTGGCTCAATCGTTATGGCTTCTGACTGTAAATTGAAAGGTTTCCGCTTCGAATCGCCATCTCCGAGCGGATTTTCAAAGGCTCTTAACCCGACCTTCACCTCCTACGCAGCGTGTTGTGCTATGTGAAGTACGCCAGCGCGCTTCTGTAAGTCGTATTACACTATAGGAACTCTTTACCCGGTAGGAATACCAGGATAGGTTGAGGAGGCCACGACAGAGGCGCCTGATCGGCAAATCTAAACTTTGTCAGTAGGCGGCCGAACCCTTGGAAGATATCACGGCCACTAAAGCCACACGCATTATTATCTTATCTTAATAGTCTGATTTTTTTATCGCCGCGGAATTGCCTCAGAGAAGAACAACGCGGGATACACTAACGCTTCAAAATGTAATGTAATTAACTGTAATTCGATAATATTTCCTTTTTTGTAGTCGCAATAATCACAAAAAACTGCCTCAGACACAGAGATATTAGCAAAAAAGAAGCCGGGAAAAAACTCAGCCCAAAAATTCCAAATACTATTTCACGGAATATTTTTTAAAAAAATTTAACTGCTTTAGGTCTCTTTTTAACATCGAGGTCTTTAGAGACGGGAAAGGATGGGGGGCAAGGAATGGGAAGGAATTCGGCCATGGCCTTTTGAAGGAAGCATCCCGGCATTTGCCTGGAGTGATTTGGGGAAACCATGGAAAACCCAAATCTGGATGCCCGGACGGGGATTCGAACCGCCGTCCTCCCGAATGCGAGGCGAGAATGCTAACCGTTACACCGCCCCTCTCGGTATTTGAAATTTAACTTAAAAACAGAAATCCCATGGTTTATAGCTCTAACCTGGAAACTAAAAACTGAACACAATTTTATCACACTTGAAAAAAGGATCATTTCCTACGTTAAAAGTGAAGCAAAATCTCCCATGCCTCTGCTTCTAATTCAATGTCCAGTGCCTCTTCATGAATGCTGTAAGAAGCGTATAGTAATTAAACAGACATGTTGCTAAATTGTGCAGAATGTTGACTTAATTGAAGTCGGCAGGTAATTACAGGGGTAATCGTAGTGGTTAAATAATTCGCTCTGTTGCTAAATATTCTGGCTGATGTATTCCTGATGTGGGTGTTTAGGTATATACTGAGAGTGTCCACACTTTATGTCTCGTAAATAGATGTCACGCCAACTATACAAATCCTAAATCCATCAAGTGTTTGTCAGTCTCGAGTGCTGAGAGTTTAGTATACAGATTGTGTATTAAATTGAATTAATTTTTTTAAAAATCTAAAAATTAGTTTTCAAAAATTTAGTAATTGATTTTTCTGCTTCTTCTGTTATTGTAAGCGTTAAGATTGGGGAGATTAAACCATTGTCGTTTCCAGTTGCTTCGCCCGTGCGTCAGTAAGAGAGAGAGAGGGGGGGGGGGGGGAGAGGTGCTTAAGGGCGCGTCGACGACGAGGTCATTAGTGGTAATATTAAGCGACCTGTAAGCGTGTATGACTGTGATGGTGTGTGTTTCAGCGTACAGTATTGTGAGAGATTAAGGATGGGAGAGGGTAAACCCCGATGGAGGCCCTTACATGCCTACTCTTCCGAAACAGACTTTCGAAACTACAGCATCGAAACTTTTTCGAAAGTTACGGTGATATATTCAAGATAAACGTGGTCCGCACCCCGAAGCTTGGTTGAACCGTTCCGGAGTAGGTGTACTAAACCTAGTCTCGCAGGTAGGACGGCCAGCTATTTTCCACCTTACCTAATGTAGCCTGATAATCCTACGGCGTAAAGGGGGGCGACCAATTCAACGTAGAATACGAACAGCGTTCATCACACTACACAACAAGCTGTGCTAGATGTGCAGTTCGATTTGAGGGTCAGCGAAAATCACTGCCGAGACAGGGATTTGAACCGGGTACCTTACCATCTCCAGTCAGACATCTTAATCATATAGTTACAAAGCATTTTAAAGTTTACCGAAAAGCAATAACGATCTTGATTGAATTAATGGTTCAAGTAAATTAACAGGATGAGTATTTGTTTTCAATGATACTCTATTAGACAACTCTTTCAGTAAAACAGCATATGTATCATTCGACAGAGAATTTCATAAATCGGAAATTAAATATGTCATTTAAAATTTATGTTTTAAGATAAAGATTTTGATTTACTAGAATGATTTAGAAAAGACAATTTGACAAAACCAATAAGTTATTCCATTTCTGAATCGCTTGGCTGCCACGTTGCGTCAGTTTGTTGCGGCAACATGATGGCTCCCGACGCTGACGCGGGGTTAGGTGGTTCGAATCCAGGTGGCGGAGAAATATTCATCATGAGGTCGTGGTCGGCACGGTAGGAGAGCTGGTAATGCACAGTTCCTAATCACGAGTTTCAGCACCAAAGTCCTGGGTGAAACGTCAAATCCCTCCTCAGTGCGTACTGTTGGTGGAGTCTGTCCGTCGGATGGGGAGCTTACGTTTCCTTTACGCGGTAGGATTATCAGGCTACATTAGGTGAGGTGGAAAATAGCTGGCCGTCCTACCTCCGAGACTAGGCTTAGTACTCCTACTTCGGGACGGTTCAACCAAGCTTCGGGGTGAGGACCACGTTTATCTTAAATGTATCACCGTAACTTTCGAAAAAGTTTCGAAGCTGTAGTTTCAGAAATTAATAACAAAAAAGGTTTTACATTATTTTTCACCAGAAGCTTACAAAATTCAAGAAATAAAAATGAAATCCCAAATAATTTTAGAGTTGGCGCGTTTCCAGATTTTTTGATTTTTTTCCTCCAATTCAATAAACATTATTCAAGAAAAGATATTTCCTTCAGTCTATAACCATTTAGAGCCCCTATGTTTTAACTTTATAATTTTGCTGATGATAGAAGAAACTAAGTGGTGCGCACTTACAAATTTCTAATTTGACAGGCTAAAATAATTCTTGTTTGTTTTTTTGTTTTTTGTTGTTGTTTTTTTTAAACCGCATCAAAGTCATAAGTTATAAAGGTGTGCTGGAATATGTGGATTTCGATTTTTAGCAAAACAGATTTTCGTTGAGTACTTAGTTTTATAACACAGGTCAGTGATAACAAGAAGTGTTTCGGTTCATGCTTTGGATTCTGGGCAGAAATCTTTAAAGTGTACATTAAAGCTATGAACTTAGTGTACTACGAAGATGATTATCCGAAGAAATCTTACTATCATGATTAAATTCAGATATCAATGTTATTCCTTTGTAGAACTGGAATTTCGCTTTCGGTTTTCTTATTAACCGAGATAAGTTATTTTCTAAACAGTATACACATAACATTTGATAAATGATGTAGTCGACTGATTCTTATGGCAATGTACGATGGATTTCAATGGTTCTCAGTATAAATTCCGATTCGTCATTACAGCCAAGTTGCCTTTGCTTGAGTCAGCGACCAAGTTGTCTGTCGGGTGGTTGTGATGTAGTGTACCTATCCCTGATCTGCAAGTTACTGTGTGTAACAGTACCTTTCGTGGTTCGTGCACTACACTGTGGTTTCTCGTTGTCGTTGGCGATCAAAACCTTTTGGTGGCTGAGCGATATCGCACTGATCTGCCATTCGGGAAGACATGGAATCAAATCAGGACCGCCCATCATGATTTCCCGAAATCAATCCATGCGAATGTCTGGAGGGTTCCTTAAAATGACCATCGCCGAATTCCATCCCCTTCCTTCTCGGGAACCGCTTCCCTTTTGGTTGAAAAGAGTCGCTGTGATTCTACAGCAGCCCACCTGTCCCACTTCACCCGGAGGGCATAAAACGATTAAATATGTTCTAAGCCTGGCTAAACTCATTATTTTTAAACGGCTCTAATTTCTATATTTCCATTTGTTTATAGGTCATTTTTGGTCTGTGGGACAGATACTTATTTAGAATTCGTCGTCTGGAAGTCGGTCTTATTTGCACAACACTTCGTTGCGTAAGTCATCAAGCGATCTCAGAGCAAACGTGGTCTCTCTGGTACTTGAGGAAATTAGAAACCGTGTAGCATTAACTCTAATGGTAGTGTAAAAAACATTCACTGTTGTTATATCTGATAACAATAAAGCGACCAGTTCTTAATGATAACACCATAGAAATTTTTAGATTACAACATGCTCTGCCGCTACTCTCTTCAAAATGTTCCCGTGCTGTCATTAACGTATTCAAGGGTCACTGCGGAAAATTTATCGTTCCCTACACCACTAAAATAGCTCGTATCGGATTTCATATGCATCACTGGATTGTTTGCTCGTAAGTCACTTTTTTCAATAGATGGCGATTTCTGAATGTCAACTCGGTTGTTTGACGAGTTTAGGGTGATCCTGTATTTACTTTTTTATATTTTAAATACGTTTCCTCTCCCACATTCACTATAACTAGTAAACTCTTAAGTTTTTTTAAAAACATCGATTGTTATCAAACCGAAAGTAGTAGAATCATCAAGTCAGAAATTTCACGATTCCAGTTGTTTCCAAGCGATGCAGAAATGGTTGAGCAATTCAATTTTGTAATGTGCCCTTCTACTTCCCATCTCTCCGCTTTAGCATCGGAGTAAAAGTAAAAGCGCACTCACATCTAAAGCGTATCATCAACAATCCAGTGTTGGCCATGAAATTATGAAACTGAATATGAAGAAGTTATGTAATGTTGGACACTCAGGAAATTCTCCGCTTGTTTCCTATCAATGCTGTGAAGAATTTCTTATGATTTTGAAATGTATCGGAATTTGAGAAAGAAAAAAGCGTTCTATATGAAAGAGAACCGGTGAGTGTGGTTGAGTGAGCTGAGCGCCACACACTGGATTTGGGAGGTAGAATGGGACTGGGCCTCCTTGCACCGCCCATCCTAATCACGGCTAAGTGAACGCTGGGCAGTCTCCAATCTCCACCTTCACCTCATTAAATACAGATTTCACACAAATCACTTATCATACAAAGTTACACGCTTTGCGTATAGATGTCAACACAAGAATTTTCTCAAACTGACAGGATATTAAGCCTTTAGACTTTGGGCAGGAACTCAGTTCCCCTCCCCATCCCCCCTCTCTCACCTATGATGGCTACTGCCCACATGATCCCTGTTAACCAAATCTAAGTGGAACTCGTGTCGAATGTAACGACAGGCCTAGAATGTGATAAAAACAAGAGACTGTGGACATGAAAGGTAATGGAATGTGTCTTTGGCCATTTAAAGGAATTATTACGGGGCATTATTTTAGGAAACCAGATAAAAGTACCGAAGAAGGGACCGGGGATAGAACCACTGGCGTTCGGAATGCTACATCTCTCACACCATGTGGTTTCTGCTTGGTTGGATGATCGCTTCCAACCATAGTTTTTAAGTCGTGATAAAAGTGTGCTTATGCATGTAAAATACTATGTGCCATGCGGATAGGCACGTTGTTTAAACTGATACGAACACCTTTTCATCATAAGAGAGATTCTAATTGAATAATTTCTTAATTATATTTTCCATGTTTGTTCTATGCTTGTAAAATTTGAATTACCTACGATCTGTAATGACAAAACGAGATTGTAGAAATAATTTAAAAACATGAAATTTTGTAAATACTTTCACAAAAAGATATGGGGATAAATGATCTGTGATTACGAAATGTTACAATTTGTATTTACAATAACTTCAACAGCATTCCATCTCAGTCTTTTGTGACTTTAATACCATTGATTCATCTGAAAACTATTACATTCTATATGAAGTAGTAGCAGTCTGTTCTCCACGTGTAAATTTAAATCAACCATCTGAAATGGTTATCTGCTACGTTCATACTGTTTGTTGCTGAAAGCTGGCTGAGAGGAGAGTTGCACAGAGATCCTTATGAGTGGCGTTGTTCCGTCCACTCTGAAGAACAGTTTTTGTCCTCTGGAAGGATATGCTTTTTGTTAGTGGTAATATGCAAATCCTGCCTCAATCGGAACACAGCTAATTGTCAGCGACTGTGAGGGCCAGCCTGAATAGAGCAGCGCACAATGCGTCCCGACAAGTGTTTGAGAGGGTCCCGAGTGCCTCTGTTGGAAGGCACGGCTCACAGTCAATACGACTCCCTTGAGACGCCGCAGCACAGCCCAAATTACACACAGCTCACACAATACCACCACAGTTTCTTTTAGTTGACTGTTATTCGGGCAGAATTACAATAAAGCACTTAATCAAAAGGCAAAATTTAATTTAAACTTCATTGTTTGCTCATAATAGACAAGAGAAAGCAATGTAATTTAAATGGAAAGGTGTCGAAAGGGAGCTGAATTGCGAACAGACTCACAAAAACTGAAAATCAATGTTTCTCCTTGTAACGAAGTAAATAATGCGAACACAGAAAGAAAAGTAACTCATTTTTTGTACTTTTGTATACCGAACTTGAGAGACAAGCTTTCATTAAAGTTTAGCTCCCCCGCAGACAATCATTTATCAAAGTACGGACACTTATTTGTGCACCATGTGTTGAGGTACTTAGGGCAGGAAACCCTAACAACCCGACGCTGAACTCGATATATGCTATGACTACACTCTAAACTTGAGAAATAATGATTGACTACAGAAAATAGTTTCCTAGCAAGCGATAGAGACAGAAAAATATCAATTAAGTAAAAAAAATTTCTAAGTGTTTCCAGTGGTAAGAAGGAAGCATTGTATCTCTGCTATCAGCAGATATACAGAACGTCGAATTAAACTATACTTTTTCGTTGTTTAATTACTACTGAAATAAAATGTATATGTTTTTGTTCTTCCAAACTAAAATTATCTATATCACTTAATGGCACTAGAGTAAAATTAGTAAATAATTTTCTTTTTTGGACTAATTGAAACGTACTTATTTTACGACACCTAACAGTGTCAGAGCTTTTTTTAAGACTGTTAGCTACGAGTTTTAAATTATTGTAGTGCAATTTGTTTCAAAACAATGTCTACAATCACTAAAACGAATAGCGGAAAAAGATAATAATCAAAGTGAGAATGAGGGGAGGATTACCATTTATGTTCTTCTGTGTTCTCACGATTTATCTATATGAACACGTTGTGCTTCTCCGAAAGTTGCTGCTTCTTATTCGGTACAACTACAAAATAATAAAACAAATGTTTGATATCGATGTGTTCGTTGCGGGAAATGTAAATGACGTAGAAATTTATTCTCAAATTGGCATTATCTGTTATTGTATCTAACATGCCATCATACTTTAAGGGTGTTGATCACTTCTTCGTCTTTAAATTGCAATATGAGATAGATTCGGTAGTACGGAGATAAACAGGATAACAGGGTGAACTTTTTCTCACGAGAGAATATGGTGTACACTCAAGAAACGTTCAATCTTCAGTCTGTTTCACGGAACTACGTTCCATCTCGGTGTTGGGTGTCTTCCATTTGGCGCCCCCAGGTCCCCGTGGATCAAGAACAGTTTCTAATTCGAGTGGTTTCACTTCTGTGCTGTGCTGGCTTTCTGTTATCTTCCGGCTGTTATGACGCAAAGAAGAGAAATATAGTTGTACAGTGTAAAAAATTGTTTGAATTATCATCAAATACTGTTAAAATAAGACGTGTCTTTTTATCTTTGGGCCTTTAGTGGATGGTTTCTTTTACTAATATTACCTAGTACAACGCTGATAATTATTATTAACTTAAGAATAGAATTATCCGCCTTCAAACAAAACTGCTAGCTTAATACTGATTTGAACAAAGCCATCTCTGATAAGAATAACTTCAAAAGCCTTGTACGTTATGAGTGGTTAATTAACTGACTTAAGTAACATGTTCGGCACACGAAAAATCATTTTGTAGATCAACGTTTCCACTCCAAAAGAAATGACAGCGTGTTATGGAAGGAAAGGACCATCCTCATTCAACAAATGTATGTTTTTTTGGCAATGAACGCAACAACCAAAGACCGTAACCCTACTTACCGCTACTAGTGCTAGCCCCAAAGACTAAACATCCTACGGACTGTGGAATCCTGCTATACAACCAATTAAATTGCAGACATCAATAAATTCTTTTATAATTGAATAAAAAAATAAATATGACTGATGGGGTGCAATATTGCTACAATTTATTAGTATGTGAAATAATGCTTCTTCCCTCAAACTTACACTTATGGCCATCAAAAACCGCTGATATCAAAGTTACACTTGACATAATGCTCAAAGAATGAGCATCGCAGGTAATGTCATTTACAAGTTTTTTATTTATGACTTAATAGGCTATGAAGACGACGGTTGTTCTGATGGTTTCTGTCAGAATATCATATATCTTTAGAGAATTAAAAGAAATGAAACTTTTCCTTTGTCTAGTTTTGTATTGGTATACCCATGGATGCAATATTTTCTACTCAAGCAGTATATTTGTTGTGAAACTGTAAGTACATTGAGTTCGGCAAGTAACTATACGCATCGGTCTGTACTACGGCGCTATCTGAATTGCAGATGAGGTTTTGTATTCAGGCAGCATGCTGGAATATGAAAATAAGAGGCATCAACAGAAAGCGACGCAATTTCAAGTTTCGACAAAACGGCGTGATTTGGCCCTCTTCATGAGAGTATAAAACTTTATCTGCCGACAAGAGTGAATTTCATTTAATAGCGTGCAAATTGTGCCAAGCGACTATTCGGAAGTTGTGATCAGAAGTGAGAATGGTACATGTATAGATCTTGCATTTGTACCTAATAATCGAAGTTTAACACAGCAATTCATGCACATGAAATTCCACGTGAGGTTGTGGTTTGCGTGGGTGTTTCAAGAATTTGAAAGTTGTCTCTACCTTTGAGTTTAAAGCGCCCCGTCAAATATTCCTGTAAATGAAATTTAATTACAATTTTTAACGTTTAAATTCACTATAAGTAACCATAAAACGTAATGAAATGAGCTGGCATACAAACAGTAATTTGCTTGTAAAGCTATTGGTTTTTTTTCTGCGACTTCGTTTGTTTAGAAGTAACTTTCTCTCGTCAGTTGACATATCGTTCAAGAAATACCTACTTAATGATAATATGTATCTGATTTTTTGAAACTTTGAACATTGCTTTTAATGTTTTCACGAGGAATTTACAATTGTTAAGATTTTAAATTCGTTTTTTATATTTCTAGCTTGATTTTGTAATTGGAACACTCAATCCAATCTACAAGTGTCGTGTAAATAATCACGATATTTCATTTCTAGCTGAAAGCTTTGAGAAATGATGAGCCTGTAATACACTCAGACTTTCTTTTTTACTAAATTAACTCTTACAAATCGAAGCCGACATCATCCAATGTAAGCTTACCTATACGATAGCAGCTTTAAATGTATTGAAATGCCCATTGAACTGCTAAAAGTTTTGTCAACGTCGGAAAGTGGGGACAAATGTTTTTGTGTGTTGGGTGTGAAAATGAATCACACATGTAACTGTAAACATATATAGCAACACTCGAGATCGAGTGGGCTGGTCTTCCAAGCAGTTGGCGTATTCACCTATGGATCCGAAGGTTACTGTGGAGTCCAATGCGAGAGGCACACACTTTACCGCAATGATGACATGCGTTCCCTGGAGGAACAGCAGAGAGACTGCTATTCTTCCTCAACTATTCATTTTCTTTCCTGCACTTCCTCTCCTCATTTGCGGATCGTCGGCGATTATCTTTGAATAACATCGTTCCATGATGAGGAAGTGACCTCAAGGATAAGCGGTCAAGGGCTGAGGTTTCCCAGTTGTTATGGTATCGAACATGACGCACTGCAGAAAGTAAGATATCGCTAAATGCATTTTTAATATTGTGGTGTCTTTCGTATAATTCCTTAGAACATTGATAAGGTGTTATGTTTTATTATTGATCGAAAACAGCATCTCTGGTATCTTTTCATTGAGCGCTATATGTTTTATGTAATGATACCCTCATTCGGGAATTTGAAGCCTGAGCTGACTGAGTCAGGTTAGCACCCTGCAACTTGTTCTATAATTCTGTCAAGTAGTTTGGTAAATGCTACAGTCTGAGTTAATCTTTTCACTTCATCGTTCCCCTCACGTTTCAGCATAGATAAATGTGTAGAAGTTCGAAAATATTTTAATTCTGATTTGTTTAATATATTTACCATAATTCATTTATTTTTGCATATGATTGTTGTACGACAGCTGCGACGTCTAGTGTATCATAATTACCCCAGGTCGAATGTTAATCCTAAGCTTTTCACGTATTAGTAATTATAAATAACTGAACACTATGCTTTATTCACTCGAAAGGGCAAGTATTTTTTTCGAGTGTCTAAAATGTGTTCTTTGCTTGCGATGAAGCGGAGGTTTTTCTGTGCCACTACACTTTAGGGTTGCTGTGACTGTCAGTTTTTTGTTTGTTCTGAAGCCGCCCAAACTTTATGTTTGCCCATCGTGCGTGCAGCCTCCTAATGTACGGCCCACTCTGGAAGCCCGCCAGGGCGGCCAACTCGCTCACAGTCCAGTTACTGGCGACCAGCCTGCTGGAAACTGAAAGAGCGTTGCGCTCAGGCTGCGGCATCTCAACTGTTAAAATAGCTAATGAATAATAAAAATAAACCTACTTTAGTTCTGCTTCTTTATGTATCCAGCATTCTGAACACCACTCAGTTAATGTAATATGGCACAGAGATTAAATAAAAAACGGCAAACATTTCAATCACCACAAAAGGCAAATATATGCTAATATTCACACAAAAATACACTTCCGACAGAAAAAATTGTAGCACCCAGAAGACAAGGTTGCTTGTCAATGTAACTTCACATATACACCATCAGTGGATAGGTAAATGATTAGACTTGCAATTCTTTGTGACAGGTAGAACAGCCACCAGAGTGCATTTGTGTTGTTAGTGCTTAATATTGTTTGCCAGGTAATGTTTACAGGGTGGTCAGAAATTCACTCATCGGCGGGTAAGGGAAGTGTTCGGGACGTTGCACTAACGAAATAAATACAAAAAAATCTAGTAAAAGTCGTACCGTTTTTGAGTTATTAGCAGCTAAAGTTGGCCAATAAGAGCGCTGCGCGGGCGAATTCAAACAGCCTTCCACCGGCGGTGTTGCCAAGCGTACTCGAGGCATGCGACCGCCACAGAAAACGAAAAGAAAAATTCTATTCGGAAAGGGGGATCGAAACCGCAACCTTTAGATTGAGATTTTGCCGTCTTACCGACTACGCTGCCAAGGCACTAGGATTTCCTTGTTGATAGAAGCCACTAGGGCGGGAAGTCGGTGGTGGGGCTAAAGGAAGATGCCAGAAGAAGTCTCGCAGTCGAACGCAACTTACTGATAAAGACACTGTCTTCATGCAACGTCATCAATTTTCGTTTGAAGAGTACGACGATATGCATTTGGCGTATGGCGCTGCTGGACAAAACAGGGCCGAAGCAGTTAAGATTTACACGACTCGATTTCCTAACTGTGTGATTCCATCGGCCAACACTTTTGTTTTGGTTGACAGAAGGTTGAGGGAGACGGGAAGTATTGTTGTCCACAGGCCCGACGCCGGACGAAATCGGTTCAGGCGGAGTGTAGGATTTGAAGACAATATCCTGGAAATGATTGCTGATAATCCGAGGACAAGCTCTAGGGTCATTGCCAACGCATTGCAGATACCTCCAGTCTAAGTAATCCCTAAATTCTCCGTTTAAATGCAGCCTTTCAATAGGGTAAGTTTTGTTGTTTTTTAATTACCAGGCCTCACATGCCACTGTTTTGGACGTCCTTCACGACGAAGGGTTACATCCCTTCACTTTCAAAAGGTTCAAGATTCGGAGGAAGACGATTTTCCACTTTGAGTTCAGTTTTCACAGTGGTTCCTGCAGCAATGTACCGAATATCCAAACTTTGAAAGGAAGGTGCTGTGGACGGATGAGGCGTGCTATACCAGGGAGAAGTGTTTTAATAGCCCAAACAGCCACATCTGGGATGTCGAAAATCCGCATGCAATTTTTGTCAAGTCATGCCAACACAAATTTAGTGTTAACATTTGGGCGGGTATTTTGGGCGTGTTTATACTAGGCCCTGTTCTACTTCCGCAACGTTTAAATAGCGCTTCTTATTTAGCATTTCACGAATACGTCCTTCTGTTGTACTTAGAAGACGTTCCTATGGCAATTCGTAATGAAATGTGATTTCAACATGACGGCGCGCCGCCGCATTTTGCAGTACCGGTACGTCAACACTTACATGCATTGTATCCTAGCTGGTGGATCGGTCGAGGAGGCCCAATTCACTGGCCAACTCGGTCACCAGACCACGACCCATTGGATTTTTATCTCTGGGGAGCTGTCAAGGCCATTGTTTATGAGGCTGAAGTAGAAACAGAGGAAGAACTTTTGGCTAGGATAATTCTAGCTTTTGATGAAATTAGAGAAAGTTACAATTTTGGAAGACTCGCAAATTCAGTAACTCAGCGTTGTCGTGCCGGTATTGCAGTTGAGGGAGGACATTTTGAGCAGTTGCTGTAAAATGTAAGGACCCGTATTTTTTTGTTATTGTCGTTTATTGGGATACATTTTTACTACGGTTACTGTTGCGGGTTCACGCTTATTGTAAGTAAAT
Organism: Vandiemenella viatica; assembly: GCA_031002005.1. Classification (NCBI taxonomy): domain Eukaryota; kingdom Metazoa; phylum Arthropoda; class Insecta; order Orthoptera; family Morabidae; genus Vandiemenella; species Vandiemenella viatica. Next base: position 223,953,820 of record JARYHS010008074.1, on the reverse strand, counting down.
TTATTTTAATTTAATTGCAATGGAGCAGAAGCTCCGGTGACAATTTCCTTACACACCCATCTTCCCCCTTTCCTGCACCCACCTACATTTGCCCTCTACAAATTTTATCTTTAAATTCTTTCAAAGTTTTCGGCAAATATTCATCATTTCTGTTGGTAACTCATTCCAATCCCTGACACCTTTCCCGAAAAAAGAGAATCTTCCTACACCCTTGTGGCTGAAATTGAGTGCCAGCTTGTGGTCATGGTCATCTTTTCCCTTCCATGCACTACTTTTCATACCTATTGCAATATCTTTCCATGCCTCATCGCCAGTATATGCCCTGTACACTCCCATGACCCTCCTCAACCTCCTCCTGTCTTGCAATGAATCCCATTTCAGCTCCTTTATCATTTCCATCACTGATTGCATTCTGCGATAATTTCCAGAAACAAATCTAGCAGCCCTTTTTTGCACCCTCTCCAACTCCTGTATTTGATACGTAAAATGAGGGTCCCATACTACACTACCATATTCGAGCAATGGTCTCACCAAAGTTTTGTAACCCAGTTCCTTTATTTCTCCCGTACATCCCCTCATCACTCTCTCCAACAAATGCAGAACTTTGAAACCTTTTCCTACCACCTGTCCAATGTGTCCAGCCCAGTTAAGCTTGTTATCAAAAGTAATGCCAAGATATTTACATTTCAAGTCTTCAGCAAGCAATTCTTTCCCCACCTTATATTGATAATTAACCCCTGTTGGCTTTCAATGTTGCGACTGATAACGTCAAGTTGGAATGAAACTACTGTACAGTAATTTTGTTTTGTATCAGTGACAAAAGGGCTTTCAATGAGTAACAGCTTGTTTACCTTTTGCGGCTTGCCGCGCGTTAGCGAGTTGATACACGTTACCAAAATGTACAACTTGTTTGAATAAGAACAGACGTTTTGCAGCAGAGAAAGTTACGTTCCAAACGATAGAATGGGTTTAATGTTCTTTTTTTCCAAAAGTTTTTTTTTTATTGTTGCAAAATAGTAGCAAGGGTATTCACGTTAATCAATAAAAATGTTGTGATCGAAATCTAGTGAAATACGATTACATGGAATAAAAGAAGCTTCTTTGCAACGAATAAATTAAGTTTGCAGCATTTTTTTTTTTTTGTGCCAGTAACTAAACGATTTTTGAACAAAAATTAAAGATTAATCTAGCAAGCAGATCAACTAATTAAAAAAAATTCCCAAGGTTGCGGGTTCGATCCCCACTTCCGAAGAGAGTTTTTCTTTGGCAGTCGCATGCCTCGAGTACGCTTGGCAACAGCGCCTGTGGAAGGCTGTTTGAATTCGCCCGCGCAGCGCTCTTATTGGCCAACTTTAGCTGCGTATAACACAAAAACGGTACCACTTTTACTAGATTTTTTTTGTATTTATTTCGTTAGTGCAACGTCCCAAACACTGCTCTTACCCGCCGATGAGTGAATTTCTGACCACCCTGTATAACAGCGTCGATCACTGTGGAGAACATGAGTATGCCGCGTACTCGTGTGATACAGCGTTATAAGCTTGAAAGGGGCCTCATTGTGACTCTCCATTTGGTCGGCTGGTCGAATCGTGCAGTATTGTGGGACATTCGGATGTGACAGTGGCCCGATGTTGGAATGGATAGGTACCTGAGGGATGCCATACTCGTCGTCGATGTTCCGTTCGATGACGTCTGACCTCCAAAAGGGAGGATCGCCGTACTGTGCACCACTCACTTCGTAACCCCTTCACACCTGCGCCTGGCATCTGATAGCAAGTAATGGAGTCTCTGCAACATTATGTGCTATTCCGCTCCAGTGGTCAGAGACTAGCAACACACCGGACTAGGAAATTACCAGCCCACGCGTAAGCTGCCGTTAACACCCCCGGCTGCGATTGGAGTGATGCCGTGACCAGGAAACATGGAGTTCTGATGAATAGCGTTGCATTGTATACAGCAATGAATCGCACTCCCTCAGATGACCATCGTCGGCCAGTTTAGCGGTGACCTGCAGAGGTATAATACCATTCCATGTTTTGTAAAGACACCACGGATCTACTCCTGGCGTCAGGGTGGGGGAAGCCATCGAATATGACTTCTGGTCATGGCTAGTAGTGATTCGGGGAGCTCTGACAGCACAACGACACGTCACAGACATCCTGCATCCTCATGTGTTTCCTCTCATGCGATATTTGTCAAAAATACAATGCTCATCCACACATGGTAGTTGTCGGTATGAACTGTCTGCGTGATGCTGCATGCTGAGGTACACCCGTGGACAGCAAGAAGAAACCATCGTTAATGGCATTTCTGAGGTACTCATATTCTGCCATCATCAGTTCACCAGACCATGCAACATTTGTAATATTTCTAGGGCTCAAAGTAATCTTCACTCTCCTGACGTTCGGTCAGGTGAAGTTTATTTCTGTTCCCCATAGCGGCGAAATGATTCTGGATGGCTTAGCTGCTTACACGGTGTAGTACATTAACAGTAACTTGATATATTGCACAGTGTTTCCACTAAGCGCTGTTGCAATGCTAGCCAACAAACGTTGACTCCGTTCATCCAAGCGCTGTTGTTAACGGCAGTTGACCCCGGGAGGAGATGGTTTACCGAATCGACGTACTGACTTTATACTTTTGATACAGTGGTTCATGAAGGACCCAGTGCATTCGCTCAGTTTCCGGGCGCCCTCAGTTTGCCAACGATCAAATTAATTTGAAACATTTACCCTACCCAGTAATTCTTATACCTTGAACATCACTCCCTGTACTTCCAAATTTTTACTCCATTTTCTTACCGTTTCAGGGCCATCTACAACTTCACAGCTGCATTACTCTAGCTGTCCCTTTATAAATTCCTCTCAAACATATACTGGACAGCTGCGGATCATCTCTCCCATAGTTCAGCATCATCACCATCTTTTTATCCCTGATTTATATCTCTAAAGAGAGATTTAGGCGTAAAGTAAGTTTCCAATGCCGAAGAGGTACAAATTTTCTTGCGCAATTGTATACGTGCACGTTGAGCACATTTTTAGGAACAAGATAATAAAAATGATATTGCGATGGAAACTCATTAGATAGTAATTGAGACTATTTGATGAAGTGCTTTCATATGTACAATCATACAGTAAAAAGCTTTTTTAAAAAAAAAAAAAAAAAAAAAAAATACTTGACAAATATTAGACAAATTGTAGCCATTTATTTATCATGAATTTTTACTGAAACAGTAATGATATGTCACTAAACTTCAAAAGAAATCCTTTAAAAAGTTTGGAGTGATTTGTAATCAGTAAGTAGTTTCTGTTAATTTCAAACAAAGTGAAATATAGCAAAGGGGTGATGCCGCATCGTTATTAATGGTTGCGAGTTTCAAACTATAACTAATGGTAGAATGAAAGTTATTATCGTTAAGTTGTGTTATATCACCAGATAGTTCGAATATGATTAAGTGAAATTGAAAGTTAGTGTTAGCATCCTGCAAAGTTGGAAATGAAAATAATTTTTGTTTGATTAAAGGCGTAAAGTCACTGTGGAATGAGTAATTGTTTACGTGAGCGTGTTTGTTGGTTTTGGAGGTTGTCGTTTTGGAGTAGGTTGGGCTGATCTAACCGCTAACTGCGAGATGGAGGCGTCGTGTTGCGGGAAACAGAACTTGGCTGGTCAATAGCGAGGGAACCTCTGGCAAAGCTCAATTAAAACTTGGCTGCTCGCTGCAGAGTGCCGCTTTCACGCTCTCGCCTGCTAGTTATGCTGCCGCGCTCGGCTTATCAGTTTCAGTTAGCCCAGCAGAGCTGTTCCATCACTACGATATCATATACTTCAGACACTGCCTTTTAACGAAATTAATACATTGAACGCGGCATGTCTCTCTGAATTTTGTCGCGAGTTTTTATATAATTAATTTGATTGGAATGGCCATATATGAATAGTATTGTTTGAAATATTTTTACTGAATAAGTACGTTATAATTTAGACGAATACTTCTGGTTTGTTACCTAAAGAGTAATACAGTTTTTCCAGTTAGCTCGTCGTTTTCCGTAAGTCGCTAGTTCAACCTGACATCAATTTTAGATATTTTTTTTTAAATCCATACAGTCGACAACATTATACATTTTATATGGATTTATTTTCATTTTTGCAAGTCGAATGTGACAGACAAGAGTGGCCATTAGAAGTGCCGTTTGAATCATATCAATTTCATTCAGTATTTTTTGAGACAAAAAATTTTCCAGTGCAATTTTTTTTTTCCTCATTTTGCTCCGCATGCAATTGTTTCGGTTGATTTACATATTTTACGTTACCGACGCCTATAAATTTTTGATTTAACTGCCTTTAATTTTTTTCCAATATTTGTAGGAAATTGGTATTATATGGTAGCAACTAAGTCTCCCTTTCAGATCAATTGTTATAACTCAATACAAAGCTGTTATCGTGTCAATAAACCACTCGTACTGAGAATTCCGTTCGCACAGAAGTCGTAAGTTTAGACTTTAATGTGCCAAGATGTTAGTAATAACCAGAAGTAGTTAAGAGAAATTTATAAGTTACGTTAGAAGCGGCTATATTTACTCCACAAGTTAACAATATAAATCCTTAATTTTATCAGTCAGTTTTTGAATTAGAGCAATTTGAAAGTATAATGGCTTCGTAACGGTCGTTTTAGTTGGATAACAACACCATCAATGTATAAGAAGTTCGTAGTATTTACGTCAAAATTTCGATGTGTTACTTTCAATAAATTTACTGTAGTTACAAGGTCACCTTTATGCATATCTACATTCGAACTACATTTTATAAGCATTATTTTATTTCGTTATAACAAAGGATGTATATATGTAGATACTGTACAGTAAAAGAGACTATTAAAGTGCGTTAGAGTTAGACTCTTTGGAATTTGGTCCAGCTTTACAACAATGAAAACAAGTGACGGATGTAAAAAAATAGGGACAACAAGGAATACCGAAACTGATGCATCACTGTAATCCTCTATGTCATGGCATTCGTTCTCTGTCTTAATATCTCTTTCTGATCCCGATGTTAACGAAAAAAATTATAAAACATTCTGTTAACTGAGTTAAATGCAGATTCGAAAGAAATATTTGACAAGTAACTGCTAGGGTGTAAATGGTATGCTCTTAATAACAAAATGTTTGCTCAAATAAATAATGTTTTTCATAAACCATCTTTTCAATACAAAGTGCATAAAATAACTCCGTGTCCAAATCTACTTCTCTATTCTCTTTTAAACTAGGGTTAACTGTGATGTAGTGCTGATAATTGATGCATATGAATTCATGTAACTCCTCTAAAAGTGACAGTGGTTTTAAGATATTGGATTGAAATAAGTATTTCAGCAAATCAACCTAACAGAAAACATACACATGTTTTTGAATAATTTTATGAAATCATAGATCTACGTGATCGTTAATAAATACGTAAATTGTAAACATAAATTTTTGATAGAATTACCACAGTAAGAATATCACTTGAATAAGGATCAAGTAAAAAACCAAACATCCTGAAAATACTTTAACAGAAGATGGGGTATGAGAACGGCCCCGAAACATCACATCTGGTTGACGTGGTTCCCGGAGGGAGTCCTGAGACGTTTTTATACCTTTGACACACCGAAAAAGCCTCCATTATTACATCCTGAAAAAAGTCGAAACGTTAGTCACCGCAAGGTTGGGATCTATTAAAATGAGAAAACCTGCAGAGTTCGTAGAGTACATAAAAAAAAAATAGGATTAACTAGGTGGCTCGTGCGAATTTCGGGAATAATATACAGTGAAGAGCGAGTGTTTTTTAAATAGGATCAAAGAAGAAATTTTTTCACTTGTAGCAATTGTTTATTTGTCAACTGAAATAGGTACGTAGCAAAACACTCACAACGTCTTGTTACTTATTTCATTGCACTTTTCTTCTTGACTACAAGTGCTTACTCAATAAGTCACTTCAAACACGTTTTTATTAATAACAGAGATATACGAGCGCCGTTAATCGAGCCACTTCATTAAATCTTAAGATATATTCCAGCCGGACATCTTGCAAGTCTGCTATTCTCTTTCATCAGTTTCGTTCTCTCGTTGTCTTACCGTTACTCCTTGCTAATTCCTAAACATCAGCATGCGAATTTCTGTGTCAATCAGTACCATTGCTTCAATATAATTCATTCTTAGCTATGTTCGATACTTATTGTCTTTACATCAATAACACATTTACAGTTATATTAACGGTCATCTGCCCTTCTATGTATGTCCGTCACGAATACTTATGGTGACTGTACTCGCACGACTAGCGTTCTAACTGCAACGCGCTACTCCCTCTCTCTGTTATCTGTAAAGAAACAGGGAGGGGAGAAGGACCGGTATATGTCTCTTACTCAGCTTTGGTCTTCATCCTGCGTTCTCCTTCACTGCCACTTTAATACTTTCAGTAACTTCGTAAGAACTTTAAAGAAAAAAAACCTTTATTCTTCTTGATTCCTATCGCGTGGCGGTAATTCAGGAATGCATACATCACTTGCTCTCAGTTTCAGAAATCCACATTGCACGAATATATTTCTCAGATTTCCACCATTCCTGTCCGTGCAGTCACGCCATGTTCACACCTCTGCTTCACACCTCTGCTGTACACTCCCGCACCCTTTCCTCGCGTCTACAGTGTTACCAACTTAAAACTTTTCAGGAAAAATTATTTATGTAATATTAATATAAAAAACTTCTATAAATACAAGAAAAGGAAGAACAGGAGAGAGATAACCTTGCTTCCTCACAACAACAAAAAACGATAGTTTGACATTCTATTCAGGAGTTTAGTTGTGAGATTCACGGAAAACTGCTGAAAAATAAAATCACAAATGCGAAACCGAAAATTGTACAACAATTCACCTGTTAGACATTTTAAGAACCTAGCCACCTCGTCTGTCCGCTTATCAACAGACTTCACAGATAGTGAATGTCTTTAACTATCCATTTATTATACGCAATAGGTCATTAATTGGCCATTTCTTCAGCAGTTTCTAGTTAAAATAATAATTATTATGTAATGCAACTGCCAATGTAACTGTTGTTCGGATTTCTTTTGTTAAGAAGCATTTCGTCTTAAGTGGAGCTATCGTCAGCAATCCAATGTTTTCTTGAATATGTTTGAACTTTCTTATAGTTTCTATACATGAATTTATTTTTTAATAGGTATTGCACTCTACTTACGTTTACTCGTTCAAATGCCTTCCTGTACCTTGCTTCCATCCTCTCCCAGGCAGACTAAACTCTACAAACTGTAAGGCCTGAAAACAAATTGGAGGCTAACCATGTCAAAACCAATAAAATGCCAACAAAAGTTCTATTGGAGTATTTATTAAATATTAATTATTATTTGGATCAATTTATCCATTATTCTCATTAGTAACGCTATTTTCTTGTAATTTTGAAATACTATCTGTAAAGCTTTCAAAACTAAATTAAACCAGTCAAATACCAAACAGAATTTAAATACCCCATGTTGTAACATACCAAACTCAAGCAGCATGTAAGTACCTTTCCCACCATAGAACGGTCTAGGCACCATAACAATTCAATTATCTTTCCAAGTAATCTGAAAATACGCTGTAGCACTCATGGGTCATTTAAACGTGATATTAGCTATGATCCGTAAGCTTCACTGAGACATCTATTTCGAGGCGAAGTTTCACAAATACACCGCCAATACGAAAACATTCTGTCAAGGAAGATTTACTAAAAGCGAAAAAACAAACTCTTAGTAATATCGCTTCCTTAACCACTGAAGTCGGCCTGAACATTTTATTAATCCTTGGGAGACCAAACATATTGAAACATGTACCTTTCTCTTTTATTTTTTTCTAAATTCAGAGGTCAGGTTTATTGACAAGGAAAAGCGACAAAACGACGATGACCTGCATGAAGGAACTATCCTGGCATTCGTCTCATTACGGGAATCTATACAAATCCGAAATACGATGGCATACACTAGTAATATTCTACCGAATATTGTAGCCGAGTGATATCGGTTAACAACGAGGTTCGGTAAACCTACACCTCATTATATTCACAAGTTCTGGAAGGTTTCTTGTGTATTATATGAATAATTTTATTTGCCTCCTTCTGTCAATATTTCGGCTATCGCGCCATTAATTAGGAAATAATATGCAATTTTTCGCAAGGTTTTCGTCATATCTGTGACAATCGATGAAGGCTGTCCCGTAATCGCATACTGGAATCTGCTGTGAGTGATTGTCATCTGCTATATCCGAGCGACCGGGTTGTAATAATAAAGGCGGTTTCTATCCTTATCAGAGTTTCTACGCTCGTCCATCAAAATCATATTCTACCGCGCGCAGTTCCTTTCTTTATGGAGTCATGCGTAAAGAGATTTAGTACACTGTTCCTTTGGATGTAACCTCTATTCACACTGTTAGACAGAGCTGCAACATGGAGTGCAAGTGCGGGATTTACCTGCCAATAGCAGGTATTCAGCCCTCGAAACTGAAATATGTCGAGCGCAGAGTTGGGCTCGCGGAACGCAGAATAGCTGCGAGATTCCAATATGCCGCAATCTGCTTTGAAGCAGCAATCTCGTCCTTCACATACCCGCATCACACAAGTGCAAACAAGCGTGGGCTCTGCTGTAACAGGCGCGCTGCGAACTGTGCTAGGCTTAACGCCGTATATAGCACTGTACACCGTGTACCTGGTGATAAACATATGGATTTGTAGGGCACCTACACACACGATTCGAATAAGGCCTTTAGAAACAGGATGTTCTATTCAATAAGCAAATCTTGGTTACCACCTGAAATAACGTTCACAATTCAACCATAGCCTTAAATATCTCTCACCGAGCTTGGTGGTGTAACGGATAGCGTTCTGGCCTCGCATTCGGCAGGACGGCGCGGCGGTTCGAATCCCCGTCCGGGCATCCAGATCTGGGTTTTCCATGGTTTCCCAAATCACTCCAGGCAAATGCCTGGATGCTTCCTTCAAAAGGCCATGGCCAAATTCCTTCCGATTCCTTGCCCCCCATCCTTTCTCGTCTCTAAAGACATCACTGTTATAGAGCCGTTAAGCAGATAAAAGAAAAATATCTCAAGCTGTATGCTGTGATGCCGCCATATTTTCTCTTTAAAGAACGTAAATGGGTTTCTGTAATCAGTTATGAAACGCAATACAATGTGAGACGTAAGAGTTTAGCACATTCATAAACAACGCTACTCAGAATGAAGTTATTTCATTTAAAATTATCACTATTTTGAATTTTCTCAAGGTGGTTTGTCGCACAGTTTATACGGTTCAATTTACAGGGGCACAAGACCACAGTACACAGCACCATCTGATTACGATATTTCGTTCCTTTTTTCCTAATATAAAGACCTATTCTCATCTGACTGGAGATCGAAAGGTCCGCGGTTCGAATCCTTGTTTCGGCGGGGATTTTTATATGTCCTTAATCCAAACTACACCTCTGGCACAGCTTGCTGTGTAATGTGAAGTACACCAGAACGCTTCCGTGGTTCGGATTTCACGTTAAACTGTAGGTCCCCTCTCATCCTAACAACCCTAGCTGCAACACTGATGTGTACACATCCAGAGCAAATTCAAGACAAACGAACATACACAAAAAAACATATTCTATTGTCGGCCCCTCTACCCTTCCCCGTACCCCCCCCCCCCCACCCTACCGCAATTTTTATCAGAAAAAGATTGTATAAGACAGCGTCACTGGTGAAACGGTGAATCATTAATATAAGTGATTTATTTTTTACCTCACAGACGAGTCACTGAACTCTCTGCCTTCAGTAATTACAAATTATTGTTAATCAGTATTCACTTCAACAAGAATTCAAGTGCGTTTAGATTATTACCATTTTCAGGTTGTGTTGCCATGGTGATATATTTATTTAACTGTTTATTAAAAATTCTGATTCTCTACCTTCTGGACAAATTCTATATAGCATAATTCAATTTAAAATACGTGATATGTGCCGTACATCCCTTGAGATCTTACGTCTGAACTGATAGTTAACACAGATTTATTCGTAATAACATTTAGGGATTACATACAGTTGACGTAATACCTTATATTTTTATATTTAGGCTTTAAGCTTTGCAACATCGACGATGTTAGAGAAAGCGGTAGAACGGCGCGCCTCCTCTGGAATAACAGTCTCTAGCGCTACCATTCACGCACCGGGTTTGGTGATATCTTAAACATAATGATGTGATTGATACAAGCCTAAACATAGCATCAGATATATTTAAGTACCGTTGGATAAAGTCACGTATCCACGGGCTCTTTAATCTATTTTGTCACCCACCGAAGAATCTTTTCCGCTTAGATTATATACGCTGTTCGGAATTTTCTGTCTTATTTAAGAAGACCATTCATTGTTTATGTATTTAGGATGATATACTGAAGGATCCGGTTCAAATCATGATTAATTTTCAGAGATATAGATTTTTGACTACTACGATTCCTTTTTAAGTCTGCTAAACATCGAATCCTAAACTTGTCTTCCAATTACGTCACTGTTGAAGAAACGTTAGAACCAACGAATTCTCCGAATTTCGCAACAACGACGTATGGTGGTTTTTATACTCTTCGTATTATTATTATAAGAGCAGTGGGTGACTCTGGCTGCGTGGAGTGAGTCATCACTGTCGGTCCGTTTAGCAGAGGAGCTCACATTGGTCGGCTCTGTAAATGAAGCCCGGCGCCTGATTATCGGCAAACTGTGACCGTAGCCGAGGAGCAAACACTGGCCACCCCACGGCGGAGCGGAGCTGAGCGTGGCTTACTAGCCAGGCAGGGAGGGGGGAGCAGCAAACACCCTCCTACTCACCTCTGCGCTGGGTCAAATTTCGCTCACTTCACCCTGCGACAAAACGAGAGCTTAAAAGTTTTCTCGCCTTACATACTTTTTCCAGAAAATTAGTCATCGAGTTGTAAATGTTCCGGTAATATATTCTTAACTGGGATAATTTTTTTATGTGGTATAATTGTGATTATTTCACCGTTATAAAATATTGCATCAAATATAAATTTAGGACGAGAACAAAATTAATGTATATCGCATATATGACTACGCATTCAGTCTACATATATATCGTCATTCTATAATGAATATACTGAAGAATCATTAAAAATTACATTTCTTTAGTCTACGATAAAACGTAAAAGGTAAAGGAAGTTGGTTTTCACAGCATTCAAGCCGTATTCCGGCAAGGTTAGGGGATGTAGAGCTCCACAATGCTATTTCCTGATCGTAGACACTAGATTTTTTTTTTTTTTACTTTTTTAACTGCTTAACGTCTCTTAACAGCGAGGTCTTTGGAGACGGGAAAGGATGGGGGGTAAGGAATGGGAAGGAATTCGGCAATGGCCTTTTGAAGGAAGCATCCCGGCATTTGCCTGGAGTGATTTGGGAAACCATGGAAAGCCCAAATCTCGATGCCCAGACGGGGATTCGAACCACCATCCTCCGGAATGCAAGGCCAGAACGCTAACCGTTACACCACCACGCTCGGTGTGTAGGCTTTAGAGTGGACGTGCCGTGGTCAGTGACACGGTCCGGTCATTTTTCTTTACCTTCCCGAGGTGTTACCCTCAACGGTTCTCATTGGATAGCAGACTGAGGGCTCTGGAGGGCATTGCCGGACGTTTAGCTTCGAGGAAACTCTAGGATAAAACATATTTTTATTTTTATGTTTCTCAAATAAAAAAATAAACAAAAAATTAAAGGATTAAACATACTAATTGTTTCGGTTATTTTCCTTTGGTTATTTTCAAGTGAAACTGTTTCTGTACCAGACTTTTCCAGAACCTCACTATATGTAAGCAATATGAGAAGGAAGGGCTTGCTTCTGAGTTTTCACGTTACTTTAGCAACCTCGCCGATGTTTTAACACCGTCAAGTTCGAATCATAACTGTAGAACTACAGAGTTATCTTCACATGATTTAGCTACTGATCCATAAGCAAATATTTTTTTTTAATCTGGCTGTTAATGTCAACTGGATTCCACAGGAAACTAAAATCTAAGGATTCCTCGTATAAAACTGTGAGACATAGTAGTTAGTTTGTTGAATCATACAAGTGAGTATCAAAAATTATAAAGTTGTGCTTACGATGGATATCACAATAACGTTAACGAAATCCCTTATGAGCTACGACAATCATTAATAGGGAAAAAATGTGCTATATAAAACTTCTTCCGCCCACAGATATTTCTTCTGTATGGTCTTGGGAGGTTTAAGAGTACTGGCGTACTGGCGTACTTCTTTGTTCACTAGATCTTGGTTTGCGATACTACACCAGCATGTCACAAGTTTCGTCTGGTGCCCATCTCCGGTTTACTGCCGTGATGCACTCAACGTGGATGATAGCGTGTAGCACGGAGTTCATGTCGAAAACTGTAGTCTTGCAGAGTTAACATATGGTGGAACATTCGATGACACAGCTGGACTGTAAGCCGTCATATCGTGAGGTACGAATTTATGATAACAGCAACAAATATTGCTGGGTGTAAAAAAACATCTTATATTTAAATTGAAAGTGAATAATTCTTGTGTCACAGATTTATTTTGAATAGAAGTCATATCTTTGAAACCAGAGAGTAATGTTGGTAGCGGTGACACAGCAGAGCAGATACTTTGACGTTCGGTTGCAGAGAAATATCGTAGTGAATAGTAATATGAATCTGTCAGAAGGTATAATTAAAATGTTAAAATGATTAGACAAACAAGAAGAAAAATTAATTTGACTGTACAAAAAGTATTACGTAATAATTCACTATACTATTTAAATGATAGAAGGAATGTGAATAAACATAAGTGGTTATTTATTTATAACGACAAGTTTATATTAGCTTCATTCACGTAACTTTATTTTGGATTATCGTAATTGTAAGGTCACATGGGTCACATCACAGTGAACTTGGCATTTTGAGTGGATCTACTTTTAACTGTCATCCTTCCAACCACAACTTGACCCTTGACCCGATGAAGAGAAACTGGTGTTATATTGAAAATATTGGTCGAAAAATCGAATCTACGGAACAATATTACTAAAAGAATAGAACGGATGGTTTAATACTTGTTGATGTGATTAATTTGTGTAGGGTGTAAATGTGAAGGAGGTATTGAACATATAAACGTGTGACGCTGGTATGTTGTAAGGCGTGTATTGAGATAAAGCGAATATAACAGGATATGAACGAATAAGAGATTGACGAGAAACGTTCTAGACAAGTCCGTTCGTGACAGATTTTGGAATAGAGGATAACACACATATTACAAAAACAACAGGGTACTCTACTGGACCCAATCCGTAGTTTGATAGGCATTGCACTTATTATGCTACGTTTTATTGTAGTGAGAGAAATATCAAGCAAGTTGAAAAGTATCCGTGTTGAAACTGAGGTAAGCAGATATAAAGTTTTAACAATAGGGTGTTGTTTTTATAACCTTCAATTTGAAGAGGTAAAATATTTACAACTTCTACTCCGTATAATCAAACGTTGTTGAATTTGATGGAGCAGCCACGTCAGCTTACTCGTTTCAAAGGACTGGCTTAACAACAATCACTGGTGAGATCCTCATGGTGATTGTAAGGCAATAAAAGTTTCACCTCAGTGAAGGTTGGTGTATTTTCTTCTGCCGGCTGTGTCTGTGTGTGCCCTTTGAACTGGTAATTCCGCCTGCGCACAACCTCGTCAGGAAGGAGAGGAAAGGGAGTGAGGGGAGGCACAAAGCATCGCTTGGATGCATTGATCACCCGCCGACAACCTGCTGCTGCTTTTCTGCTCTCAAAGGACCGTCGTTCTTCCTGCCCTGTCTAACATGCTGTTAAGTAGAGTCACGCCGAATTCTGACTCTCATTCACGCTCTCTATCTACACTAATATTTTTTTTATTTTTTTATTTTTTATTAATGGCCTTTGGCAGCTGAGGCCATAGGGCCAGCACAATGTGATTATTACTATAGCTACCAGTGAATCAGTCGTCATCCAGTGTTTATATATTGTATCTTGTAATTATCGGCACCACAGGACGGACAGGACATTCACACAGACACACAACACTTAACACCCATGCCCGTGTCCGGATTCGAACAGGCAACCTTCGGCACGCGGAGCTAGCACTCTAGCCCCTACGCTGCCGAGGCCGGCTACACTAATATTACAAATACTTAAGTCCCTCTGTCTGTGTTTACGTTTGCACGGCTAAACAGTTTGTGATAATATTTGACAAGAAAATACTATGTGACAATAGGAAGGACACAGGATACTTCGTTGTGGATAAATAACATATTTTGTCATGAAATTTTGAATACTAACAGAGGGTTGTCAAACAACGTATGTCTGTAGAGTGTTAAATTGCTTGCTTAGGCTTTTTTTCTCTGGTAGTCAGTACTTGTACGATCTTTGCATCAATTTTATGTACAGATATCTGGATGTTGTGGATCATTTTCCTCAATTGCTGATAATATTAATAAATAAATTACGCCAAAGCAATTGACTTTTTTGTGTTTATTTGTCTCCCGTACGCGTTTCACTTCTTTTGCAGAAGCATCTTCAGCGGGTTTTTTTCTGCTAATTATGTACAAAAGTTGTAATCAGGTTATGTTTGTGGTTTGTACAGTGGAATGAATTATTATCTAACTTATAATCTACTTACATTTTGTGGTCTATTGTATTTCTTTTAGCACCACTCTCAGCATCAGTGCTTTTGCATTAACGGTGGGAAGTGTCTTCATGTTTGAGATTCACAACACTACACTTCCCACCGTTAATGCAAAAGCACTGATGCTGAGAATGGAGCTAAAAGAAATACAATAGACCACAAAATGTAAGTAGATTATAAGTTAGATAATAATTCATTCCACTATACAAACCACAAACATAACCTGATTACAACTTTTGTACATAATTAACAGAAAAAACCAGCTGAAGATCCTTCTGCAAAAGAAGTGAAACGCGTACGGGAGACAAATAAACACAAAAAATTCAATTGCTTTGGCGTAATTTATTTATTAAAATTTATGTACAGACATCACGACTATGTCGCGCCTGTATATAACACAATCCAAGCTCAACATAAAGATTGATCATGACTGAAATGACGATGTGTCGATTCCTCTAATCCAAATAATTCCAACATACCTACCATTCCATTTTAAAATACTACAGTTCCAATTAACATTATCCTTTGCGATGACTACCAACAAAGCCCAGGAACGGATATTGAAAGTAGCAGAAGTACACGTAGAAAAGACGTATTTTCCAATGTGTAGCTAGTCCAACCCGTAAATGCTATATATCTTGGCAAAGTTCAGCAAAACGGAAAACTTTGTTTACAAAACAGTATTAACACAAGATGTCACCACATAGTGACAATGTTAAACCGTAAACAAAAATCTGCCGGAGGAACTGTGGTGGGCAATGTCCCACAGTTAACCTCCCCTCCTCTCCCTAGTTTGTTGCTACATTTAAACATGTTGCAAATTGGTTCTCCTCATGAGAGAGGTTCAATGGTAGAATATTATGATGATGGCTCAAATTATCCCAGCTACATATTTTTTGGGACAATTTTTACGTAGCTTACAGCTATCTACCCAATTCTAGCAGTAAAATTCTAAGTACACGCATATTAAGTCGCGAGTGAAAGCTAGTCCCAACGGATTCAGCTGTTCTCGAGATGTTACAAAGGCTCAACGCAGGTTCACCAACCCAGTGGTCGAGTTTCAACTACTGGGAAGTATTGTTATTAGTCAACACCGCTCATGGTCAGAATGGCTGCCCAAGCATTCCGCACTCATCTCTGAGGAAGCATACCACACACGGGCGAGTGAAAGAGTAACGAATACTATGACTAAAAGCTTGCTCCTATTAAAAATCTTAATACATTTCCCATTGTGTCAAGCTCAAATGAATCGTGATGGGGAAAAAATTAAAATTCTAACAAACAAAGACCCTGACGAGCAAGCTACAGTACCATTCAGCCTGTCCATTTGTTTCGGAACACGTTTTTAAAGAAACCATGAAAATTTCATTAGCTGGATAACACTAGCTGAAAGTAAATTATTTAACTCGATATCAAATGTACACACTTTATCATTATTCTTGGCCACCGCTGAAAAATTCTATCACTCTTATTTTGCAAAATCCTACATCAATGTCATCCTAAGAAACAGTAACGCAATACTGGCTCGTCAGAATTGTGTTACTGTTTCCTAGGATGACATTGATGTAGGATTGTGCAAGATAAGAGTGATAGAATTTTTCAGCGGCGGCCAAGAATAATGATAAAGTGTGTACCTCGTAGAGCAATCTGGAATATGGTACACGTAAATTTCAATTTTACGTGAACTGTAGGGAAAGATCACAGATCAAGGCAACACAGCCACTATGAACAAAGATCACCTACAGTATCTAAGGTAATATTAATTTCCTACAAACAGTTTTTTCAAACTGTATAGGTACTAACGAGTTAACATTGATAAGAGTAAGCTGAAAAATTAAGTTGCTCCATTAAATTGGCAATGTCACCAATCAATTGGGGAAAATGTTAGCAAGTTTTCAAAACCAGACTTCCTGATTTTTACTTATATTACTATCTTCTAATAATCCTCTGCAGAAAAATTTATCATCACCATCTATAGTTATAAAAGGTATTTTGATTATAAAGTACAGTATTTCACTCAACAGTAAGTCTGTTATATTTTTTTAATGTCTAGAAAGTATCACGGAAGAATATTCGAAGAAAAAAACGGCTTAAGTTTGGTGTTCTGAAACTGAGTTCAAAAGCTGTCAGTCCAATACATCTCAACTATAAATCCAATTACAAGTTTCCTTATAGACTGTTTACTTACTAATCCCCTGACAGTCTTCATTACAATTTATTACGCACGATTACACATAGTTAAGGCAGATTTTCTGGATGACTGGAAAATACTTTAAACTAATTAGTGGACACTTATTTCTTAGTTTCTGACGTCACATGAAACTAAAACATAACATGAAAAAATAAAGGCTCTCCCGATGAATCAGTGGTATAAAAGATTCTCGGACCTACCATAAATTTACCAATTGACTCACGCGTGGGAGGTACGAGAATGTTTAATACAAAACGTAACATGTTATACTCCCGCGACCAAGGGCTTATATAATTTGAAACCCCATCAGATCTAAACAACAATTTCTTCGCTAATCTCTTTCAAATAAAAATTTATACTAATTTGTACATACTTTTATTTTAAATTGTCAGCTACTCGGGGCATATGAAAATTAAATATTCACTATTTTACTACCGGAACCCTAGGATGTACTAAAAACCATATCAACATCAAATGATTATTTTTGACTCGTTCATCTAGACACATATACAAACACAATTTTTTTTCTCTGTTGCCTATTAGCAATGCTCCATACTCACATTTTTTTCAAAAATTTCTTAAATCTGTAGACTTTTCCGCCCAACAGTTTTATTATATTTAAAGGTGTTATAAGTTTCTGAAATATCTATATTTTTTTAAAAATTAGAACAGAGTTACAATTACATGGAACGCAACACAT
Organism: Vandiemenella viatica; assembly: GCA_031002005.1. NCBI lineage: Eukaryota > Metazoa > Arthropoda > Insecta > Orthoptera > Morabidae > Vandiemenella > Vandiemenella viatica. The sequence continues at coordinate 223,936,226 of JARYHS010008074.1, read as the reverse complement.
GCGATGTTCGACCCTAAAATACACCAGTAAACAAAATTAAACAGATATCAAATAATTCCTCAAGGTTCATTCATTTCCTTCTCTTAAGTACGTATATTGGCGCCAACGTCTGTTTTTAGGAACTTTAGTACGAAATGTTCTATTAGTAAATTAACTTTTACAGTTCTGTCCAAGAGTACACTCGCCATAGACAGTAAACTGACACAACTAGAAATTTTTGTTGAAAACTGGCACGAGAAGATCTCTGCTGTAGTTTTCTCATTTCAAATTGTGCGAAAAACGCGTCATCATTTGAGCTCTCACGGTTTTTTTTAGTATCATTCATCTGTATACTTGTGGCCACTGATTGCGTCGGCGAAGGCGCTGCTTTTTATGGCTACGCCCGGACGTGTGAGGAGATGAGCGGTGGCGTTGAATGTCACATCAGACGCGCTGTCGGCAGCGTGTCGCAGAGTGTGACCCCACACACTGAAGGAGTGCTTCCAAGGCCTCTGCATTCACCCTCACATGGTCTATTTCTCCTTGCAGACTCTCTTGATGAGAAAAGGCGCATACACAGAACACACAAATACTGGTGCAGTTGATGACTGGAGGTTGCTTGTAGGTGTAGATCAGTTTACGTAGATTACTGATAAATTAGCAATCAGCTTTAGTTTTTATGAATACATACAGGAAATGAAATGTGTCTAGTTTTTTTTTTTTTTTTTTTTTTTTTTAACTGCTTAACGTCTCTTAACAGCGAGGTCTTTTGAGACGGGAAAGGATGGGGGAATGGTAAGGAATTCGCCCATGGCCTTTTGTTGGAAGCATCCCGACATTTGCCTGGAGTGATTTGGGAAACCATGGATAGCCCAAATCTGGATGCCCGGACGGGGATTCGAACCGCCATCCTACCGAATTCGAGGCCAGAACGCTAACCGTTACACCACCACACTCGGTGAAATGTGTTTTGGTGGAAGGAGTTGTACCGAGATGGTGGTGTAATGGTTAGCGTTCTCACCTCGCATTCGGGAGGACGCCGTCCATGGTTTCCCAAATCAATCCAGGCAAATGCCGGGATGCTTTCATACAAAAGGCCATGGCCGAATTCCTTCCCATTCCTTACCCCCCCCTCCCTCATCCTTTCCCGTCTGTAAAGACCTCGCCGATAAGAGACGTTAAGCAGTTAAAAAAAAAAGAAGGAGTTGTGTCGTAGAAACTTTTTCATCCATGTCAGCTTACTGCAAAAATCTCATAGAAGCAACGAAACATAAGTCTACATTCAAATCATCATATTTCAGTTACTTTTTCCGAAATCATCCATCGAGAATTTAGCCACAACCGGTCCAATAGCTATAACAAAACCATCCGCCTATTCGTAGTACTTACTGCTAAAAGAAAATTCATTGAAGCCATTACGTTACTGGATTATGTTTTCAATTCAGCGTCAGATTTCTCACTAATTAACTTTAGAGAATCCTTGTGAGCAGAAATGCAGCTCGTGAATACTTTATTCAATAAGGATCAGGGGTCCAGATTAGTAACATCTGAGCTCCTGCTCTAGACGTGATTAAGATGCAGCGGCGTTTGATAATTACTACTAAGACGCGCTCTCGTTTAGCGTAGTGAATCTGGAACCAGAATTAAATGCTCAGCACTAGGAACAGCACCTCTGCGACGTTATCTGACAGCAACTCCTGGCTGTTACTATAAAAGCAGTGTGAATGGGGTCAAAGTCATTCCTCAGACTAACCTGAAGAAATGTCGTTTAATTTCAATTAAGTTAGGGCCTACTCATAAAATCTCCTGAAAAGTGTGTAAATATTGGCAGCTGATTGCTAAAATTTCATTCATCACTCCTCGCTAATACTCTCCTACACACATTTAACACCGTTATGTGATCCTCTTTACTTTTCAGTGTTTATATGTTGTTGAAAGTGCACAAACTTACATATCCTTGTTTAATTTCACTACAGTGTCATGCAATTACGATGTAGTAATCGCTTGTATTTCTCCTTTGCTTATCTCGTTAATTTTTATTTTTCTCATCCATCGAAGCTTCCACAGACGATTTTATTTTATCCTAGTTCCATTTACGAACAGGGTACACTCAATTTGCTTCAGCGAACAGTAACTCCGCATTCAGCAGTCGTTGTGAAGTGAGGAGGAATTTCTCTTGACTATTGCATCCTTGTTTCCATATTATTCTTGTTGGTAATGATTAAAACAGCGATAAAACTCGATTTCTTAAGGTATGCTGACAACCACCGATGTTTTCATCGGGATAAAAGCAGCTCTAAGTAAATTGTATAGAACTGACATAATATATCAAGTAATAGTCGTAATACACAATCTTATAATAGTCAGAGTCCTGCCGACTTTTGCACAAAGGACTGTACAAAAAAAGACAAAATTTAATTAATTTATCTTATTATTTCATTCCAGTGGTGTATCTCTATAAAAAATACAGAAATTCTAGTCACTTTGTTGACAAATACTGTTTAACACAGTCAGTTTATTCATATAAACCAGACACTCTCCCGGATGGCCGTCAGTCAAGAAAAGTACTTTCCTTTATCCCAAGATTTCAGGTTATTAGAGTATGGAGCACATTTGAACACTAATTAATATATATCAGTACACTGTTCACTATTCATGTTAGTACTGTAATACCGCGCTCACACACCACACGACTGACATCGTCCGTCTCAGCGCAGGGGCGCCAACCATCGCACACATAACAGTACAAGGTATTTGTTTTGTCAGTGTTATTCATGTCTTTTTTTTTAATTTTAATATATCGATGGACGAAAGTGCTGATACGTTTGTGTACAGAGTGCTACATGAATTATCGAGATTATTAAAGGATAATTTTCTTAATACACGCTCAAAATTCTTATTATTATCCAAAGGTACGCTACAACAAAGCCGTTGTTTTATTGACTGTCATAAGATTTGTTTTCTTTAGTAAATAAGTGGGCGTGGTGCTCCGGCGGTGGGGTCCGGTTTAGCCGGGCACTTCGTAACTCCAGTGGCCGCCAATGGGTCTGAGCAGAGACAAATACTGCCGGCGTCTCTGCAGTAATGACCCGCCTCTATCTGCCTCACATCGATCTCTCACCTCTACTCGAGACGCAGAAGTCTGGGGCTGGTCCTAGGCATCTAGTGCAATATTGAGGAGACAGCTACATCTAACCTAGCCAGCGGCACCATCTAGTATCCTGACTGTAATCGCTGGGCTAATAAAACTTAAAGGTGGCATCACCATAAGTATGAATGACTACTCAGAACTTCATCAGTTACAGAATATGAGTACATTAGAAACAGGTTCATAAAAGCAGAAATACTCCTTTTATTGAAGAATTAGAAGATAAAATGAAATGGTTGAATACGCCATCAGTGGATGGATGGATGAATTTAGCTTCCGGTTCTTTTTTTTCAGAACTTGTCCTCCATCTTGCAGTCCGGTATCACAAATCAAGGTAAAATGTTTCAAATGTAAACGGTCTTATGTTGCACTACAGACCATTAAAAAATTATACATATGTTTTTTACTTGAAATTTAGTTACCGTAAGATAAAAACACACATCACGTTATGAAGAATTAAATATGTCAACATGTATCTAAATCATTAATATATTCGATTGACTGGTTGTTAAGAATTTTTTTTACCTTTACTTCGCTTTCCTTCCTCTACAGTGCGGCAGAAGTTTTGCCTGTGGACACATATTTTTTTTAAGCACATGGCTTTACCACTCGTCGACGTCGTGATCATCAGAGGTGGCATAGTTAAAAGACAAGGAATGGGAAGGAATTTGGCCATGACCTTTGGTAGGAACAATCCCTTCATTCGACTGAGTTGATATAGGATGTCCATACAAAAACTAAATCTAAGTGGACACACTCGGATTCGAACTTACGTCCCCTAAAATGCGAATCTAAAGTGTTGCCACTCAGCAAATTCACTGGGTGTTGGCACCGCAGTGGCTCCAATGAGATTCTACACTACCACTACAGTATAATTAATCACTTTTTCTTATTCCGTTCAGGTAAATCCAGTCTTTCTGGAATGTTAAAGCAGATGTCGTTTCTGTGATGCAAGGCATATGTCGTGGTTTTGTTGATAAGATTTTCTCGTCATTCTGTCCTCAGAAAGATGTTAAGTAAATACCATACCATACCTTTTTCAGGCATCATTGGAGTGTTTATTGAGTGAATCCTACAAACTTTCATAGCAGTAGGAAGTTTACTATTATTTTATTTTTTTATTAACTTACATGGCTTGTATCTTTTGAAATTGATGAGAAGCAATGTGGGCTGGAATAGAGAGCCGGTTTTATTTTACCTGCTGTATAGTGTAGTAGAGTTGGTTATTTATGATATTATCAAGAGTGCTTTTTAGCCGCCCTGGTTCACACTACTCTCCCGGGAAGTGCACTAATCCCATCACCGACGCTCGCTGCATAGAGGCAACAGAACGCGCCTTTGTATCATATAGCTTTACAGAACCTAGCGGCTTGTCTTTATCTCAACGCCAGCTGTTATAAGTCGTTCCTTGAACGATAACGTTCTTTCAAGCGCGATGGCGGATTTCTAGGATACCTGTTGTCTGTACGAAATTTATTTCTGAAGTTTACTTTACTTCACTAGTAAGCTAGAAACAGCATGTGTCTGTAGTAGTTGTACTAGTCTGAAGCATCCATTTGCGATAATATTATCTTAACACATACCTATCATTTCATAAGATGTTGCGGTTCGTGTTTTTGGCATAGGTATTCGTGAACGAAATTATCCTAGAACTAAGCCATTTTTTAGCTTCTGTTTATTGCTAATTTAACTTCTTGTAAGGAAGTGGGATATTCGATGTGTGAGCATATCATTGATAATATTAATAATAGTGTAACGGTTAGCGTTCTGGCCTCGCATTCGGGAGGACGGCTGTTCGAATCCCCGTCCGGGCATCCAGATTTGGGTTTTCCATGAATTTCCCAAAACACTCCAGGTGAATGCCGGGAAGCTTCCTTCAAAAGGCCATGGCCGAATTCCATCCCATTCCTTGCCCCCCATCCTTTCCCGTCTCTAAAGACCTCGCTTTAAGAGACGTTAAGAAGTAAAAAAAAAAAAAGATAATAGTAACAGTTTTCTTTAAAGCTATCGCTTACATTAGAAATGTTGCTACCATTGCGATATAATCTGTATAGGGTTAATGCTCTGTGGTCTGGATTTCCAATAGATGCTGCTAGATTGTAAAAAGAATTCGACCAACGGGTGACTGACCCATATCACATTATCAAATGCTGATTCAGTGCTGATCGCAATGGACTTTACCGATGCTGTTGATTCTTATGGTCGATCACTGATTGACTAGGCTACATACTCAATGTCTCGAAGTGTGTATACCACAGACCTGGCAGTATTTTCTAGAACTCGATGTCCTTGTTTGTTTTAATTTAAAAATTTAGTTTCACACGACTCAAAACGCTACAGAACTATGTTCATCCATCTGCAACATTGACTGGATATAAGCATTGGTACATATATTTGATAATAGATTTAAGATTCAACTAAATATCTGGTCGTGTGTGGTAAATATGGAACTAGAATAATACTATGGAGTCAGCGCCACGCTGCAGCTATTGTTTACCTTCTCGTGCAATTTCCTCCACGATACTTGTTTGATAGCAGGCATAGTGGGCCTGGGCACTCGTTCCGGACGTTCAGCTTCGAGGAAAATTCGTCGTCTTCATCGGGGATGGAACCTACATCGCTGGGGCTGTAGACATACGCTCTATTAACACGTTCAGTGCTGAGGACGTCTTCGGCCGTCCGCTAGGGAGCATCCCAGTGACGGTGGACGGCTCGAGACGTCCTTTCCCTATGGGATTGTATAGAAGGTTGGTGATTCCAGTACCTGGCCTACGAGCTCGCCCTTTCTCTCAGCCATTCATTAAAGTCTTACCTTTCACCGAGTAAAGATCGTTTTCAAATCGGACAACTGGTGTGTTTTTAATAATTTTTCAAACTTGGTGTTCTTCTTTCCTATACGCCGCCTTCCCACGTCCCTCTTCTTCCTCTCCATCATGTTCCCCACGTCCTATTCCTTCCTCTCAATCGCCTTCTCCACAATCGCCACGTGAGCCAATATATTTCCCAAAATGATACGACATTCCTGTTGGAAAGACGAGAGCCCCACAAAAGAAATGTCGACAATGTTCGAAAAATAAACTGAGGAAAGATACCGCCTATTATTGTCTTGTCTGCCCGGAAAATCCTCCTTTTTGTCGGGAGCAATGCTTTGAATTTTTCATTTTATTTACGTCCTAATTTATCAATTTATATTTTCCAAGACTCAATGATTAAATATTATTTTTGTGACGTAACTAAATTTAAACATATACAGGGTGTTACAAAAAGGTACGGCCAAACTTTCATGAAACATTCCTCACACACAAACAAAGAATATATGTTATGTGTACATGTGTCCGGAAACGCTTACTTTCCATGTTAGAGCTCATTTTATTACTTCTCTTCAAATCACATTAAACATGGAATGGAAACACACAGCAACAGAACGTACCAGCGTGACTTCAAACACTTTGTTACAGGAAATGTTCAAAATGTCCTCCGTTAGCGAGGATACATGCATCCACCCTCCGTTGCATGGAATCCCTGATGCGCTGATGCAGCCCTGGAGAATGGCGTATTGTATCACAGCCGTCCACAATACGAGCACGAAGAGTCTCAACATTTGGTACCGGGGTTGCGTAGACAAGGGCTTTCAAATACCCCCATAAATGGAAGTCAAGAGGGTTGAGGTCAGGAGAGCGTGGGGGCCATGGAATTGGTCCGCCTCTACCAATCCATCGGCCACTGAATCTGTTGTTGAGAAGCGTACGAACACGCCGACTGAAATGTGCAGGAGCTCCATCGTGCATGAACCACATGTTGTGTCGTACTTGTAAAGGCCCATCTTCTAGCAGCACAGGTAGAGTATCCCGTATGAAATCATGATAACGTGCTCCATTGAGCGTAGGTGGAAGAACATGGGGTACCTACTAACGAAACTAAAATGAGCTCTAACATGGAAAGTAAGCGTTTCCGGACACATGTCCACATAACATATTTTCTTTGTTTGTGTGTGAGAAATGTTTCCTGAAAGTTTGGCCGTACCTTTTTGTAACACCCTGTATAAATAATTAGTGTTTATGTAGTTCTATATGATTCACACGTTTTTTATTTAATAAACTTAATTTATACAATAATTACCGATTTATTGTTTCCCTAAACTCTTATTTACTATATTTAATTAGTCTAATTGTATTTTTTCAATTGAAAGTAAAAGAAACAGCATAAAAGGAAAGAAAATTAAAATCATCTGCCGTCTCAGGTAAGATGGTCAATAGCGTGACGGCGGACGTCCAGAGACGTCTGCGTTATGTGGGTTTGCATTCAGAGTTAGTCACAGACAGGTCTCTTCATATTGCCTGCAGCGTTTAATGTGTTAAGTCATCTTTTTGGTCACCTATTTCTTTGTTCTAGTACTACTACAAAAAAAAAAAATACCGCATGTTTTCCAATGTTCTGCATAATTCCTAAAAGATAATCTTCTTCATCTTCTGGTCCCTATCCGTTCTGGATGTCGGCAACCATCTTGGCTGTCTTGTCTCTGTTGGTTGATGCTCGGATTAACTCCGTACTTGTCTTGGAGGTCCATGTTCTCAGATTTTTTAACCAGGAAGTTCTTCCTCCAACAGCACTTCTCTTTCCTGGTAATTTCCCCTGGAGAACAGACTGCAGGAGTTCATAACGGCTACTATTCCTCATGATGTGGCCAAGGTACTGAAACTTCCGTGTTTTTATGGTGGTCAGTATATCCATATCTTTTTTTCATTTTGTGGAGCACTTCAGCATTTGTGGTGTGGTCTGTCCATGGTATACTCAACATTCTTCGATATAGCCACAGCGATCCTGGAAACTATCGTCCCATATCTATAACATCTGTTTGTAGTAGAGTTATGGAGCATATTATATGCTCGAACATTATGAATTTCCTAGATGAAAATAATTTGCTTACAACAAATCAACACGGATTTCGGAAGAAAAGATCATGTGAAACACAGCTGGCCCTATTTACACACGATGAAATGAAAGTTATTGATGCAGGTTCACAAGTAGATGCAATTTTTTTAGATTTTCAGAAAGCCTTTGACTCTGTGCCACACAACCGCCTTTTAGCGAAACTACGAGCGTACGGTATATCGGATCAGCTTTGCGAATGGATAAAGGATTTTCTAACTGGTCGATCGCAGTATGTCGTTGTTGAAGGGGAAAGTTCTTCTAATCTAGATGTCACATCGGGTGTACCTCAAGGAAGTGTAATAGGACCACTTCTTTTTTTAATTTTTATAAACGATCTCGGAGACAAAGTGAAAAGCCTTTTTAGATTGTTTGCTGATGATGCGGTTATTTATAGGGAAGTAAGGAATTTGGCCGATTGTTTAGCAATTCAGCGTGATCTGGATGTTATTTTGGCATGGTGCGCTGAGTGGCAACTCACACTAAATTGTAAAAAGTGTAAGACAATGAGCATAACTAACAAAAAGAATCCAATTGTTCAGAAATACGAGATAAACAGTTCAGTTATTGATGTGGTCGATTCTATGAAATATTTGGGAGTAACAGTACAAAGGAACATGAAATGGGACTTACATATTAATACGTTGGTAGGTAGAGCCAATTCTAGGCTGCGGTTCCTAGGTCGAATTTTGAAAAATTGTAATGAACAAACAAAGGAGATAGCGTACAAATCTCTTGTACGTCCACATTTGGACTATTGTTGTGCCATTTGGGATCCGTTTCGTAAGGGGCTGATTGAGAGTACAGAGAAAGTACAGAGAAGAGCCGCTCGATTCGTGACCGCTTGCTACAGTCCTTATGAAAGCGTTACGGAACTGATTAGTAAACTAGGCTGGGAGTCTCTGGTAGATAGACGACGCACGTTTCGTATAAACTTATTGGTAAACATGCGTACTCCCACTTTCACTTACGAGTGTAGTGAAATACTTCGTCCACCAACCTATTTGGGTCGGCATGACAGGAAAGATAAAATTAGAGAAATAAGGTGCCGCACTGATTCTTATATGAATTCCTTTTTTCCTCGTACCATTAGGGATTGGAATGCACAACAAAGAGATTAGGTTTGGTGCTGAGCACCCTCTGCCACCCACAGTTTTGTGATTTGCAGAGTATATATGTAGATGTAGATGTAGATGTAGATTTCAAAAGATCCTACCTTGTTTCTGATAATGTCCACGTATCAACGCCATACAGGAGGACTGAGAACACATAGCAGCGCAGGAGTCTCATATTCGTGGTAATTGATAAATTAAGATTTTAAAAAAGGTTATTCATTTTATTGAAAGTAGCCCTGGCTTTACCAATACGTGACTTTATTTCATCAGATGGATCCAATTGGCTGTTTACTGTGGTGCCAAGATACGTATACCTTGATACACATTCAATGACCTTCTGGTTAATCATAATATGGCATTGAGAGTTGTTGTTTTTGCCACAGACCATTACTTTTGTCTTATTTATTTTAATGTCAAGTATTCGTGGCTGCTTTGTGATACTCTCTATGTAAGATATTGAAGGCTTTCCTGACAGTCTGCAAAAATGACTGTGTTATCTGCGTAGCAAATGTTGTTTATCCAGCACTCCCATCTCTACATCACTCAACGTCTCCCTAAAGATATACTCTGAGTAGATATTAAATAATAAGGGGGACAGGATACAACCTTGTCTTACACCACGAAGGATTTTTACTTCATCCTAATTTTCTCCCTTTAGTCTCACAGGAGCATAATGGTTCCAGTACAGGTTAATAAAGATTATGAGAACTTTGTCATCCTAACCAATACTTTTTAAAATTTCTATCATCTTCTGATGCTTTACCCTGTCAAAAGCCTTCTTATAATCAATAAAACAAACATAGACAACACAATTTATATCTCTGCAGCGTTGAAATAGTACTTATATGCTTAACAGAGCTTCTCGTGCATTTCTGAATCCGAACTGTGTGGGTGATACATATCCTTCACAGAGCTTATATATCCTTCAGCGAATAACCTTCAGAAATAGTTTTAATGTGTGGCTCATAAGACTGATCGTTCTGTAGTCACCACATGACTTAGCTCCGGTTTTTTTTTTTTTTTTTGAAATGTAAGAGATAATAACCTTTCCATAAAAATATTCAAATACTTTGCATACTTAGTTTCTCCTACTGCTTCTATACTAAAAGGACGTATTTGGATTTTTGAATCATTTTATCAGTTACTTAATAACCAACGGATTTGACTATTTGTTGTCATCTTCATTTGACTTCTATGCGTAGATTGCAATAAAAATACTCTTTTTTTCAATCTTTTAAACTTTTTACTTTCGATTCTTTAATACTTTCCTCATTTACAGGTATCTGTCAGTGTGCGATTTTAACAAACAGACAACCTTGTAGTTGGAGATCAACCGAGTCAATCGCAGTAATAAATCAATAGGTCTCGTTTCACAGAATGTGGACTCATCAGATAAGCTAGAGAGAGAACGCGTGTTCAGATCCTCGTCAGGCCACCCGATTTCGGTTCCAGATGAATGTCTCGATGATTTCTTCACAAGATCATAGCTGTAAAGTGTAATTTTATATTAATAAAACTATCATTATATTAGTACAAAATTTACGAAATTATCTGCAATAATTTTGATTTCTAGATCTGAAAAATTTGTATATCGCTTAGTAGGGCACTATTTAATTGAAAAAAATATGTATATACTTTATTATTTGTTTTTGGATTACTCTGTTTAGTTCCAAGTAGTTGAAAATACTTTTCAATTTTTTGTAATAGTAACTGCAATGGAAACGGATAACGACGCTTTGATAGTTGTCAAGAATTTACTGTGTGGACCACAAAATATTGCTCTCACACATCCACCGAAGTCGCTCGGAATATCGCCAAATAGAACCTACGCAAATTCCATCTATCCATGACCCTTGGTCAATTTTTATAAGGAATCATATTTCTATTTGTAAGCATTTATTTCGTAAATGAAAAGTAAAATGCGACAAGAGTTTTCTCATTTAAGGTTACATGATAATCACAATTGAGAGAGTTACTAGCTTTATCAGGGAGTCAAACTCACTTGACGCACCTTATGATTTTAAATTTTTATTAAACATAGAAGCATATTCATTCAGAGTTAGTCCTCGTGTCAGGATTTCAACCATGGAATGTGTAAGCATTACAACCTGTTGAGGTGGTATCTACGTATATTTCAGAAATATCATATATGATTAACTAAATACTTGAAATCTGGTCGGGGTGGCGCAGCCAATGCTTTAGACTGCATCCGTTGCTCATTCTCTATTGTAAGATTGTGGTGCCTTCGCATCATAAAACTGATATAACCTGAATATAAATTTTTATAACGTAAAGAAACATTATTTATTCTTTCAATTGACCACTCATAACGTTGCATTCCAAGATATTAAACTACAGTATCATTACTGCATAGTTACACCATCCCGTCTTCCCATATGGATGCCCCTAAATATTTTAAAGATTATTTTCAGTCCCTGACAGCCATATTTCCTGACAGTTATTTGTATTTTGTGGCTTTTCCACAACTTTCTGCAAAGAATAATTCTAACTACCTACACGTAATGCCACAGGTTTGAGTATTTTCTCCCCCTCCACGAATATAGTATATATATTGCCGGCTTGTATCCAGCTGTGTTGGAAAATAGTCTGGTCCTGCCGAGTGCAGCAATATTTCCTGCCACCTATCTTCTGCTGCATGCGGGACATGAATAAAACATCACGATACTATTAGCTCTGATCCAATATTCACAACCATGATAAAGGGTTTCATCAACAAATTCTAATTCCGACGCCACTGGCGCAATTCCTGTTGCCTTTCAAATCTGTGTATGCATTTCAAGTCATCCATAAACATTATACATTCACTGTAGGAAACTTGATCCGATTTCCACGGCGTTTTGATGAAGGTGATCAATACAGTATTGCTATTTCCTGCTAATTGAGAAGCAATAATCTTGTACAACCAGAGAGTGGTAAAAGCTTGTTGTAGTTTTCATTTACAACGATCTACTGTTTAGGTATGGAATTCTAGAGAGAAACTGACTCATTTAAGTCATTGGTTCCATCAAAGATATTAAAGCATCACAAGCGAATTCAGTACTATGTTACTGATACGTTTTAGTTCATCGTTCCGCTGATATATATATATATTCTAATATTATCAATGCGAAAGTAACTCTGTCTTTCTGTCTCTGTTCGTTACGTTTCTTAGGCTAAGCGGTTAATCTGATCATGATGAAATTTGACAAGGAGATGCGATTTGGCATTAGGATGAACATAGGATACTTTTATGTATAAATAGTACATACTGTCATGTAATTTCGAAAAATTACCGAAACGAACATAAACCGACGGTAACGATGTATAAAACTCTGTAATACCCTACAGCATAGATGCCTGGTAGCTCAGTGGTTAACGCGCTGGTTTTCCGACGCGTGGACCTTAGGTCCCGGTTCAAATCCCGATAGAGGCAAATATTTTTAGGAATTTTTTTGATCGTATGAGCCATGCCTGGACGCTCAGTTTTTCAGATTCCATATTAAACTATAGATGTCAAATCGTACGCGGTTTAACAATGCTGAAGGTGTACACCTTTTTACGCTGTATGGATTACTCAGCCGTTGTTTGTCTTGCAGTCAGAGTGTGTGTGTGTGTGTGTGTGTGTGTGTGTGTGTGATCTGCACTAATAATATTATATATGTGAAAGTAAGTCTTTGTCTTTTTGTAAGGTTTGTCGTCTAAATGGCTATACGAATATTCATGGAATTTGACAAGGAAATACTTCATATCTGTAGGAAGGACACACGACATGAATAACAGTTTTAGTCACGATGTTTTGAGAACTTATCGAATGGTGACAAACTGACGGATGCGCGTGTTAATCCGTAATGTTGCTCAAGCTATGCTTCTCGCGCAGTCTGTTAGTGTATGATTTGTTAGTGAATTTCGTTTAGAGACAAAATGTATTTTAGTATAGATGTCAATTTGCTCTGCACTGTACCATTACTTTGTGTCTGCCTAAATATTTCTGGCACTACTTTATTTTGTATTCTTGTTTTATATGCCTTGCGTGCGTAAACCTGGCCTAAGTGGTTGCTATAGCAGAGCACGAGCAGCTAAAGTTATTAGAAAATCCATGAATGGGATGTTCATGTTTAAGATGAAAAGACCAATCTGAAATAAAGATGTCGATATTTATACCCACCCCACCCTCTTTTTCCACATCCCCGCTCCTTCGTTTGTTTTTCTGTTTGTAAATATGTTGAAAACTGTTTCTTTTTATGAGACAGATTTGACGATAGAATGATATAGTGATGGCTTTCCTATCATATTATGCCAACTTGCTGTTGTTTGGGACTAATCATAATTTAATAACAGCTTTCTATATTTCATTCTGGCAATGAAATTCGAAGTCCACGCGTACGAAATCACGGGTATCATCGTATATATATATATATATATATATATATATATATATATATGTATGTGTGTGTGTGTGTGTGTGTGTGTGTGTGTGTGTGTCTATCGAAGGACGTATACAAACCGCTTATCCGTGAACGTGACATCACTGTATGCTGGTAATGCATAAGATGGACTCGATTTGTTTTTCTGACAGCATAGAATTCATGTGTGTTATCTAGAAACAATCGACACACAACATTGTGGCAAAACATTAATTCCAATATCCGTTTATGTTTGATAGGACACTACTCCATATTATTTGTTTCAGGCTTTCACGGTACTCTCTGGAAGTGTTATAATGTAAGTGCAAATGTTCACTGCACTTCACTTGGAAATTGTCATTATAATACAGAAAAGAAAAAAAGAAAAATTGTATTCGCCATGCTATCACGTATTAGCTGCAAGTAGGGCATTCGATGAATTAATTAACATGGCTTACAGTAATTACGTAGAGAGTAATTAGTTGCTTGCTATTAGTTTATTTAATTCAACAGGATATAATGAGCGCTGTAAAGTGCTTTGCTGTGCTGCTTTCAGCTTATGCTAATGTAATAGCTATTTTTACTGACAATACTGGAAAACCCATTCAGAAATAACATTCAGAGGCATTATAAACATAAAAATTTCTATCAATTGAAAGCTTATCGTGTTTTTTCTAACGGTTTTTAAATTTAAAAACCGTATTGAACATTGCTACTTAATACTTAATATTCACCATAATGCTATTACTGTGTATAGTATTGTGTCCGTTAGGAGAGATATGGAAAGTAATTCATTTAATAGAAGAAAAATCTATTAAAATGTTAACTTTACCCTACAAATTTAAAATGGCTTTTCAGTGCCACATTTTATCTGGTATAAATCGTGTGGGGAATATTTAATGCTAATCGTATGGTTATTATTATGGTAATCGTGTTATTCTTACTAGGCATCTGGTAAAATTTATAACAGACCGTTAATTCGCATTATTCGGCCTGCTAATAAACAAGCGTTTTATCGTATACTAGATATTAATAATTAAAAATGTTTCCATTGCAATAATTGCAATTCATAAGAGATGAAATGATATCTTGTACCATCATGATTTTTAACAAGTTTCTAAAACCATATACCATTTTTCAAAATACACACCGCGCATTTTAAAACTTTTCCGGAAGCACGGCAAAAGCATTTGTATAGCACCGTTATAAAAATCAGACGACTACTCCATATGCTATTTTCTAAATTCATTCTACAATTCAACAATTTAGCATCATCGCAAATTAAAGAATAAAAGTTTTGTTAGGGATCGCGTCTTGGTTAAAGATGGGATGATCCAGTTGTTCATATAAAAATTACTTGACATTAATGTACGTGACAATTACTGTTCTGTCGAGCATCATCCTGGAACAGTAGAAAGATCTAAATCACCATTCATATCATTTACTATAGTGTCACAGTACATTCTACAAAAGTATATTTGGATTTCGCAAAATTTCATTGCTTATAAAATTACACACCTAATTTTCTTGCCGACATCTCTAAACGTTAATTAACATCTGTGATCATAAAAAGTTTAGTTTAGTAGCGCCTGAGGCTTGGCAAAGAATTTCTCCTGTCTAGAGACCTATGTTCAATGGAAGCTGACTTATGTGCAGCTGTCGCCTCGCTGAGCCGCTGCAGGTAGTGCTAGCGCCGCCTTGGCTTGTGCTGTTGCAGCGTGACTGTTGGCCCCCTAGCAGCAGCAGCAGCAGCAATGTTGATGGCGGCGTGGACGCTGTCTGTGTTGCAGGCGGCCCTCGTCATCATGCCGGTGGGAGGCCGGGTGGCGGGCAAGGTGGGGATCTTCTCCAACCTTCAGAACGGTGAGTCACTGGCTCATACAATCGCTTTCCACTTTAAGTTGAGCCAAGAGATTTAAAGATACTTCATACCATAACCTTGGTATGCGTTCGCAAACTACGGAAGAGACCAGCCTTAATTCGTGACCTTCTGAATCATATGTCGATATGAAAGAAAGGAATAATATATCCAGCTTAACATCGCCATTACATTAACCTAAATTACTTCAAACTCATAGCACAGTCCGAGTGAAATCTTTTTTGTCACTGTTATATCCCGAAAATGAATACTTGACCATTAGACGCACTAATGAATGGTGTTAACAAAAAATTGAAGTAAAATTTTGTATGAACGTGCAAAAAATTAGCATAGAGTCTTTCAAAATACCAGCTTCTCTACTGAATAGAAGAACACTTAAGTTCCCGTTTGATCCTAGTGTATGTTTATGAACCATATATTTTTCAGAAAGAAGCCAGTCTCAGCTCCATCAACTGGAAAACTCAAGGAGGAAAATTATTAAAAGAATCAACTGTATCTCATAATTATTGTTTTCTCTCATTGTTAAAGATACTTAGAACAATGGGACTAATTTTGCCGTGAAATGCAGTCAACAGCTAACAAGATTAATTTAGTTGTTACTTACCACAGTTCTGCTTTTTGTGTCTCTATAAGTTTCCAATTGGCTTGTTTCCACTAAGAATAATCGGGCGTATAGTAGTTTTTAATGATTAATCATGCTAAGGAGATAACAAAAAACAAGCTTATTTAATATAAAAGATAAAGATTAGAATTATTTATAGAAAATAAAATCGACAAAATCAGCCATAGTGACAAGTGACCGCGAACGCCAATGAGAAAGCATTACGTCATAGCGTCCCTAGCGTCACAGAAGTGGTTGACAATTGCATGTAATAGAACACCTTGCGTAGTAAATTTTTCGTTTGTAGCAACTTCTGTGTTAGTAATTTAGTTATTGTTAATTATTTGGCGAAAGAGAAGTTTAATTCATCATGGAACAAGGTTTTAGCAAAGCAACCAGTTGTAATTTGCCCAAAATTGACACCGTAGCCGTTGGAAGATTTTTCGCCTCAAACATAGACTTCTGCTCGTCGGAATTATATACAAGTGTCAAATATATATTATAAACTGAAATCAGTTTCGTAAACAATAATCTATTGCTTCGACGTACGTTTTTAAGTTAACTGATATGGTTTTGATGTTACTTTTGCGAAGTATAAGCAACTGTTAGGGAGTTCTATAATTACCGTCTGATAACGAATTCTTGTAGAACTCGACGAAACAAATCGAAAATAAAGAATAATGTTTTTTGATATCTCGCTTCGTTTTCGAGATATAGCACGTTAAAAATGAGTTATAGTTCCTTGTGCATTTGGTGACGTTGTTCGGTACTATTATTTCTGTGCCGTGTCTTAACTTTTCAGCTGCATCACGTCTAAAGTATGTTTCTTTTATATATATATATATAAACCTTTTCTAGAAAAATATATCCCCAAAAACAAGTGTGGTAAATTTTAAAGCTATGGCACTGCCAGTTTCCAGTCTGCTCTAAGCTTCATATCAGCCTAACAACATCATCTTTCAGTTACGATATCTCGAGAACCAAGAGAGATATTAAAAACAATTATTCTTTATTTTCGAATTGTTTCGTCAAGCTGCTTAAGAATCTATCATCAGATTGTGGCGCCACTTAATGATGTTTATTCTATGAAAAATAACACTAAAGAAAGATTTTAGAACATAAAACCAAAACAAACTCAACTCATACCTTATTACATTATCATTACTTGAAAAGTAGTGGTTCTGCAAAATTCATCATTTTTGCTTTGGATTTAGAAATATATTATGCACAAACACTTACAACAAAATGGTCTTCACAAAAATAGATACTTCTGTCTGCAGGTAAACTGTGAGCATCCTCCCTCCTTTCAAGTTTTAACCATTTTCTCCGTATTTTTTCATTGTTTGGAACATATATAAATAACTTATCTGGTGTTTTTATTGTTGTGCTTCTACACTTCGGCACTACACAGTACTTACAAAACGAGGAACTCATGTTTAACTAAAGAAAATCTACACCTGCCATATACGTACACGACTGTTTACATTCATATCAGACGCTATGGCGTCATCCAAGACGCCATGACAGTCTAGAGCGTTTTTGAGCTAAATTTAAATTCCCTTTTACAAATGAAAAATACATAATGTAAATGTTCGATTCTTTACAAAATAAGATATTTTTTGAGTAAAATAGATAATAAGGTGAAGTATTAACCTATTTTTCAAATTTAGTCAACTACCCAATTAAGGTCTATCTCATTTTGTTTAAGCACTGTATTGATTTAGTCTTTCACAGCAGCCAGTAATGCTACACTCACAAAAAGGCGCTTGTAACGACTGGCTATTAAGGGGTGCTGTATTAATTAATACAGTACTGTGATAGTTTTCGGCACCTCAGAAGCACAATTATTTGCTCAGTGATTAAGGTAAGAGTCAAAAAATAGTTAAAATTGAGAATTGAAAACATGAAATCAAAAGGCTAATTAATTAACTTATAAAGATTAAATACAATACCTTTAACAGATGTTCGGTTTTCCGATTAAGTCACTTCAGCTCTTCCTGGCCATAAGTCTTTTGTTATATATTCATTGTCTTTTAAAGTTTGCTGCTACCAACATCCCATCTTCCACCAACGTATATCACTTCTTGTATACTTCAGTGAACTAATAGGTTTTATGCAACTGTCAGACCCTCTATTATAAGCTGCTGGTCATTGAAGTAAAACACAGCTTGGCTTCTCTTCACTATCGGAATTAATAGATCACCGTTATGAATCGTCTACCTGTGTTCTAATGTATATAAGCTCCTTTACTATAGGAAAGATAAATTTTTCTGTGAAAAAAAAACTTTTTATTCTCAGTTGCGCAATTTGTAAACTCTATGAAGGAATAAAACCTAAATGTTATAAGAGACATTTCTTTTATGTACCTTTTTATGTAAAGCATTCATTCAATTTTCTGAAAAGTTTGATTTCCGTTTTTCGTATATTTAACGTAATTAATTCAGAAATATTAAGAAATTATTGTATCAAATATTCATAAAGTTACTAGGAAATTAGCCAAACTAATAAGTAGGTGTATAGCATACACTTCATGCTCCATTTCCCCCTCATAAGATTTTAAGCTGGACAGTAAGCTTCCAAACTGTGAATAGTCCATACAAATCGCTTTGGTAATTATTGCGAGGTGACAGAACAAACAAACAAAATTAGTCAGACACTGGTTTCTACAGATTAATATATAAAATGTAGTGCAGTTGTTTATATGTATAATCGAATCAGCTAACACTGTGCAATTTGGTATTAGATTGCCCTGACATTGATATCTGTTTTAGAAACGATGTTCTTGGATTGTTTGGAGGTTAAATGTTCATGACTACACAAAAAATAATGCTAAAACCAGGAAATTTTCGTTTCTAACGTCTTGCACACTCTCCAACATCAAACTACAAATTTTAGTAAGTTTCGTTTTTCTCCCTCTGCCAAAAAAAATACGTGTTGATTTAGGTCCATATTAAGAATATATTGGTGGAGAAATCTGACTGTCTCGCTTTTTATATTCTTTTCGCACGATGTTAATATGTACAAGTGAAGGTGCCAACTCTACGAAAGACTGTATTTTACGAGTGTCCCATCTTTCCTATTTGGTGTGACGAAGTGCCGACATTTTGCTGTTTCAGATGGTGAGTCCGCGCCGCTGCTCTCACCCTGTGTTGCAGGAGCTCTCCGCTAGAGGTCAGGCTAGCTGGCCTCCAGATAAGTTACTCCATAAATAACTCATAGCTGGGGCATAATCGCCAGTGGACTTTACTCTCTTCTAAACGTATCTCAATTTTCGTCGCGCTAAACGCCTCGCTTCTCATCATTAAAATGTATGATCTTCAGCAAACAGCTACTTCTATAACTTCTCAATTACATGATGGCTTATGCTGTCATTTCAGCTGTGCGCTGCATATTTAACAACAAAATGCTTCCGTTGTGCAATAAACTGCAGGATGAGAACTTATTAATGCTAGAAACGCTTTTAAACAAAAACATAACGCTTAAAAAGCCTAAATTTTTAATAAAGCAAGCTTTTATAATTTTTATTAGTTCCAAGAAGTACTGCAAACAAATTAAATTAATTTAAATGATTGAAATGAAATCAATTTGTAATTCTGAGAATTGCTGATCTTTCTATCCGTATTCAACTAATGTTAAATACAAACTAACACAATTCCCTATTTAGGTGATGTAACTGGTTAAATTTTATGATAACCAAAATGAGAACATTGAAGTTTCATCTACAGCAGAGTATCTTATTTTCAAAATGATACATACCACACAAAAACGGTAAATTTGAAGATAATATATGCAATAACACAAATATATGACATTACGGTATAACACACTTTTCTGCTTATAGAAGTCTCAAATGCAGACAGATATTTTAATGAGTTTATAAAGCGAAAAAATAAAATGTGAGAAAGTTAAAGCCAATTATAACGCAACACACTAGAGGAAATCTGAAATGTTCGTGGATGAATTAAACACCAGATCATTAACAAATATGAGTTAGATGTTTGCCTTGTTACGGCAGGGCATACGATTGCCCCGTTATGCAGCTATTTATGAGTAAAAACAGTATCTGTTTTGTGTGTGTCATTGTCGTAGAGTGTACCGTTTACTGTGTGTAGTTGTTCAATTCTTCTGTCCCCGTGTTTGTATTGCATTTGTTTACTTTTCCTACGGTGTACCTGTATCGCAACTGTAAGTTACAATGCCTGCATACTTAAACAAAAAATAAAAATATTTGTGTAAAAAGAAATTGTTAGCTGACTAAAAACTAAATAAATCTCCGTAATTTCTGAAAATTCGCATTCATAAATTTATTTATCCCTGACACATATTTGGAATTTTCTATCTGGAATAGTTTATCAAAGTAACTAAACCATGGTTAAAATGATGTCAACTTAGCCAAATAAACTTGAGTTTCTGCTTAA
Organism: Vandiemenella viatica; assembly: GCA_031002005.1. Classification (NCBI taxonomy): domain Eukaryota; kingdom Metazoa; phylum Arthropoda; class Insecta; order Orthoptera; family Morabidae; genus Vandiemenella; species Vandiemenella viatica. Next base: position 223,915,754 of record JARYHS010008074.1, on the reverse strand, counting down.
TAACCAATGTTCATTGCATAAAGCAAGAAATATACTCTTACTTACTGTTATTATCGACGAAGAAACTTATAGTTATAATCCATGTGCTGCTATTCGTGTATGACGTTAATGATTTAATAAGACAGATATTTATTTAACATCTTTTCTTATTGTTCATATATATGCTACTAACGCTACTGAAATAAATAACAATCAATATTCATTCTAGTTCATTGAAATCGACTGTAACTGTATATCCTACTTCTACACTACAAGGATTCAATTTGATGTGAAGTCCATTATAAACACTATGAGAAGCTAAAAGATTTTAAATAAATCGTAAAATTATTCTAAAAGAACAAACAACTTAGTTAAACTTTGCATAAAAATGGAAGCTGTATAAAAAAAATCATCATCAGCGCTTGGCATCCTGGCAGCTTCTTAAAGTTTTTAACTTTAGAATAAAACTTGATACATACAGTTAATTGTGTTTTGAAGAAGCATGGTACGCCACATTGTTTATCTTGTTTGAGCAGTGCTGTAATCTTTTGTAATTTTTGTGGTAGTATATAAATAAACTGAGTAATTTAAAAAGACGTTTCTGTCCTACAAATATATTACACAATATCTAAGGATGTGTCTTCGCTTCTCGTATTTTCCTTAAAACTTCGAAACATTACATGTTTTACACTATTCTTCTTCCTTTCTCTTTCTTGGCATGTTTAGTTGTAAAATATGTTAAAATTATTTTCATGCTTGCCAGTAACCAATTATCATTACTTAAAAAGTTATATCGTAAATATATGCAAGAGAATGTTACTTAAAAAGTGCGCACTGCACGATTCTAATGTTTGAATGCAAAACTTTTGTCGTAATAACGCAATTTAACTGCCTTGTTTGCTACAACTTTTATTCAATTTTCTTATTTTTTTAAAAAATTTCCTTAATTTAAAATCTTTTTATGGCTTTTATGATGGATTATTGTTTGTCATGAACCAGTTAGAGTAACTTGAGCCACTTTGAATGTCTAAATTACATACAATGGCATGTCTGAGAAAATTAAAATAAACTAAAAAACTTTGACTGGTATATATTACACAGAATGGGACAAAGATATAATCTTCCGAAGATATAAAACATTCTGAGATTGTTTGAAACACACAAAGAGAAAAACACATAAAAAAAATAAGATGCGTATCTTATTTGAGGCTGACGATAGAATATTATAATTAAACTAGTAATGGAAAAACCAGCAACATAGAAATTTAACTCACATCACAATAGAAAAAATATCAATTTTTCAAATATAATACGCAGAAATATACACAAAAGGTATCATAAAAGTAATAACAAAAACTGCACATGCAATCAGTAACTACAGAATGTCAAAAACTAATTTAAAAAATACAATATCGTCGTCTTGTTTACATAAAAAATGGAAAATGGTTTGAAAAGAAATAATAAGTAGAAATGAGCATGTCTTGGAAATAACGTGCACTGCATGGATTCCCCCGTCTGATTAAGTAAAAAACCTGTAAGATTACTATGTGATTCAAATAATGTGGCACAGTAATTGTAAGAGAGCTTTGACCAATGCTCCAGGTTCTCATACGAGTTACAGCGTGTTTTGAATACAGATTGCTGTAAAGCATTTTAATGTGTGGAGTTTAAAGCCAAATGAACACACACAGTCATGATGGAACAATTTTCTGTTAATTGAAAAATAAATAAAAACAGAACTGACGTTGAGGTTTATTTCATTGAAAACACCTGTTGTGGTTTTAATGAAAATGCTACTCAATAACAGTCCGTTCCTAATGAATATCGCCAAATGTACAAATTTTTGCTCTAAAGATACAGTCGATTTTTAGTCGTAAATAGAATAGTCTTAAATCCGGGTATGTTCATCTGTTGTTTCATGTCAATGCGACTTTTATGTAAGATACATTATAGAGGCACACCTTGCAATCTGATTTCGAAGAAAAATCTTTCATAAAGTTCAATTAGTTAGAGCTATTTTATTCTTTTCTTTTAAAAAGAAATTCTGCGTGAATTTGTTTGATAATTAAGTTAACCATTATATAGTATTTTCATCGTTTTCTGGTGAATTTTTTCATCTACCCGATGAAATATGGTTGCCTTTATGAAAGCTGCTGCAGTTGTGGGTTGACAACACCTCCAGCCCACCGGAAATTTGCAGGACTAAGGATGTCGCATGGAATAGAATGAAACCGCCTGTTCTTCGGGCTGGCAGAAAATTCTTTCCAAACCAACACATAAAATTATAAATACGCTATCAGAACTCTCACCCATTGTAGCAAATTAATCAGTATCCAAACAACTTAGCTGTTTCATATTCTTTATGGCGAGTAATTGAACTTTTGTTCTATCTTCTGTTGGTGTAATGTGGCATTGCAGAGATTTCTTCATAAGTTTCAACGTATTAGTTTTTAATATTAAGATAAACTTCAGATGGAAATATACGACTTTCTATCGGACAATAAGGGTTCCATAAATTTGTGTCTTGTGGATTTTTATTAAGAATACCGTAATTTGTGTATACGGAATTAACGAGATTCGAAAACAGAATTTGAAAATTCTCAGATAAAATTTTCTTTGCTTAATTGATAGTATGTAATCACTGTGGCTGAAGTATAGAGTTTATACGGCCAAGTGAACATAGGAACTGTGCTCTTCAGTTAAAGACAAAACAATATTTTTAGAACACTTTATCGAAATATCTATTAAAAAATTGAAAGAACATTAACATTTTAAAGCTACAGTTTTATCTGTTAAGATTAGATTTAGGGTCGTAATTCCACAGTTGTAAAGCTATCGCACGACAAGCGCATGTGACAGACATTGGAAAGTCTTTTGTGTTAAAGTTTTAAAAAAAAAGTCAATCTGTAACAACACCCAAAACGTGCCGTTAATCGAAGTAGTCCCATGTCAAGAACTACACAAAGAAGCACAACGACGTTACGTGTAACAGACTGTCCACAGCAGATTGGTAGCACTGGTCGAGGGAAATACGTAGACAGCTTCTCACACAGAGAGTGACCTAATGGTATTATCAGTAGGACTACCGGCTTTCACACGACCTCATTTTACTCATCCTTCACTGATACCAAGGATATTCCATAAAAGTTGAAAGGTAAGTCTTACTTAGCTTCATAACATCATTTTTTTTCTTCTGTCAGAGACAGAGGTTTCACTATGTCGTTAAGAAGCCACAATTTTTGCAACAGTAAATTTATATTCCTCTGTGCTCCCTTGTTACTGCTTATGTTAAAAATCGAATCTCATTATATGCATATGGTTTTAAGATTAGTTATCCGGTAGCTTCTACTACTATTGCTGATTTACCCTTCCAGGTAAAGGCAGAAGATTAGTGAGGCAATTTTATAATTTTATTCAAAAATTTTGAGGAAATGATCTATTTCCATAAAAAAAATTCCCCACTACTGATAGTGTTAGTTCTTGTATGTCACTATTACGTCCTCAAACCTTGCCAATGTGTTGGAATAAAGGGAAGACGATCATCAGAAATGGATCTTGGAATGATGGTGGCAGAAGAAGAATGGGGAAAGCCATTTAGAAACATTTCGCTACGTAAATGATTATTTGAATCATTAGAACCATTGACTTTGATAACACACTGAGTTAATCCAGTGGCAAGTATTGATCGTTATCGATGTTTCCTGACTAGAATTCCAGTTATCAAAAAAAAAATTCATATGGCTTCGGAAAGAAAAGCGGTGGCCACGAGAAAAGCGTTGGAAAACGGGTTAATGCCTCATCTGCGCTTGTGATATATATAATTAAATGTAAGAAGTCAAGCGCATTTTTTTGCTGCCAGATAAGTCATTGAGGTTTTGGTCGGTAGGACATGATACCAAGCACTGATCCGCTGCAAAAACAGAATACAGTGACGTGGTTCAGCAATCTTAAGTGGGGTGTTTTGATAACACGGATTTCATCCACATGTACAGTCATTCTTACAATGCACAAATTTGATGCGATTTTCAGATCATTACGTAGTTCATGTACACTGACGATGGTGGGAATACTCCATAGGATGCAGCACCATCTCAGGGAGCAAAATAATAGGTTCATGAGGTTTCAACGAATGGCTCATCACCGTATCCCAAAATTTGACTAAGAGAATTTTCCTTTTGGGAATTGATCAAAGTCATGGCTCACGTGAAGTCAATACTCTAAGAAAAAAGGTCGCTGTTTACACTACTCGAAATCTAGAAAGATTAATTGCATTTTTTTAACTCTGGATTTACTCCTGATCGACGTCGAGGTCGTTGGAGGCGGTAAAGGACGCGGGGCTATGAATGGTTAGAACTTCGGCCATGGCCTTTGAAGGAACCATCCCCGCTTTCGCCTGGAGCGATTTGCGGAATCCATGGAAAATTCAGATCTCGATGACTGTACGGGGATTGGAACCCATGTCCTCCTGACTTTGAAACCATAGCGTTATAGCTCACCCATCACACTTTGTAGAGACAATTTGGACTAACCAGAACGGATTCTACAGTGCTTAGAGAACTGTGTTATGGTATTGTAATTCAGAAGTTTTGTAGGTGGAAATAATAGATTTGGATGAAAGATGTTATACCGAGACTGACAAGTAGGGTTATTCATGCTTTCTCAAGATCACTACAGACAATACCCTCGACGTTTCCTTCAGAAGGTCATGGGCAAACACCTTCCCGTTCCCTGTTGTGCGTTCCCTTCCGCCTTATGTGGTATCAGCGTTAGCATTCTGCAAAGACCTAGGAAAGGAAGCCAATTGACTGCTGCCATAAGTGATACCGTGAGATTTGTGAAAAACACATTTACCGCAGAACACAGCCTAAGTTTTTTTTTTTTTTTTTTTTTTTTTTGAGGGAGAGAGTGAGGTAGCATTATGATAAAACTCCTTCATGGGTTGTTCTGCCAAATACGTTCTGCCACGCACGACAGCTGAGTTCGCTGTCTTCATCAGGTGAATTGGTAGGAGAGACTCAATCAATGGTGACAGGTAGTATTGTATTTGGCAGCAATGGAGGGTGGTAGAGTGCTACGATGGCTGCGTCGGTGTGTTGCAGGTCGCAGCCACTCGGGCATCAACGAGGCCATCATCTGGGTGAGCATCGGCATGGGCGTGACGATCGCGGTGCTCATCTCGATGGCGCTGTGCTACATCGTGCGCGAGAAGTGCCGCAAGCGGCGCGAGTACTACATCTCGGCCTAGGCCCGGCGGGCCCGGGACTCGCTGCTGGTGCCGACGCGCGCGCTGCCCGGCGTCGTGCCCGGCCGCCGCTGCGTCATGTGCGCGCGCACTGCCGCGCGCCTCGCCGCGGCCGCCGCGGCGGGCACTCCGCCCGCCTCGCCGCCGCGCCCCCACCGCGCACCTGCCGCTCACCGTGTCCCGGGCCGCGTAGCCAGCTCACAACACAGTCACCTCAGGAACCACACACAACCCTCTGAATCGTTATATACGACGTGACGTCAAAACACTTTACGAATAAATAATGCCAATGCAATTGAAATTTTGTTCGTTTGTTTCACTTCTTTTATAGGAGCATCTTCAGCGGCTACTCCAGTTAAATGTGTAAACATGTTGTACTGTGGTTATGTTATTGCATTTGTTTACATTGAAGTTATTATATAAAACTATTATCTACTTACTTTTTCAATACGTTATAATGTTAGATAATACCTACATCTAGAGAATGTAATAACATGAACCACATTATAATATGTGTACGCAGTTAACTGAGAATAACTGCTGAAGATGCATCTATAAAAAAAGTGAAACTCGTTCCCATGAGAAATGCACGAACAAAACTTCTATTGCCTTGGCAGTATTTATTCATTAAAATTATTTGTAATTGAGGAAAATGATTCATCCTTCCACTTATTAATGATACACTAACAATTCGTTTCGTATTTACCGAATGACTAATAAAAAGTGAGGCCAAAAATATGCTGGCTAAGTCGAAGAACTAAGCGAACAGCTCTTAAGCATTTAACTGAATTGACTTCAACTAAACGAAATATATCACAACCATACCTTCACACATTTCTATTTTAGAATTTATTAATTCAAACGACACATTTCATTTAGTTTTCTATTGAAATTTTTCAAACGAAACAACATAGATAGTAGGAAACATAGTACTAAGTTCACAACTCAACTCAGGAAAGTAAAAAATTAACCTTCATAGACGAATACCAAGATATCAACTGCGTTGAATTTGTCGTTTTTCTTAAGCATCATGGTTGTTTGAAATCACCTACGGAAATATTACCGTAAACAGTATACAACATTCTTTTTTTTCCTAGTCAAAATCCGCTATCCTTTTTCTTCATTCTACATCAATATGAACCCAGACTAATAAAGCCTTCAAAAATCATCCTAACGGCGTCGGATTAAACATTGATATTCTCTATTGATATTGACGGAAGATTTTCAATGAACCTTTATGTTAAACATATGTTCCAATTTACAACATTAAAATAACACTGCTTTTGTATTTCGGGATATTTCATCCCAAGCGTAGTGATGTCACCACCTGTCTCAGATCTACTTCGCAAAATTACAATCTGCAGAATAAAATTAATGGCAAATATGGTTACCACACATCAGTATATCAGAAGCAGTACAGCCCTAAATATTGGCCCCAAGACTGCCTCAATAGACTTTCTTTAATGTACCATCCACTGGTTGTTACTATTTTAACCTCCCTATTTAAATTTTTCAGTCAACTAAAATTATATTTATACTAGGTATTTTAGTATTTCCTATACAAAATGACAAACCCGTTTCAGTAATAATATGTATAATATATTGTGCCCTTAACTGATGCAAGAAACTCAATGATGGGGACCATCCTTGAAACGTGACCTCTTTCTCGAGCGGAAAATTTTCTGAGCATTTACTTGGACATTACAAAAAATGTTAACATCTACAAAACAGTCTCTTAAATGCACGTCATTACAGAGATGGTAAATAACCGCATCAGCACTACAGATAACACCGGAAAGTGCATAACTTATGAGGAGAAAAAACAATTGGAAGACATGTTTAGATTGTAGGATATACAAGTTCGCCCACCAAACTGTGTTAATGAGTCGTTTTTAAACAATATCGTGCTTGTTAAAAACATGTAACGGAAAACTACAAAGAACTTTCACCTAAGTGTACTCTGTGTTAGTTGCTAGAGATATCTCATAGCATCAGAACTAAATGTAAAACCCTTCAATAGAAACAGTCACAACGAAACATAGAAACGATAACTTCAAAAACAATCTTAATTTGTTCTGTTTTTAGTGAATAATTTACTTTATCACATGTTTGGTTTATTTAATTATTTCTTGTTAAATACTTGTTAATTGGAGCGTTAAAATAAGTAAATGAGAGAGACTGATAAAATGTGCTACATATACTGTATTAAATGTGTATAATAATACTGCAACTGCAAACGCCGCTAAAAAAAAGCTGTTTAAAGTTATACCATGGAAACTTTCACTTCCGTTTACATTTCTTTATTTCAATAATAACATATAATTTTTGCATTTGGTAATAATATATGCTCATATGCTGCAACTTTGCTCAAAAGAACTACTTAGGTTTGGTATTTTTATATCGAATGTTGATTAATAGACAATTTAATGGCAAATTTATTAGAAATCAGTTTCAAAGAAAATATTGTAATCCAGATTAATACTGAAAGAGTTTAATTAATTAAAAAAGGAAAATGAGTTAAACAGAATATTAAATCAGTTTAATATTGAATGTAAATCGTCCGATTGCTATAAATATATTTTATTAACAGAGGTGATTAAATTAGGGACCATAAAAGTAGTATTAATACATTAACTGTAATATACTGCATAGGTGATTGTTACTATGCAGAAACTGTTATCTCTTACTACAATTATATATCTCTTATAGATATCTTTTCTACAGAACTATTCTCTGAATTTATAATTTCACACTTTACACTACGCTTTACCCTCAACTTGTGTCAAGTTAACCCATACGATTATAACATGTTTCAGTGTAGCTGTATGGGTCACCCTGGTTAAGCTACGTGTATATGTCAGTAGTTTTACAAGATAAGTGTTGTGCGTTGGTGCGGAAGCTGTAACAATATTCTGTCGCTTGTTTGAATTCGAAGTGTTCTAATGTTGGTACCAAGGAAAGTTACTATTAATGAAGACTGTTTGAGTGAAATATATGTAATTAAATCCTGTAATAATGTAATGTAAATAAATGCGTGTGTAATAACGTAATTTATTTCTTTTACACAAAAAACCTGTAAAACATAGTAAGTGTACACCCGTAATTTATCAAAGTTGACACTATACACTTAGTAAGTACTGCCATTTCCTATGTTTCCCATGTCTGAAGTCTTAGAGAAAATACAGTACTTAATACAATATTTCTAAATAATTATCACACATTCGAAGCATCTTCACAAGGTTCTCACTAAAGTTCTCTACCACAAAAATATTCGTACGAACGTCAGATAGGATTATTTCAGGGCTAACTGCACTCTTATTAAAGGTTTAATCGTCGTCAGGATATAACAAATTTATTCAAACATATTTAAATAAATTCGTTACAAACTTCAAAGTTTTGACATAAATTGTCAGACACAATTTGATACTCCGTACAATTTAACCTTTTACATGAACAGACGTTTGCTGTTAGGTGATTTAGCCGACACTTTACATTAAATATTATTTGCAGATGTTCCTGTAAAATGTATTCAAATATAGTTCATAGTTTTGCTACGATGAATCTGGATGTACAATCTTTCTTACATTGAAAAATGAAGACAATAAATGGTAAAAAATTAATAATACTGCTGATTTTATCTATAAATCAGTGTTGCCAGCATGCTTTCAGATAAAAGATTGGCTGTTGCTAGATCACATGTACACTTGTGCTATGCACGATCAGTAGGCTCAAAGTTGGAAATTCTATCCGTTTGACTCCAGCGAGCAGGAGAGGATCATCAGATTGAAGAGTACAATCATCTTGGAAAAATACTTTTCTGACACCTTGTTCACCGTAAAGCAAAAAGTAATATTTTGATGTTGCTACTCTAAAATTCATAGCCCGTAAGTTTCCCTCTGGAACTGCTAGACGCTGGGCATTACACGTGAACAAATGAACAGCTGGAGTTGACAGCATCTGTTCCTTCTCTCCAGCGAGTGCAGACTACTCAGCCACGAAAGGATGCTGCATGAACTAACAAGTAAGGTAGGTTTATACGTAACATAAAATATTAAGTATTTCGTGATGAAAAAATATAGTGATAAAAATAATTTCTTTAGTTTACCTTGTCTGCGATAGGAAGCTTACTGCATATGATTGACTCAAAATAAGAGAGTTCGAAACACGTTTTGATGTATTCCATTTATTTTAGCACTACGTCGATGTTGTTGGTACTGCAAATATTTAGGCACCCGCCCTGGGGCCTCCTCCAGAGCTATTTCAGGCTGACGTATCCGCTGCTGACGGCTGGTTACACACTCTCGTCGTCTGCCGGCAGCAGCAACAACATTGCCGCGGCGATAGACCCGCAAAGTAAGTGGAATATTACAAACCAGACGCCTGCTAAAAACATCAAACTTTATATTACGTTTTGATATCTTACATTACATTATTAAATCAGGTGACTAGTCACCGCCAGCAAAAGGAAGTATCATCTGTTGGACACAGAGAAAAATAATCCTCGTGTGTTCGTTGTCGGATTATGCTGTTGAAAGGCGAGCTTTCGGAGTGTTCTCCTCCACCATGTTCAGGTCGCGACAACCGCGGTTCTGATTGTCGCAGTACGCCTGACGGAAGAGATCACCTCAAAGACTCGTGTTTCAACATCAAACGGCAGCGAACCCGCGAGATTGAGTTTCAGCTACGCGCTGGAAAGTCTTCGATCAAATGACACAGTAATTCACAATGTAACATTAAGTAAGAGTTACAGCTAGCTCAAAATAAAATATCGCAGTCACTGACACGCGTGTGTAATGTGAACTGTACCTAGGTCTCAGTTTTTTCGCATTTATTTTCAAGCTTATATTTGACCCAAGCGACACAGAATAAAGCTAGTGGCGTTGGCTGATGGCGACGCTGATCTTCCCTCAGCAGTAACAGCAGGCGCTTACGACAAGTCGTAACATTTCATCATAACCTTTCATTAATCTGAAAATCATCTTAATTGTTTTACAGATCGTTGACCAGTTAAAGTAGTGGGAAGTGTTATACGGCAACAGCCGATAGACACTTCATGCAAGTTTAATTTCACTAAACTAAAAGAAAATCTGAAACAGGGTTTCCAATACTACTGAAAAGTTCGAAAGAAAGTTCTATAATAGTCTGAAATCCTTATATTTAAAATAGTCATTTCTTTTTCAAACAAGTCACAAAGATTCATATTTAAATTCATATAATTATATCAGAAGATTCTACTGCACACAATGTTAATTATTCCACATTGGAAATTAATCTAAACAGTTCCTTACTCAACAATGCTGTTCAAAATATTATCTGCCCTTACGTAAATACTTCTAAAAAGTTCTGGATATACGAGGGGCAGTCAGAAAATTCCAGGAATTTCATTGTAACTCTTTATTAACAAAACATAAGTACACATTTACTTAATCTCCTTCAAAGCAGGCTTCTTCTGAACACACACATTTGCTCCACCGCTTCTGCCATTGCTGGAAACAACGATGAAAATCCTGTTTTGGTATCTTCCGAAATACAGCCATCTCTCGTCCATGAGAGATCCCCACTTCTTGTGCCAACTCGTCGATGGCCATTCTTCGGTCTGATCTGATTAACTGTTTCACTTGCTCGACCATTGCTTCGTTTATGGAGGTTGAAGGTGTCCCACTGCGGATCTCGTCTTGCAGCGATTCCTGTCCACCATTAAATATTTAAAACCACTCTTCAACGGCTGTTTTCTTTAACGAATCGTCACCGTAAATTGTTTGTAAGGCTAACAAAGTCTC
>JARYHS010008074.1:223802646-223903753 GCA_031002005.1 Vandiemenella viatica | reverse complement strand
CGGCGGTGGTCCGCCCCCCTCGCCGTACTGGCCACCATACATCTGGATACGCACTATTAAAGCTTCACGTAATGGTCACTATTTAAACAAGTCACGATTCACACTAGTATTAGTCGAAGACGGTAAGATCCACACGCGAACGCGGAAGTTTTCTGTCACGCGACTGCTCTCTGGAACAAGGAAGTTGACTCTTCGAGCGCTCCAGCTAGACTGTGATGAATCATCTTCACTGGTGCTTCCTGTGTCTGCGAAGATGCATTGGATCCACATCTCAGATATTATCTTCAATATGTATGCACTATTTACAATGGCATTTGCTAAGAGAATAAACTCAGCTGGGAACACTACGCTCTTTGCGAGATAGGCAGCTTGTAATCTTAAGTAGGCAACTTTGGTGGTGACCAATCGAATGCCTTGAAATCAGTGAGACCAGGCACGACAAACGAAACGTAGCATGTTATGCAACTCTGGTCATAACATTTGTTCCGTAATTTAACACCATCACTAGCTCGTTTGTAATACTGTATCGCATCAAACAAGAAACGTTACTGAGAAATCTGTGTGGTCAGGATACTGAATACCTATTTCTGATGCTACACGTTTTGTGACGAAATATTTTTACGTGCTGGAATCATTATGTAAAATTCCGATTTATAATAAGTGAATGCCACAAACATCCACTGAAAATTGCAGATACCGTCATGTTTCTTTTTGTTCTGCTATTGTTCGGTTATAATAGAAATGCTTCGTGCCATTTACTAAGCAACAAGTGTTTCTCGGAATGTCTAACAGTAGATTTCAAATCCTGAATTATGGTTGGCAACATTTCCCAATTTGAACAATGATTTTACTAAGATTTGTGACCTACATGTACGTATATTTGGGGGTGTATCGAAAGGCACTGAAACATGCTTACCAGAATGAAATGACTTTTCATGCAACGGTCATTTCAACACTACCATTATGTACGACGGCAGCCATCTTAGCAATCAGAAGTAGAAACAATCAGTGCTAACTGGTTTCTTACCTCGCAGAGTACAGCTTCCAGTCACATTTCGTAGACTTATCAGAAAAATAACTCAAAATACTGAAACTTCAGCCTCAGTTTTCCTATTTGTGGCCATCACTTATTCTGAAATTATTATATGTGCTTCATATAACTAGTCTTGCCCCATTTAAAAACCTAGATGGTGTGTCAGGCAGTACTTTTGTGCTTTCAGATAATTGTTATGATTTGTAATTTTTTGTTGATGTACTTTGTATGGTAGTTAAGATATAACTAGGTGTCATAATTGGTGTCGATTAATAGAGTTTGACCTGCACTCAATATATCAATATTTCCTAGGTAAAATTAAGATAGGAGCTTCCACTATAGTAAGCTTGTACGAAAGTTTTTACTTATTGTACCCTGGTCACTAGTAATAAATGTGTGAATATAATAATGATTTGATAGTATTTATTTAATACCTCTTTGTGAATTCCACGTGTTTTCGAATCTAGTAAGCAATCATTTTAAGCTGCTACGGATAATGTTTTCCATAGCTGTAGTTACAGTTGGTTGGTGCACTTGTTAGCACTAGACACGGACTCCAAGACTGTATTGACGCGCGGAAGCGCTTTCCGAAAAACCGTGCATTCGGTGAATCACATCTAATGTACCTGCGTTCTACTATTGAAGTGACCATAGTCTATTACGTATAATGTGTTTCAAACAACATGGGCTAGAAATGTTTTGTCAACTGCTTAAAGGGGTAGGCACAGTTAACACATGCAAATATTTATAGAAATTGAAATTTCATTTTCTCCAAATCTATTTAAATTTGAGGGTTCAAATTTTGTAGCTCCATTGAACTGTTATAGTTATATATAAAAACTTATTTTTTAAATAAAAACATTATTTAACAATATGTTAATGTATCATCCAAACTGATAGTTAAAAATATGATGTCAGTAAAGTCTTTAATGATAGAAAGCATAATATTTGAAATTTTCCAGAACTCTTTTTTTTAATCTTGTAAACTAATATCCAGGCAATTAGTTATACCAATAATGTAACACATTTAACTTTATAATTGTTGTTAATAAAAAAAATTAAGAAATTAAAATTTTGCTTTTTTTGTTTGAACATAAAGGATATTTTCCATTTGTGAAAAGCTGCATAAACAGTAATGGTAGGTACTAGTAATTAGTATGTAGAACATGTCCTGAAATTTTGAAAAACATCTATGTATGTGGAAAAAAAGTTATCTTTAAAATCAATTGATGAATTGCTGTTTTGATATATTTAAAGTTAAAGATTTGGATTACCTTCAACTGTAGTAAGATTTAAGTGGCTGTCTATCGTGCAGGACCTTGTTTAATCACGCATAATTTCCACACTGTCAAAGATATTTAAATAATTTTTTCCCCAACATGAAGTCAAAAGTAAAATCTATTTTTGTGGATCGAAAGGAAAAAAAAACTTTTTTTTTTTTTTGATACCTGATAACAGTACAGCTAGCGGTTTCCACAACGGAATGTCTCACTGTCTAAAGAATGCTTTTATTTTTATGGTAATCCATGTAAAATTGGTAACTAATTTTCCTGTAACTGTGCAGAGTCAAAATAACAAACCAAAATAAATTTTAACATTATATTATTTATTAAGATCGCTATAAAAATTAAATTAGTGGCGGTATCTACATTATTTGAAAGAACTAATCCGGAAAGGGGGAAAATTCTGTAAGTCAACCTGATAAGACATCTATTATATTACTTCCATAAATTTCTAATTTATTTTTCTACCGTGATTTAAGTTTAATTATACTGAAGTGTATCGGAATAAGTTGGGTCACTGTATTCAGTAACGGAAGTCACACCAATTTCACATGCATTAGCCATATTACGCGGAATCTATAAAAATAAAAATGATTGCTGTTCGTTGGCAATTGCATTAATAGAGAACGGCTGGATCGATTTGGCAATTATTTTTTTCAAATTGTTTGAAGTAGTCCGAATAAGGTTTGTAGACAAACAAATGGAAAAGTTTCCCAGAAAAATTTAAAAAAACTGAAAGTAGTTTTCGCCATGGACCCATTTGGCTATTTTTTTTAAAAAAAAGGTTCATAACAGTAAGAAAAATGTTTTTAAAGAAAAAAATTTGAAAAGTAGCCCGGAAAATTGGAAAATTCCAGGTAAACTGAAAATACATTTTCCTCCACTGATCGTTGATAAGCGCATCACTTGATATTGGCTAGACTGATTTGGCTAATTCTGTTTTTATAATGTTTGCAGGAGTCCGAATAAAATTTTTATAGAAAAAAAATTGGAAAAATTGTTCATAAATCTGAAAGTAGGCCTACTTCTTCCTATGGACCGATTTGGCATTTTTTTTTTTAAATGTTCATAATAGCTGGAATAATATTTTTAAAGAAATTAAAATTGGAAAAGTTGAGCAAAAATTTGAGAAAAACCGAATATACATTTTTTCCACCTTTCGTTGGTACGCGCATCAGTTGAGAAAGACTGGACTGTTTTGACTAATTCTTTTTTAAAATGTTTGTAGTAGTACGAATGATGTTTTCAGAGAAAGATAAAACGATAAAGTTGCCCTGAATTTTTTAAAAGCCAAAAGTACCAATTTGGCTATTTTTAAATGTTCTTAATAGTCCAAATAATTAAGGGAAAGAAAAATTTGAATTGTCCGGAAAATTCGTGAAAATGGGTGTTTTTTTCTATGTACCAATTTGTCTAATTTATTAATGCTTTAATAGTACGAAAAAGTTTTTTATTTAAAGAAAAATTGTAAATACTGCCTGGAAAATTGAAAAATTCGTAGCGAACTAAAAGTGCTTTTTTCTATTAGATTTTTGTTCGAAATCAAGACCATAATTTGTGATTCAGACGATGGATATGCATACATTTTTTTTCCTTATGCTACCGGGATGGAAATAACTCAGCTAAATGACCCAATAAAAACTGGAAAATCTTAAGAAAAATCTGGAAAAACGCATTCCAGCATAAATTAAAACAGAATTACTTTCGTGCCAATGATACCCATAAAATCCCATATGAGTTAGTAAACTTTAGCCCTCTCTTTTGAATAATCGTTTGAACACTTATGTTAAAATGTGTGTTATCAGTCTGGAAAACAGGAAAATCTCCACGGCAGCAACAGAACGCGAGTACATCTGCCGCACCGGAGGCCAAACCCTCTTCTTTATTTTTTAAAAATCATTTTGAATCGTTTGTCCAATCCTGGCCACTGTAACATCAACATACAAAGCAAAGGTGAATGTATACAGGAAAAGTATCAGTTCAGCCGCCTTTTCTAATAGTTTGTAAATAACTTTCAGACGACTAATTTTTTTTTGTCTCAATTTTTTAGTCCTGAAAAGACTACGAATGAGATGGTGACATAACAATAAATATTTTTCCTTGTTATTCGAGTATGGCCAAGAATTCGACGTGTTCGATCTACAGTTTTTTCCAAACTCTAAACAGAATTGTTTATATCCATTTCTGAGAACCAGGAGGACCAGTCAAAATACTTATTGTTTCGAAAGTAAGGTGTTTACTCCGAAGGAAGTTAATTAATCTCAAAGTCAGAATTCTGACCTACACTAGGTTACGTTAGCATTAAGATCAATAATATTTTTCTAAATTTTTGAAATACTTTGGATGACTGTTATTCCTCGCAATAATTGTGTGATCAAACTTTCACTAGAAACGATTTTCTACAGACATCACCACAGGCACAATGCTGATAATTTGGACCTTTATTACACAGAATAATGTGAAGTGACCTACATTAATTACGATCAAAAATGATCGAGAGTTATCGATCTCGCCCCTTAAAAATGTATTCAATTAAACTTTAGCCCTCTCTTTTGAATAATCGTTTGAACACTTATGTTAAAATGTGTGTTATCAGTATTTAAATTGACTATAACCAAAGAAAATATTACACATTCACGCTGTGCAGTTTGAGAAGTACAAGACCCGAGTGGGAAAATAAAAATACTACCGTTTTCTTTCATGCGTAAAAGGTCGACGAACTAATACAGTACAGTATATTTCTGCTCTGTAATTTCAAAGAAGCAACAGTCTCATCCATTAATAAGTTCCTACGATCCAAATATTTCAAGCTGAAACAATCGTTAAACAGGGTCTCCTTGATGACCTACAGAAAATTCTCAATTTTCAGTCCGTTCGATGTATCTCATGGCTTAACTTAACCCTACCGGGGAAACACGATCTGCAGCTTAACAGGTAACTCGAAGCTCGGAGAAATACTGGCTTAGCTGAAGGGACGCTTTGGCAGTGGTGACAGCCTATGGATATCGCACGAGAGCCGCTATAGTAGACGGGCATTTCCCATTAGCCACCAGCATACCTTTCAGTAAACACAAAATGATAACATTCTGTTTATCCGACAACAAAATATTTCTTTGTAACTCTACAAGAACTTTCAAATTGATCTCTTTAGCAGACATTCAATACAAGAATCGTTTGATAACTTCATGAATTGACACTGATGCTCATGAACTAAAATTAAAAGGTGTGTTTTATTTTTCAATGTTGTCCGTTCTGCGCTTCATACACTTTCAAAAACTACATGGCATCCGCATAAAAGTATCTCAAAACAATGAGATGATAGCTCGTATAACATCGGGATCTGACTTGAAACGGATGCCAGGCAGAAGCTGTTTCTGGTGTGGTAATAGGTGGACGATTAATGGGACCGGACCGGCGAATACAGAGGTTGCAGTGTCAGTCGAATGCCACACTTCCGAAATTCAGCAAAGAAGCAAATAATGACTGGGAGCACTGTCCTTATAAAACAGTACCATTTCTGACAACTTGGCTGTCTGATATTACTTTAGAGCTGCTCGCGATTTGTTTACAATATTACCATGATATTCCCCCATGAGGCTTTCTCCCAATTTAAATAAATGTGGAACAGGTACCCACTTTGGATTCCAAAACAACACTTCCATTGTAGGAGGAACAATATTGTATTTATTTTAAATGCAAATTTTGCTTGCCGCTGGTAAAAACTCTCAAAATCGTTCAACAATATCTACTGAACTGGCTTCAAAGAGGACTAGATATTTCGCAAACATCTGTCTCACAATATATTTTAGACTACGGTAGAAATTTGGTACACAAGCGACGAAAATATTTCCCATGTCCAACTATTTGATCAGAATAACATTTTTCTTTGTTCCTGCACTCTATTGGACTTTTATTCTACTATCTATCATCCCCAACTTATATGTTTTGCTCATATTTTTGTTTGTTTATTGTACCTACTGGCCTTCTTGCCCGGAGATCATTTTCAGCGAAATCATTTCAATTCGTATTGCCACTTGGTACATAACAGGAAGGAACACCCTTCTGTTATGATGCCATCATATCTTAATAAACATCCCTCTGCAATAACCCTTTTTTATATATATATATATATTATTACGGAACGAATATCTTTGTGTTCAAATTGAGATTAAGCGTACACCTCATCTGTTTTAGCCTATTTAGTATTGTAAATTTTCGTTTCAGAATACAGTAATTTTTTTTAAATTATTCATTATATTTCCCGTAAGATTAGAAGATTTAATTTTTATGGCCTCGTACAGTAGGAGTAATACAGACATCTCAGGTATTAATGCATCCGACAGTTTATTGTTTTGGAAATATGATTTATGGAAGAATCAAGATATATGATTTGGTAGTATGCTTCTAGAAAATATTTTACAGATATTTCAGAAGGATAAAAACTATACGTATCTTAAATAGATATCATAGCTGTTAGTTTAGAGAATGTTGGTTAATCCACTGTGTGAACACCCCTTCTTTTTAGATTACGTCAATCTTCTAATTTTTTGGTCCTCCACGTGCCTCATCAATTGCTGTGTACAGGCGCAGCAGTGAGAGTGTGTGTTCCAGGTTAAGAGCGAAGAAGTTACGAGGGAACAAGTATTTGCCTTTGGGAGTAACAGGTTATTCATAACGGATGAGGTGTTTGGATTAAGTGAGCGATTCAACATTAATGTCTACTCTTGTTATATTTAAGATAAATTTTACTAGTTAGGAACTGATGTAGCAAGTGTTCCATTTAGTAATCTAGGTAAAAGTGGTCACAAAGACGGAACGACATTTGAAACTCATAAAAAAATTACAACTAATATTCGTGATTTATCACATTTTATCCGTCAGTTATCAAAGGTATTTCGCAGAGAAATAGAGTGGACGATTTTATTCAGTACTGGACCTCACCTTTTATTTTGGTGAATGTTGTATTTTATGTTTACCGAAGCAGTTGAAATGCCACCACGGATACAACAGCAGTGAAAAGCATAGCAATGTGCAATACACGATGGACAAAATGCTAATAGTGAACAGTGATACCACTCAACATTCCACAGGGGAAATTTATTTTTAGTGCTAAGACGGCTGGATGGATCAGTATTTTATGAACTTCTATCATACAAACGTAGACATTACATTCTACACACACATGCATCTTCGTTAATTATAGTTACAGTTTTATATACCGTTCATTAATCATATAATGAACAGATTTCATTTCGGCCGCGATACAAACTCGCCGATAATGAATACCTATAGTACATACACCTACAACACTACTGTTCATTATAAGTTAGACGCGAAATGCGGCGCTGCGTTATGGTGTCAGCCAGATAATAAAGTACATTAGTATCACGGAATAGAGTACCGAGCGTGGTGGTGTAACGGTTAACGTTCTGGCCTCGCATTCGGGAGGACGGCGGTTCGAATCCCCGTCCGTGCATCCAGATTTGGGTTTTCCATGGTTTCCCAAGTCACTCCAGGCAAATGCCGGGATGCTTCCTTCAAAAGGCCATGGCCGAAATGCATCCCATCCTTTCCCGTCTCTAAAGGCCTCACTGTTAGAGAGACGTTAAGCAGATAAAAAAAAAAACGGAATAGAGAGCTGTCCTGGATTGCTAAGATGTAAGGCAACAGCGTGATCTGTTCTTACTCTCGGCTACTCTCATTCTACTTTCTACAGTTATTTTTTGTACTGCAGATGGAAATTACTATTGAAAGCAGCTATTTTAAAATATTTTCAACGTAGCCAAGTTGCAACGATATACAACATTTGGACCACTCCCTAAGGAAACTGATATAAGTCAACCCAGTCTTTAATACATCATGCTTCCACTGTAATTTGGGAGAACCAAGTTAAAGTCACATCTTATTATATATATATATATATATATATATATATATATATATATATATATAAGTAGATTCGATGATTTCAACATGGTTATGTAAATTTTGCACCGTGTAAAAGTAATAGCAAGAGTATAGTAGAAAGAAAGTGAGAATTTGTTTTCTTGGGCTTTTGCAAAAAAACTATAGACAATCGGTATCTAATTGTGTGGACTAATAAATGATTTGGAATCTTGGTGAACACCGGGGCTAAACGATATATAGCTGTGCATTAGTTGTATTAAGGTACAAGCAGTTTACATTTGACTGACTGAGACATGCAGCCAGTTTTATTGCTTTAAGTCATGTTACCACCATTTATCTCAAAGTATTTTCATACAATAAATGCGTCGGACAACTCAACAGTTAATTAAAAGGAGTCATGCTCTAGGCCAATATTGAACCGGTGACCCTGAGCACTCGAATCCAGCACATACGATACTGGAACCCGTAGTTTTGGACGTTATCTCGCTATCAGAATAGTGGTTCTATAGAGAATAGGTTCTGGTTCTGGAGGATAGTACAATTAGATGTACAGGCACTTCTATAAACAACCTGTGAGTGGAATCAACACAGTTAACTGCGCGCGGGATAGGGGCCCTGCCCATGCATTCATTATGAACCGTTCCCTCCTTCAAACGCCTCAGTGGGTCGCTAACGAACCGCCCTTTATCCAGCAGCACGCTGTGCGGCGGGAGGTCTGCCCTGCCCCTGTCGGACATTAAACTGCCAGCTGCAGGTGCCCCTGGACTGGCCGATGGATGTGCTCTGGTGGGGCGGTGCCTGCCTAAATGCGAAACACCTGCATGGACAGGAGGAGTAGCGACCGAATGTCTACACTACGGTATTAATTACAGTCAATTTACCCTATTAATAACAACAAGGTCAGAACGAACTTTTGTTGTCACCAACCAATTTAATTTTATTTTATCTGATAACTTCCTATTTGAATCTGGCTAGACATTTTGGGTTAAAATATTCACTTTGATATTAGTTTATAATGCAGACTGCTGAAGTAGTTTTGCCATATGCCGCGTTAAGTAAAACCATGAACTGTGTTCTGGGATTACAGTTGCTAACTTAATTTATGTCTACAGAAAGATTTTTGTCTAGTTTTGCACCTACTTCTCCTAGCTGAATAAACTGCAGACATATTCAGTGCAAATACTGAGTATTAGTGTTTCAAAGACGTTTTACTGAATTTAAAAAAAACACAGACGGTATTGTCAATAACAAAATATAACGTACTGCAAACTATGCCTTAAATTTTTCCAATAATAAACTGATTATATTTACAAAAGAATCATATGTTAATGTAATTGTTTTTAGATTGTGAGATTCCAATCAAACCATAATTATGTTACTGTCAAACGCTTTCAGAAACAATCAGTAGTCAAAATTATATAAATATATAATAATTTATTGATCCAGAATGTATCTCATGTAGCAGATTCATTCTGATTTTGAAATGCGCTAATCCAAAATCTAAAATTTTGGTGAATTGGTCATTTATTGCACTTATTGAACCTAAAAAGCAACGCTACGTGTTAGAAATGGATATCTAAGAAAATTTCAGAATTCCTATTAAAATGATTCATTAATGATCAACAGGTTTCAGCGTCGTAGAGCAGTTACAATACGTGCGCAGCATCTTACATAATATATTTTGTACTGAAAAGACGTAATCTTCGTAAAACAGATAGACCACTTGTTGGCTACTTTTAACCCACCACAGTGGTTAGCCTTCACTCAGGAAGTATATTCCCTTACTGTTCATATGTTTTCAAAACATCGTGCCTCCAAAACTAATAATACGGTTGTTAACACCTAACCAGCACAACACGTCCAAGAGTCTAGCTCAGTATTCGAAGAGAACAAATACTCTTCCGTTAGGTGAAGCTTTCCATTTGCTTAAAAGCAGGAAATACTATTTGAACGTGGATGTTACTGATCGCAACACACATTAATTATTTCTGAGGTGTGTTCTATTCACGCAGAGAAAACAGACACCTGAAGGCTGCGAAATCTCCACAGTAGTTATAAGTGAGTCAGTTATTACACGTTTCCAACTGAATACTTGCTAAATCCTGCTCACGAGCCAGGCCACGGAGCTTTTGTATTTTCCAAATAACTGCCTCCCCCTTACCGCTGCGTGAGCTGCCCTCGCCACGGTCGGTTAGGCATTTAGGCGTAAGAGGCTTTCTCTCTTCTTGCGGTAGAGCGGAAAGCTGCCTTCTGGACAGCAAAAACATATCTCAAGCACTGAGAAAAATAATTTCCATGGATAGAATTTTTGACAATAACATCTATAGTATCGTAAAGGTATATTATAGGATATTAATGTAAAATACAAATATGAAAGCTGTTGAGATAATTGTAGAACTGAAAGCTAATAAAAATAATTTAAAAAACCTGAAACAACGCTTTACAGTTTAGGAACAGTCTTTTACACAAATAAGAAACATTTCGATACTTATGTGACACTAAATGGAACTGAATGAACGTCTTTCTACACTAATGCATTAATGTATAGAAACATTAACCACACTGATCTTTCTTGGAGAGTTCTTGTCACCAAGATACTATAAGAATATAACGGAAGAAAAATTAGCACTTTATGCTGAAAATAGAAACATCGTATATTTCAGGAAATAAGCATAGAAATTAATCTTACAAATAGGCCATTAGTATTTAATCTATTAAAATAAGGAGAATTATTACAGAAAGGCAGAGATAACTTCCTGATACTATTTACTCTTTACAGATATTTTTTGAACTTTTGATTCGTAACATCTACAATCTTATATACTAGTAAAAGAGATGGGAGAAACGATCAGGGAGTTGCGTGAAAGGATCAGGGTTCTTGAGGCTCGTTCTATGGAGGCTCAGCCTCTGGAGGCGTGGCCTGTGGTGGGTCCGCCTGTTGAGGTTCAGCCTGTGGGGGCTCAGCCTGTGGAGGCTCACCCTGTGGAGGCTCAGTCTATGGAGGCTTAGACTGTGCAGGCACAGCTTGTGGGGGCTGAGCTTGTCGAAGCTCATGCTGTAGAGGCTAAAAGTAGAGATAGTGGGTTGGAGGAAGTTGAGAAGAATGGGTGGGAGCTGGTAACAGGTCGTAGGAGAAATATAGTTAACAGGATGAAGAAGCCAGACACTTCAGTAATTGTGGGGAAAAATAGGTTTGACCTGTTGCCAGAGTCAGAAGGAGAAGAGCCTCATGTAGATGTAGGAGTAGGTAAGATGCAGCAGGCCTTTAGGAACAAGGGCGTGCAAGGCAAGAATAGGAAGAAAAGGGTTCTGCTGCTAGGTAGTAGCCATGGGAGAGGTGTAGGCCCTCTTCTGCAGGATCAGTTAGGTACAGGTTACCAGGTCACAAGTTTTTTCAAACCTAGTGCAACATTAGCTCAGGTAATAGAGGATATAGCTTTCCTTTGTAGGAGTTTCACTAAGGACGATAGAGTAGTGATAGTGGGAGGGGCGGGGAATAGTATTGATAGAAACGCGAGTAATCGCATAGAGAGTGACCTGAGGAAGGTGGTGAAGGAGGCACAGCATACCAGGGTGGAGCTCATGCAGGTCCTAAGACGCCATGACCGACCACAACTGAACTACGCTGTGAGGCGTGTAAATGTGGAAACGGAAGTGCTACTTGGGAAAGGCATTAGTTCTGTGTTGGGGGTTGTGCCTGTAAACACCATAGGTAGGTGGGGTTTCACTAGGCATGGCTTACACCTAAATAGAAGGGGGAAGGGAGTACTTTCTGAGTTGTTAGCGAAAGCAGTAAGGGAGCCCATTTCCAGTGATGAGGGGGTCAGGACTGTGCCTTTTTTAGGTTAGGGGCTGCTGGTGAAGGGACGGAAACAGATGATCAAAGTGATTCTGATTGTAGATCCACGATGAGAAAGATCATAGATGTTAAAGAAATAAACGATGTTGCTGAAACGATAACTGGCTGGGGTAAATCTGGGAAAGAGGAGATAAATGCTGAAAATATAAAGCCGGTAATAAGGGTGTTAATGGTAAACTGTAGAAGTATAATGAACAAAGTAATCGAATTTGCAAACTTAATAGAGATACACGAACCACATGTAATAATTGGGGTAGAGAGTTGGTTAAAAGAAGACGCACTATACACTGAGGTAATTCCTGATGGTTACTGAGTGTACAGCAGAGATAGAGGAGCAATTGGTGGAAGAGTTTTCATACTAGTTAGCAAAAACTACCACAGTTCACTGGCATTCATAGATCAAGACCATGAGTTACTTGGGGTAGATTTCTGGGGTAATAAGAAAGAAAAAATCAGGGTGTTGGCTGCTTACCGCAGTGGAAGAATGACAGATGAAGATGAGGCTCTTGGGGAGAAATTAAATTCATACTCAGATTTCAGAGGTGAGAATAGAATGGTCGTTATTGGTGGGGATTTAAATTTACCAGGTGTTAACTGGGAAGGAAATAAGATTAATAACACCCGGGAACAAAGATTTGCAAATACCTTAATAAGGGAAGGAGGATTTACACAAGTGGTAGAGCAAAACACTAGGGGCCAAAATATTTTGGATATATTCCTAATAAAGCCCGATGATAACCTCGTGGGGTGTCAAGTAACGGAAGGAATAAGTGATCATGACGCAGTTCTGATAGATATTAGAGGATTCAGTGAACCAGCAGCCAAAACTGAAGGGGGAAATAGGTACAATTTTAAAAAGGCACAGATTTCAAATTTGAAGAGATATTTCAGAGAACATTTCAGCAAATGGAAGGAAGGCACATGTACAGTAGAGTCAAGTTGGGAAGAGTTCAAGGAGATAATAAGAAAGGGGGAAGAAAAATTCATTCCAAAGCAGAAAATAAAGAGAAGTAGAGAACCTGTGTACTATAATAGGGAAGTGAGGAGGTTAAAGAGGTTGGTACGAAGAGAACATAACAGAGTTAAGAGACAGCAGGGTAGTAGGGAATATTTGAAAAACTAAACAAGGACTTAAGAAAGTGGCTAAAGATGGGTTTATGAAGAGTATTGTTAGTGCAGGAGGACCACTGACTGATGCATCTAGAAATTTCTATGGCTATATCAGGAAACTGAGGGAAAGGGAGGGTGTAGAGATGATCATAGATAAAGATGGAGAATTAGTTACTGAGGATTTTTAAAAGGCAGAGATTTTAAGTAACTGGTTTAGTAAGAGCATTAGGGACAATGAATCAGAAACGGGAAGGTCTTATTCGGAGAACGAGCTTAACAATACGATTAGAAATGAAGATACTAAAAAATTTGAAATTCATTCTGAAGAAATCATGAAGGAAATAAGCAAGCTGAAAACACATAAGGGGGCTGGTGCAGATAATATTACTACAGATATCTTAAAGATAGCCGGGTGTGATATTGTACCTTATCTTGAAATATTATTTAAATTGAGCCTGGATACTTGCTGCTTACCACAAGACTGGAAAAGTGCGATAGTAATACCAGTACATATAGGAGGGGTGAGAAATAAAGTCGAAAATTACAGGCCAATCAGTTTGACTTCCATGGTAGGTAAATTAATGGAAAGATTGATATGCAACCACATCAGAAAAATATGTGAGGAACGTAAGTGGTTTTCAAGTAGGCAACATGGGTTTAGGCAAGGATAGAGGAAAGGTGCCTAATATGAGACACACTTTTTTAAATCCATTTTAAGGACCTAAAAGTAAATGCAATTATATTTTTTATTATCGTAATAATATCCTGCATTATTTAATTTTACCATACATTTGCCATATTTGCAATATTAAACAATCTTTCAAAGTAATTATTAAATCTTCACAAACAAGGCATTTTTTTGGAATGAAGTAAAGGTTTCCTAATATGAGACAGTAATAATATTTTCCTTTGATTTTTTTATTACCAAATAATGACATGTGAATATACAATATTCATTGATTTCTGATATCCCTCACTCATTTAACACTACTTATGTTTATTTTTACGACATTGCGGGCAAACAAAATTGTCCTCTGTGACACCGCAGTCTTCATGAGCCCAGCGATAACATTTCGTGCACTGTGCCCATTTTTCCCCGTGTTCGTCGTCAGAAAAAAGCCCTGTACAGAACAGACACTCTGCGTCATCGTCATCACTGCTGTCTGATTCACCACTTCCATCAAGATGGACATCGGATGCCGAGTCACTAGACGATTCTTCTGCTTTATGTCTACGCTTTGAAGATATTCCACTCTTCTCTCCAAATAACTTTTTGGCTGCTTTCTTAGCTTCAGCCGCTGATTTCTTCTATTTAGAGTTTTGCAATTGCTCCACGTAAGGAGATGAAGTTAGTAACGCAGCAGAGCACGAACGCGATGTTAGACCTTCTTGGCCATCTACAGGTGGGTTCGCAATCTGTGGGAGAGGTCTGATGTCTGTGGGGCTGACAGCTTGACCAACACC
This sequence comes from Vandiemenella viatica, assembly GCA_031002005.1. NCBI lineage: Eukaryota > Metazoa > Arthropoda > Insecta > Orthoptera > Morabidae > Vandiemenella > Vandiemenella viatica. The sequence continues at coordinate 223,889,097 of JARYHS010008074.1, read as the reverse complement.
ACCATCACTAGTATCATTTTCGGCATCTATTTCTTGAGGAGCGTCAGCATGACGATGAATTCTGTTGCATGGGATGAGACCTGTTTCTCTGAATGAATTCACAGATGCTGCTCGGTTGTAACCTGCCCCAAATAACCTGGCTATTAATAATGGGGTGATAACACGACCTGGGTTACTTGTCAACCATGTTTCTATCTATTGGGCATAGTAGGTTTTCAAAGGCCCCATAAATCCGACGTCAAGTAGCCATTTTATGCGTTGAGTGAGGTGGCAAACCTACAATATGAACATTATTTTCACGTGCTTTATCTAACACGCCGAGATTCTTCGTGTGGGAATAATGCCCATCAAGAATCAAAATGACAGGGTCATTTGAAGATGGTTTTACGTGTCTCACAAAATGATCAAACCACTGAGTAAAAATGTGAGTTTTTATCCAACCACTTGAATGACATGCTGATATTGACCCTGCAGGTGCACCGTCCATCAATTCTTGCTTCATATTCTTCCTTGGGAAGACCATTAGTGGCGGAACATATGTGCCAGCTGCGTTCATACACGTCACAACTGTGATGAGATTTCCTCTTTCTGCCGAAGTCAAGGCAGCAACTTGTCTCTTCCCTTTCACAGCAATAACCTTGCTGTGTTTGTGCTGCACAGAAGTCACCCCAGTTTCGTCAACATTGAAGACTCGGTGTGGGTTATGGTTGACTTTAGAAAACACAGATTCGTAAATATCAAAAAATTTCCTCACATTTTCTGGAGTAAAAGCTTTCACTCTTGCTGCTGCAAGACCCTGAGGAATTCTCATTGATAAAATGTGATGTCTCTAAAGGAAAGCTCGGAGCTATTTCTTTCCTGCTGAAGCCTTTTCTGAGTTAAAAGGATTCTTCAGCCTATTCCTAACAGCTACCTGGATGGCCATGCTTCTGATATCCTTAGATTTAAGAGCATAAAATCGCTCTTCCATTGCAAAGCAATATTTCACTAGTTCATCTTCCAGTTGAGATGAAAGAACAGGCCTTCTGCCAAGATTAACCTGTACCAACTCCGTAATAGAAAGGTCCAGAAAACATTCCAATTTCTGATCATAAGACTAGTCAAAGTAATCCCTATTTATGGTAATTTAATCAAAATAAATGCAATTTACAATATTTTACTACAATAAATGATAAAATTTTGTTATCTTATGATAGTACTGTATTGTATAAATTACGTATAAAACAAATTATGAGAGAACGAGTTCCCCAATATGCGATAGGTATCGTAATATGCGACACTGTCGCATATTTGGATCCCCTTACTATCGCATATTAGGAATCTCGCCATCTTACACAAAGAATCACGCACATGCTAACAACGTTCGATGGAAAATGATCCTAATTGTCAATAATTATAGGTAATACCGTCACAAATAACATGAATAAAAGAGTACAATAATATCCACTCGCCTTTAAGCAGAGATAATGTCTTAACACCGATGTCACAAAAACTCCAAAAGCTATAAATTTTATAAAAGCCTCTACGTACTATGTCCGACTCAACAATGGCATCCCACTCACTGTGTCGTCGTCGGACAAGCTAGAGATGTGTTTAAAAAACTTTCCACCAGATTTCAGCACCTACCATGAGCACAGTTGAGGTGTCTCATATTAGGGAACTATCGCATAATAGGCACCTTTCCTCTATTCATGCGAATCTCAGTTGGTGGGATATATGCAAGATATTTCAGATGAAATGGACAAGGGAGACCAAATTGATAGTGTAGCACTAGATCTTTCAAAGGCGTTGACAGAGTGAGTCACAGCATGGTAGTAAATAAGGTAAAAACTATTGGAGTGGATGATTTGCTGGGTAGAAGAATTTTTAAAAGGTAGAAAATAGAAAGTTAGGGTAGGAAATGCGGTATCAAAGGAAGTGGAAGTAAAAATGGGAGTGCCACACTATAGCGTATTGGGACCATTGCTATTCATTATTCTAATGAATAATTGTGTTGATTGTTTACTATCTGAAATTATATTGTTTGCAGATTACATAATGCTGTATAAAAGGATCAAAAAGATAGAGGACTGTAAACAGTTGCAGGGTGATCTGGACAGGATATCTAGTTGGGTTGGTAAACATGGGATGAAGATAAATGCAAAAAAGAGTCAGCTAATTAGATACACAAATAAAAAACAAAAGGTTAATTATGAATATAAGGTGGGGGAAGAATTGCTTGCTGAAGACTTGAAATGTAAATATCTGGGCATTACATTTGATAACAAGCTTAACTGGTCAGGACACATGGACAGGTGGTAGGAAAAGGTTTCAAGGTTCTGCACTTGTTGGAGAGAGTGATGAGGGGATTCACGAGAGAAATAAAGGAACTGGGTTACAAAACTTTAGTCAGACCATAGCTCGAATATGGTAGTGTAGTATGGGACCCACATTTTGAGTATCAAATACAGGAGTTGGAGAAGGTGCAAAGAAGGATTGCTAGGTTTGTTCTTGGAAATTATCGCAGAATGCAATCAGTGACAATAATTATAAAGGAGCTGGAATGGGATTCATTGCAAGACAGGAGGAGGATGAGGAGGGTAATGGGAGTGTACAGGGCGTATACTGGCGATGAGTCATGGAAAGATATTGCGGTAGGTATGAAAAGTAGTTCATGGAAGGGAAAAGATGACGATGACCACAAGATGTCACTCGATTTCAGGCACAAGGGTGTGGGAAGATTTTCTTTTTTAGGTAAGGGTGTCAGGGATTGGAATGAGTTACCAAGGGGAATGATGAATAAGCTACCGAAAACTTTAAAAGAATTTAAAGTTAAAATTTGTAGAGGGCAAATACAGGTGAGTGAAGGATAACGGGAAGTTGGGTGTGTAGGTAAATTGCCACCGGAGCCTGTGCTCCATTGCAATTAAATTAAATTAAATTAAATACGCGTGGTGTCCCTGTATTTCATCCTGCAGCCACCACTACTTAGCTCAGACCACTTATGTTTGTGTATGGTGGTAACAAGGAGTTACCCATCGTGCACAACGTTGGCCGAATGGCGGTAGATGTGGGAGTGGGGGAAATATGGGGATAGGAATTGATCGATCTGGAGCACATTCATATTTCGAGCAAAGACGTATGTATTCCAATGATTCACTTTGCAACCAAAACTACCTACTGGTGTTTGTGTGTGTTACTAGCAAGGAGTCATCCATCGTGCACAACATCAGCCGAATGTCGCTAGCAGTGAGGTTGTAGGAGATATGGTGGTTGAAAGTGGTCGATAAAGAACATTTTCATATTTCAACTAAAGACATCTGTGTCCCTATATTTCACATTGCTGACACATCTACATAGCAAAGACCACTGGTGTTTGTATGTAGTAGTGGCTTTGAGCCTCCCATCGTGGACTATGGTGGTTCGATGTATGTACCTATGGGGAGTGGGAGACGTGTGTGTTCATATATTTTACCTCGCAGCCAGAACCACCAAGCGCTGCTAGAGTCTTCCATCGTGCGCTGTTATGGTGGTCAGCGGAGGGCATTTTCATATTTAGACCAAATACATGTGTGTTCTTATACTTCACTCTTGAGTCAAAAGTATCTACCGCAGACCACTAATGTTTGTGTGTAGTAATAGCCTCAAGTCTGCCATCGCGTACTGTGGTGGTTGCATGTTGGTAGCTATCAATCAAAATTCTTTACTAACACGAACGAAGTCATGGGCACCAGCTAGTAATATTATAAATACAATATATTTTATCATAAATTTTTGAAAACTTGCCGAACAGTGACAGACTATCGAATAGCGCGTGTAAGTCTCTATAATTTTATATTTGGTACTTAGACTAGTTTCCCTCGCAGTGAGCATTTGTAAGAACTGTTCATGTAGAAACACAACTTATTATACAATACAGATGTGGATAAGCACTGCACCAGACTATTATGTTGTGTTATATGTATCTCCCAAAGGCTACATATCGTAGAAAAGGACAGAAAAACCATAAACGTTTCATACAAAATGGTATTGGCATAAGATGTGTCCAGAAAGTGACCTAATTTTAAACGATAAACAAAAAATATGCTGGTGGAACTATTGTAGGTAGACTGCCACAGTTAGCATTCTCCCTCCCTTCCCCCTTTAATATGTTTTTAAACATATTGTAAACTGGTATTCTTCATAAGACAAGTTCAGTGGCAGAATTGTATGGTGATGGCATCCCCGTCGTGTTATTCCGACTCCGTTCTTTTTGGGACACTTTTTAAGTAACTTAAATATTTCTATATTCAACTCTACCAATAAAATTTTAAGTCCACGCGTATGAAGTCGCGGGTAACGGCTAGTCTTACTATATTTTCAACTCGTTGCCGCGTTACTTTCGGTTCCTTGGTAGTTAATGCTGTTAACATTGGTATTTGTAACACTGCGTGGCACCAAATATCAAGTGTGTACTCTTTGTTTCTTGGCTGTCCAGGGGACACCGCATCATGATATGTGCAGCACACATCATGACGCGGCGTCCCCCGCACAGCCAAGAATTAACTGACTCTGGCCGCACAAGCCTACGATTACAAGTGTGTACACTTCGTTGGAATTTATTTTTTGTGTCGCTTCTAGAAAAAGAGAGAAAAATGTGGAAACTAAAACCCTGTATAACTAAAAGTAGAGAAAAAGACTATATGAAATCGTCTGATAACATAATTTTACTCATCATTCATCTTCCTTAAAACTGAGGGATGGCAAATTACGTGCCTTTCGGTAATTATAAATAAGTTGTTCAACTACTTATTTATACATTGTTTTTAAAGTCAAATTATATTAAATCTTCAGATGCTAGTAGAATCAGCATCACAGAAATTAATTTCGAGATACCAGCACAGATTGTTTGCCCCTCCGAAGGCATGAATTCCATTAGAGACGGTACGTGGGCTTTGTCACTGTTAATTTGCATATTTAACTTCCCGAGTTTGTCAGCGACAATCTCATTGCCTCGAGGAACCGGTAAAATTAAAGTTCCAGGTACGACTAACTATCCGCATCGTTATTTATAACTCTGTTCACGTAATCATTGGAATACGACTAAATCGGGACAAGAGAGGCTAATTTTAAATTGTAAAGACAGTAATTATTTCTTTTTAAAAAATTGCCTACTATTTTTTTTTTCAGAATGAAATTAATACTCTATTTCTACGTCTTGAAATGGTCAGAATCTAAATGTCCCATTGGCACCTAGTTTTCATGGAGTATGTAACTTGTTTGTTATTTCATCTATTTCCGGACCATTTTATTTTTGGTGTAACCATGTTTCTGAGGCCAAAATTTGGAACTATTCATCTCAAGATGGTAATCATAATAATCTGAAGGGTATCTGAGCTTGATATCGATGCAAACTCTCTTCTACTCCCCCATTGTCTTAGACGATGCAGATTTTGCATGACGAAAACATGTAACGTTGAAGAAAAAACATCCTGATTATATTGCACTACTTGCGATGATAGTAACAATTGTTTATTTCTAACAGTGCCCATTACTTTATTCAAAATACGAGCACGGTGCAGTACTTATTTACAAATCCAAATTTGTCACGCTTATTCATCGTGATTTGACTGTCTTAGTTTCTAGTGCGCTTCCCTATATACCATCACAAGTCTTAAAACGTTATTTAATTTAATTTCAATGGAGCGTGTTTCCTAAAGCAAATTTCGCTACATACATAATATTCTATTTTTTTAAAGCTTAATTTAGTGTAGTTTCACCATCCACCTGCTGTCACCCTTAGATATGTTTTATCTCTGTCGCTGTTTATCATAATTTTTTAGCATTTCCTTTATAAAATTATTCCAGTCACTGGCTCGTTTAGCTACAAACAAAATTTCGATTGTTATGCCAACATGTTTACACTTAACGTCTTCAACAAGGAACCGAGCGTGGTGGGTGAACGGTTAGCGTTATGGCCTCGCATTCGGGAGGACGGCGGTTCGAATCCCCGTCCGGGCATCCAGATTTGGGTTTTCCATGGTTTCCCCCAAATCACTCCAGGCGAATGCCGGGATGCTTCCTTCAAAAATGTCATGGCCGAACTCCTTCCCGTTCCTTGTCCCCAGTCCCCTCCCGCCTCTAATGACCTTAGCCGTCGACGAGGCGTAAAGCCATAGTAACAAACAACAACAACTTCAACAAGTAATTCCTCCCAATCATGTAATAATAGAAAACTTTTAGTTTCTTTTATATATGTACATAATAAGCTTTGTCTTCTTGGCATTAATCTTGATTTATTTTTGATCCACCCAGGTTCCAAAGGAGCTGTTCTAAGTTCCCTTCACTTTTAATGCTTTTACACAACCTTATATCATCTGCAAACAGCCTAATTTCTGTTCCACCAACACAATAACTAATCAGGATAATGCTCTGTGTCTCACGTTACTTGATGAAAATCTAGTTTATCGCGCGAGTTGTCCAATACAGCTCTCAGCTTCTCACAGCGATGGAGACTGATGTTTTCACTTAACAGAAAAACTATTTTCTCAACGAGAAAAACACAATGGTACTGGTTTACGTTCCTCCGGGATGTCTTTATCGAATAAGCTAGGCGACATAACAGTAGGCCTACCATAGAATAAACGATACATCTATAAGGAAATTCCAGAGATTCTGCGACTTGTAAAACCAGGATCCTGTTGGAATGTCTGACATGCTAATATTTAACAGTGCACATAGTGTACCTGTGTGAGTGGTACCAGCATGAGACCTGACCGTAAATCATATTTAAAAAAAATAAGTGTGATGAAGAAATTGATGGAAATGAACTTATGAATTTATATCACTGCGTGAAGGTTTCTAGTAGAAAATATTAAAAATATAAATAATTAAGTAACACAAAACTAACGCGTGACTGACACAGAAATGCCACCAGTAGAATATCGGCTTTTGGTCGTGGTTTAACTAATGCTACAGTGGAAAGGTGACCTCTGGAACAGGTTATCGCGAAACCTGAGCCACAGAGGGTTAACTGCGCAATTCACGCACTCAAGCAGCGTCGGGTTAAGGCCCTGCCGGCATGCAGAGTCCGTGTCGTGTGAACAGGGAGCCTCCGACAATCAGCCGTCAGATATCTGGTTTATGGCCGTAAAGTGGGTGGTCTGGTGGCTCAGTGGTTAAGGCGTCTGACTGGAGGTCGGAAGGTATCCGGTTCTAATCCCTGTCTCATATGCCCGTAACCCGACCTTCCCTCTGGCACAGTTTGCTGTGTAATGTGAAGTACACCACAATATTTTCGTGGTTCGAATTCCACGTAGAACTGTAGGTCCCCTATACTCGACAGGCTTACCCTACGGTAGGGGCGGATTCCGCACCCGCCGAGAAACCCTGTCCCTATATCATTACGACCACACAAATATACTTCATTTTATCAGTAAATCCTACAGATTAGCTTATTTCATCAGCCACTATCAAATACTTTAGTATGCCTTTATTTATCGTTAAGAAGGTTAACGTGGCTAACAAAAGCTACATTAGGAGTGATGCCGATGTTAGATCTACACATGATACTTAGTTTACTGATTACTTCCTTTGTGAAATGGTCACATTACTTATGAAAGAAGAAATTAGGATGCCTGTGTGATCAATACGAAATACTGGATTTGAGATGTGCTGTATGTATGCACATAAATGGGGAGTGTAACTCAGCGAACTATATGTACATCGCAAGAAACAGAGAGCTCATTACTCAGACGCAAGTTCTCGTATCCGATGCGTGATCTAGAAGTAAAATGTAGATGTTTGCATCAGCATTGTAAACAAAGTATTAAATTGGATCACTTTTCTTCACATCCACACATTCGTAGATCTGCAATATGAAATCTCATATATGTTCTTACAAGCGTATATAAAAATAAACTCATCCTAATAATCTACATGAAAAAGGGAAATGCTGTATATTATTATCTTATTTATTATTATTATTATTATTATCGCATTTAGCGATATTGCATATTATTAAAAGAGCGTTCATAACTTTTCTGTACATTCTATAAATAAGAAACTGAAAAAATATCTCTAAATATTGAGACTAATGCACCAAATTCAGTTACATGTAGTAGTTTATAAACAGTTTCTATTTTGCCTACTGAAAAGGAAAGTGGAAGTAATTAAACAACACTAAAATACTTTCAGAAATAGCAAGTTTTATTATGTTTTTATATCGCTATATAGCTAGAGAAATATCGATATTTTGTGACCTCCTTGCATCCGCTTGAGGATAGAACCTATAGGCTGCGCATTACATTGGGAATGGACATTTAAATGAACAAAAACATTCAGTTTTATCCATACAATGAGTTGCCAATGAAGTGTCTATGGTTCTTACTGAAAACATTAACAAAGAAAATTTTAATCTTTAGGTTATAGTTAATAACCGAAGTGGATGAAAGAGTTTTACTTCACAGGCTTTATATGAATTTTATTATTAAATAAACTGGAATTCAATTAATAAAGATTAATGCAATATGAGATATTAGAACCGTTCCAAAGTCCACATAATATGAAACATTCATAAATTTGATAGGAAACAATAAAAATCTAAAGATTGCATTTATACAGATATGGATTTCTGCAACGCAATTAAAGATCAGAAAGACAATATCAAGATAATTTTCATCTCCTGGGGTACAAATTTGGGTACGATTCTCTAAAGCATTTCATTACGTAGACTTGTACATACATTACTATGTTGTCATTCTGTAGATACAGGGACTGAGTACCTATATCTTCGTATTTTTAGCGTGTATAGCATCACAAAATAAATAAAACTTTAGTATCAGCAAACTTCACCGCAACGCTCGTCACATGCAATACTCTGCCCAATTCGCCACAGTGTCTTACAATGACGTCGGCGACTCTCTCCCTGCTCGACATCATCAAAACAGAACGCACCGTAAAGGAATTAATGCATGCAAGTTAATTCGTATCCTAATTGTCTCTTACTAAAATATTTATATTTGGCGCTCCCTATGCAGCTTCCGATTCATTAGGAGTAGACTGTGTAACATTATCATAATCTCGTCATCATTTTTTGTTATTATAATTGTTATAGAGTTGTTTTATTTTGTATTAATTATAAGTATCCTGATTAATTGTATTAATGTTTGTAAGGTGATCTGTATTATCTCAGAGTTTTCGCAGATGGTGGTTTGTATCGTATACGGGATAGCATAGTGGAGTGTGTGAAATCCTGTTTCATTGTATCGTGTGGGTGTGAAGATTTAAGCAAGTTACTGTAATTAATCTAGAGGTAATTGTTCGGAATCACATGTATTATTTCTTTATCATCAGTATTGCCCCTAAATTGTTAGTGACTATAAGTCACTGATGATATTTAATTGAAGTATAGTGAGCGAAGCAGATTACTTGTGTTTAAAGATAAATATGCACTAATTGGGTTATAGCTTACATCCATACAAAACGATTTATTGTACTCTCTAATGGAAAACATAGGAAGCCGAAAAACGAACTGCTATTTGTAAATATAGTCTCCATGTCTTTGTATTAACTGATAAAAATGACTGCACGTAGATTGACATAAAAATGTGATTACCAAGTTGCACAAAAAAATTAAACAGCTACATAAATCATGGAGTAAAGAGGATTATGGCTCGACAAACTGCGCAACTTATTTTCTTGATTCACCTGGTGGAGACGCATCGATTTATTGAATCCTGAAAGTTCAGCTAGCGTGCCTTGGATTTTGTCAGAGCATCCCCTTGCCTGCTGCTAGTGTCACCTGCATATAGCAGCAGGAAGCGCATTCGTAATAACCGTTCGTGGTGACCTCACGGAGGTTACCGCGTGCACAGTAGGCAGTCGGATGTTATCCTTTGTCTTTCTAAGTAAGTATCACTGATAGTGGGTTACAACTTGACAAAATTTGGTCATACTTACTTATAAAAACGTAAAACGAATAACCACGCCTGACGATGAGCGCAGTAACATTTGTGACGTCACCGTGGATGGTTTGCACAGACACGGCAATCCTCTGATGAAATCCACAGCACGATTCCTCAAACGTCAGGGTTCAATAAATTGACGCGGCTCCACCTGGAGGACCAAGGCTTAGACCATCCACATGGCAACCCACACTCACATAACGTGACTGAGTTTCTACCTCAGTAATTTGAAATGACCAGAAATTCACTATTAATCGTGTGTTTGTTGAAAACATTTATTTGGTTTAGAACTATATCTTGTTGTCAGGAATCGTACTATTTCGAGACAATCAGTTGCTCTTAGGGGAAAAACCATTAGCAGACACAGAAAGCGACGATATTTTTAGTTGCTCACTTACTGCTCGTTTCTAAGTGAACATTCGCTAAATACTACTCACGCTACACAAGACTTTTATTTTTGCACAAAACAACGCTTCCTTTTTGCTCCGTGCTCTGCCGGCTAAGCCTCACTCCGTAAAAGGCTTCCTCCGAGCTTCACTCAGCACTTCATTTTATACTCAAACTGCTAAGCTCATAAAGGAAGCATTATAGTGAACATAGAAAATAAAATAAATTACCTCAAGAAATTGACAAAAACTGCACCATTTGTTTAGTTGTCAGCAAGGATTATTAACCGACATTACCTTGATTAACCGACATTACCTTGATACTCTTAATCGGAAGGTCATTAAAATAACCATGGAAAATATAAGAATTATGTTCAGTAATTTGTCGTATTAGGCGAGGAAATTAATACTAAAATAAAGACACTTATTACTATTAAAATTAATATCTTAAGATGTGAGGCAGAATTAAAATGAACGAAAATTTTTCTGCCAAGAAAGAATTAACTGTGACTTAATGTAACAGACGTACAACATTTTCGTTGTTAATATCATCATAAGAGTTAATACAAATAAGCTGTAAGTATGAAAATGTTACACAAACCGTTGGAATATGACAAAGCACAGGTTATTTTAACTCTGCAAATTGGTGGAACCAAAAAATGAGCTCACATTCACACAAACATTTATTTCCTCTAGCTGCCAACACTCATGTGGAAAGACAAAGAAAATCTTAAATTGCTTATATTATTCCAGTCTTTAAAACTTACAATTTAAATGCTTTAAAGTTCAAGTAATCTAGCCAAGTATTTCATTTCCCCCTTCACTCAGCTTCAATTCAATCAAGTTGCCTTACGTTTGGAATTGTTACCGGAACCCGGGCCGCATTAATTAATTTCAAAATGTTTTCGTGTTTTATACGGACACGATTTCCTACCACCGCAAAGTAATGGGTTCGTTCAGAGACGCAATTTGTATAGTTTGCGATGTTTGTGGGGACAAAATAATTTACTTTCCACCTACAAACTCTAGAGAGACACGATAGCGCACCGTTGACACACTAACCCACGTGATTGTTTCGAAGCATGGTGACCTGTAAACTCGTTCAGCATGTCAGTAAATATCGTAATAATTTTGTAGAATAAAGAATTAAAACGATTTTAACTATTGAGGGTAAATTATTATAAGTAGAAATTGTCTTTATACAAAAATAAATTTTAATAAACCAATATAGTTTTCTCTGACTGAAAAACTGCGTTACATAAATAACACTGTGAAAATTTTTTATATCGTCGCGCTGATCCGTATCAATGTGGAGGGTAAGTAAAATTAACAATTAGTCTTAAAATTCTGTTTCTTTAGTGACATATATGTATATGAAAGATTTCTATTGTCTTGACCTTTCCTGGGCTTCTTTTTTCCTTTGCTGATGGTTTCTTTGATTTTTAACACACCATACCTTCTTCTTCAAGTTTTCTCTCTATTTTACAGTTACTCTTTTATAGTAGATTTGTGCATAGTATGTGATATAATCAAGACGATTTGCCTTAGCAGGTTCCTCAGTTATCCTAAATTCCTCAAAATCTCTCTATATTTCATTTTGTTGGCACATTTTCTTTTTTCTCCAGTTATCTCCACAAACAAGTTTAAAAACCTTACAACCACATTTCTTCCTTCTTTTGGACTGTCAGCGTCTCTGTATCCATACTCAACACATGTGTCAAACCTCTTTTTAAATTCATTCTGAATCTGTCTGGCTGATAGCAAACCTTATACTTTGCTACTGGAACACTAGCACCTTTCTGCCAATTAGTAGCGGATTATGTTTTAATTCCTTATCAACGATATACCACAAGATTCTGCCACACAAAAAGATGCATGGAGATCTTCAGAATTTGCATAGTCATCTGTATGAGGACAATATAAGTTTTGTGAAAAAAGTGACATATGTGAACCTTGTATATCTGAGGCAAAACATTGGGACCGTCCTTGCATTTCCTAATGTCATTATGGAAACCACTATGAAACGGTTGTTTTTGGCTGATTCAACTTTGTTTATTACCATCATAATTACCCACTTCAGAGATTTTAATGTTTATTTGCGTTGGTCACTGCAGTTAACATTACTATAAACTACCGAAGTTTATTGCCTTCAGTAGATGAAGCAAATCACAACGTGTTGCAGCTGCGGTGTCTACAACACCAGTGCATACATAACACAGTCGCCTCGTATTTGCTTGAGCGTAACTGTATCAAGCAGGTTTAAAGCACAGCCGAGGCGCCTGTATCCCTAGAGGACGCACCGCCAGGTGGAGTATTGCCCGCCTGATATGTGTGGCTCGAGGGAAATGAAATACCTCTCGCAGGGCAACCGACTGTTGGAGTACCTTGATATTGGGCAGCAGTGACATCCACTGGGATCGTGGGCAGAGAGCACTGTAGCAGATCAAGGCAAATATTTCAAGGCGTATTTGGTGTTCAGGAGAGTTGTTACAATACTGAAAAGGGATTTCTGAGCCCATAAAGTGGCACTTACAAACATTAAAATACTAGACTGCGAATTAAACGCACACACGCTACAGTAAATCACCGTTTAATGTAAGTGAAGAGAGTAACAACAGGGTTTGTTGGGTGTTGTTTACCTTCCGCAAAAAAATAATACGAAAATTGTACTCAGGAAAGTCACTGCTTAGAGACACCAGCCGTCTGACGCGACTTGAGCGGAACTTAAAACTCGTCGACATACAGCAGCAAAAGACGTCGTTCTTAGATGATTTGCACTGCATATCGAGGACAGGAAATGATCATTCAGCCAAATACTCAAATCTATATAATAAAAATGAATCGCCAAATGTGTTGCTAACCACAAAACTCGAGAACGGCTCGACCAATTCGCCTAATTCTTTTTTTTATATTTTCTTTAAGGCACAAGGAAGGTTCTTATGGAGAGAAAAAACGTAAAAATTGGAAGGAAAATAGTAAAAACAACACTTTTCTTTTCCCTCAATCAAAACAAGACAAAGGCGCGTTAGGATTATCTTTGGTATGACTTCAAGTTGATTATGCTCTATGGATATTAATCTATGCCTGCGTGTGATCAGCGAAAATAATATCACTGGCGTACGTGTTATCATTATTTCCTCTGTGAGTGGCATTTTCTTGGTTTCTTTTAAATTTTCGCTTCTCTCGAAAACCAATTGTGTGTTTATTTGTTCAGTGTGTTTACATTTGCACCCATGCCGCCTACCACGAAACTTTCGACTATGAAAATAGAATGCATCAGTTTAGAAGGATGCAATATTAAGAATACCTAAAAAGCAAAATCGATTACTGGTATTTCAGTTGAGAAGCGATATGCATTAGCGTCTTACGATCGAGCCACACTTATCCTATTATTTTAAGAATGCAAAGTTCTGGTAAGCCTTGTGGTGATGGGTTACATTCGTTTTAAATTATGTTCAGGAAGAATTCACGATGATTGAATTTGCTGCGAGTAATAATACTTTCTAATTTTTTAAAACTTCTATATAAATAAAAATGAATCGCAAAATGTGTTGCTAAGTGCTCGACCAATTCGGCTAATTTTTTTTTTTCCTCCATATTTTGGTTAATCCACAAGGAAGGTTTTTATAGAGAGAAAAAACGTAAAAATTGCGAGGAAAATAGTAAAATCAACACCTTTCTTTTCCCCTACACACCAGCCAATCAAAACAAAACAAAACAAAGGCGTGTTAGGATTAGCTCTGGTATGCTTTCAAGTTGATTAGACTGTATGGATATTAATCTGTGCTTGCCCAAAATAAAGTTCGAAGGAAAAAAAAAGGTTTGCGTGTCAACAACGAAAATAATATTACTGCCAGTCAATCAAAACAAAACAAAGGCGCTTGATGATTATCTTTGGAATTGCACAATGATCGGTCTGAAGAAATGTTTTCAAAACAACTCATTGGCATTGGTAATGACAAAATCCCTGTAAACCTTTTGACTGGCTACATTACATTTCCTGTCAATTTTTTGGTTGAACGACCGAACTATATTACGGAGACCAAAACACGGGCGAAAATTAAATAAATTTCGAAATTCAAAATGAAATTGCCGGTGAATTAAGGACATACAAATCAGTTGATTGCGCAACTAACCAAGATGATGTTGTCAACTATCCACCAGAATTTTTGAACTCACTGGATTTGCCAGGATTGCTGCCTCATAATCTTCAATTAAAAGTAGGATCGGTGGTCATAATGTTGCGAAATATCAACCAATCGCGTCTTTTTAATGGCACACGGCTTACAGTGAAAAAATTACTGAACAATGTGATCGAAGCAACCATTCCAAATGGAAATTTTATGGGAGAAGATGTGTTGATACCTCGCATTCCAATGGTATCAACTGACGTACCATTTGAATTTAAACGACTGCAATTTCCAGTGCGGCTTGCTTTCGCTATGACCATAAATAAATCCCAGGCTCAGTCTTTGAGTGTTTGCGACGATAATCTTGAAAACCCATGCTTCTCTCGTGGACAGTTGTATGTTGCCTTCTACCGCCTTGGAAAGCCGTCAGCTTTATTTGTTTACGCGCCAGATAACCAAACAAAAAATATCTTGTACCACAAATGATTACAATAAAAATATCATCACATTATTACTAACGTCTTGCAGTGTATGAAATAGAAAACTTATTTTTGTTAGTAATGGTTGTTTATTATTGAGACATTAAATCAAGTGATCACTCTGTAATACGTTTTATTTTTTTATTTTTTTTATTGGACTACGATAGGACAATAACTTTTGACAGAAAGAAGTCTGTCGGGCAGCTAGTTTCTCATAAAAATAAGAAGGAAATTTAGCTGTTTATTACGAGTTCACAGCCAGCTCTTCCCCCAACATTAACGTATTAACACTTATTTCAATAACAACTAGATTCGATTAACGCATTGATTACAGATTAACTTTGAAACAGTTTTAACCCACTAACAGAACTGATCAGCTTATTTTGAAGATTAACTTACAATAAATTAGCAATATAGACCATAAAAAACTACAGCGTATTTCAACATTAACAACTTTTTGGCAGAGTTTTCGATTTACTGTTCATTACTCCTTGGTTGTGGCTTAATCAGTACCGGTACGTAGCGTATCGGCAAGTAGAGTTAAAAGTAAAAAATTCTAGAGTATTTTATGTGAATATACGAGGTTAAGTCAATTATTATCCGCAGTTTAGTTATATTTTTGTTTATGTTGGTAGTACTGTCGCGTTGAAAGTTAGAAAAGTTTTGATAGAGATAAAGTTCAGATAACGGACCTTAATCGTTAGGGTCTTCTCTACATATATAAATCTTTAGTTGGCTGCGTCTGTGGATATATTTCTTGAGCTATTTCGCAAACAGATCTGTATGGATTTTCACACTTTGAAAGCATAGGATCTAACTCAAAATCTTGACGCTCTAACTTACCAGAGCAAGAAATAATAGTATGTTCTTAACACAACAAGATGATAAAATTCTGAGATTACATACTATGTCGAAGATACCAAAGTTTCTTAATACAATCCAAAGGTAGCACACCAAATAAAATAACATTTATATATTATAAAAAAACATTATTCAAAGTTATTCGCAGTTTCTCACATAGCAAAATTAGTTTTACAAAAGTTTATTATAATTAACGTTGGTTTGTCGTGACGCGAGACCTTAGATTTTGGTCCTTGGATTTTGTAAATATTACCATTGACTTTTTTCTCTTACCATATTGCATAAGAAGTTTGTTATAGTTTTAAATGCCGACAGCTGTTTACAGGCAAAACATATAATTGTGGCAATGTTAGAAAAAATTCGACTCAAAATTACACATTTGACGAAGAGAGCAATACAACACTTTAGCGGAAAATTTACAGGGTTCGTAACAGACAGATGACCGGCACCACTTAACATAATTGAAGTCTTTCTTTATGTTTGGGAAATATCTTGTAAATAATTAGTGAAAATGATGAAATTAACAAGCAATTAATGAAGAGATTTCTTGCACAATGTCCTTAGGATATTCAAATCTATACGGATCTAGCTATGTCATGCAGTAGGCTGTGCCTACACTATTCCGAAGTAAAAGGTCTCGAGCATGTATTAATTCCGAAAATTATACAGTGGATATGCTGGACAACTAAAAAACGCTGGACACGGATTACGGTCGTCCAAAACGATTATTCTAATATTAAAGGACTCCGTATCATCCCTGCAGTAAATCTTTTTCAAAAATAACAAACGAAATGTTTTTTTGATAGTGAGAATTCTACAGACCCGCAACCAAATCAATCGCCCTAGCAAAGAAGTTGTATTTATATCGATTAAAGCACATATTGGAATACCAGGAAGAGGAAAACAATCTAGCAACAAGTGTTAAAAGAAGGAGTGAAGATAAGAGAAAGCTAGCAGTTGTAGATATTACAAGCGTCCTTGAGAAAGACTGCTGGGAAATGTGGAATAGACAATGGTCGGAAACTACACAGCTCAGAGGTCACCAATACGCTTGTATCCACTCCCAGATACCAACATCCCAATCTCTTCTTTCCCTCGCACCTATACAGAATCAAAGCAATCGAATCACCAAGGTGTGACTATGAAGAATATCCTGAATGTGACGTTACTTACGTTTTTCCGATACGAAAGATACTTGAATAACACCAACTGTATGAAACCACCTTTACAAGTGGGAATCCAACTGCCAGTTAACATGACACATTTACTAGCCAGTGACAATATTTATTTATATCGCCTAACCCTACCATTTGAGAAAAATAACAACTTACAAGTTTTGAAGAGTACTTAGAATTTGAATATGATATGAACTAGACAAACACATGAAGACTGCAAGGTCTATCGGGCTAACTAAGAATACGACACTGATCAAGGAATATACTATATTTTGTATGGCTGTATGATCTAAATGTTAAATGCCAATAAATTTAAAAAAATCTGTTCTAGGTGACATTTCAACATATACTCAGCCTCCACTGACATTACTATTTAAAAACCCAAACATCTGTCAAACCATCAGCATACACCGAGGTCCACGCCGGCAAATGCTAGTTACGTTAATAAGATAGAAGATTTGCACAGCAGAAGCGCTAAGAAAATTTAACAGGAAGTAAAACTTAAACATAAATATATGAGAATACCTAAACTAGAAAGCTTCTAGCTATTTCTTGATGCTTTTGTGCATTGTACAGTGCCTTTAATTTAATTTGTCTGCAGTCTTTGTATACTTTCGTATTCCTAATTGTATAAAGAAAAATGATTTTTAAGATTACTTCGAGTGTTTTCAAATCTGTTTGATGAAGCAGTAACTCATAATTTGGATGTGCAAATAGGGCCAGACACTTAAAATCGTAACTGCAGTACGCTGTGTACCTGGTATTCGGATCTGTCCTTGGATCAGGAAATTGTGTCGTAAGCGTCTTCTATTAACTTAACAGTTTCTAATTTCGCGTTATAAAGATATCGGTTACTTACGTGTTCTTTGAAAAACAAGTGAGTTACATTGTGAGTTTGTAGCCAGATGGCCGTATGTCCTAACATTACAGGTTCTGAGTTTGTGAATCATCTCTTTATGACGTGAAAAATCATATTGTTTAATAGGATCAGACACATCTACTCCAAATGAGGGGGTTTTTTCTTCCTTTCACGTGCCATTAGTACCGGAAAGCATGCAAGCAACTCATAGTCAGGATTACATTAATTCACTGTGAGTCACAAAAAGTTTATTATGATCCGTTAATTAAAATAAGGAATTATATAACTATACGCCTTGCCATGCGTTTGTTAGATTGCAAGACGGACAAAAACTTTATGAAGAGGGCGTTTTATCCTCTAATATTTCCTTTAGTTTTAAAATAGTACTCCTCCCAATCTGATTCATGGACGTCAAAACATAAACATTTTAATGCTCTGTTTCGTTGAAGGTCAGTGGGCTGGGTAAGAGGACAGCGCTCTAAAACTTTAGTGTATCACACGCGGTCGATGATATAATTCAATTCGAATTGTAAAGTAAGTCTTTCAGTTAATTATATAGTGAACACACCTTTTTACATGCTGAGAAAAAATTGCTTCGCAGTAGAACCAAGGATGAAGTTAAACGTTTATATTGATGTACAAAGATATTTCGACAATAAAAGAATTATTTTATCTCATGGCATATTATAACTGCTTGCCGGTTGATATATTTATAACTGGTGATTTGTTCCGTTCCATATGGTGAAGAGGAACGTCTTAAAGATGACATAAAATGCATTAAAAATGAATTGTTAGGGCAAGACGAATTATAATATACATAACGGACTCAAAAACACTTTATTTAAAGTGTTTACTGGATAAAATCTCAGGCTAAAACAAACATTTCCTGTGGATTTCAGGACAGGGTTCCATTATTTTTCGATGATGAAACGGGGTGAACAGTTTAATCTGGAACGAGAATAACGGCATATTGTTGTAGCACTTAACATTTAAATAAGTGCGTCAACTGAATAGAGGCAAAGTTTAAGGACTTGAAAAAATGACATAACAACCAGCACACTTATCAACTGCTACTAATGCATGATTCACCAGACCAGATAAAAGGAATACGAAGCTCTATATACTAACTAGATGACCAGTGCAAAAATTTCGAGGATATAGTGATTAGTGACCTTTGTGGTGTATAGGATGAAATAAGAAGCGTCTATTGTAGCAATTGTTTAATAGGTACGTAAAAAAATACTTCCAACACATTACGAAAAAATGAGGAAAATCTTTTGAACGCGTAAATCATATGTATGACAAACTGTCACTGACCTTAACAGATTACAACTAACCTAATCAAAATACACACAGAATATCCTTAACTCTGTGATATGTGCTGCGGCTATCTAGCGGCTTAGCTATGAAGTGTCCCATCAGCGCGACTTTCATAGTTATTACTTTTGTCCTTCAAGGGTCAAATTCCGAAAAAATCCTTTTTAAAATATAACATCTAATTTCTGGAGTTCAGTTAGATATCAAGGGAAGTAAATGGCTCGTGACACAAAACATACGTTATGGAAATAAGGACATTATTACCATTTAAGAGTCAAATTCCTAGAAATTACTTTCTTAAAATATGATGTGAACACAGCGGAGAATTAAATCTTTAAACTGATACCTCATTTATCTCTTTTTGTTAGAAAATAAGCAAGTTAAATGGTTCGTGACACAAAAACGCCTTGTAGAACTCTTGAAACTTTTCATCTTTAAAGGTTGTATTCCAAAAAATTTCTTTCTTAATACATGATTTCACCAAAGCGGAGACATTATTCTTCATAATGCTACTTCATTTTCTCGATTTTAGTTAGGTATCCAGGGAGATAAATGGCTCGAGCAACAAAAAACGAATTTTAGAACTACTGATATTTTTGTCCTTTAACGGTTAAATTCCGAAAAATTCCTTTCTTAAAATATAATGTGGCCACAGCGGAAACGTCAATGTTTAGAATATACCACATTTATCTTTTTCGTTTAGATATTAACAGGCATAAATGGCACAAAAATGCGTTGTAGATTCATTGCTACATTTTCTCTTTATGGGTTGAATGCCAAAAATAAAAAAAATATTTCTTAATATATGACGTCACCAAAGTGGAGACATTACTGTTCATAATCCTACTTCCTTTATCGATTTCGGTTAGATATCAAGATAGATAAATGGCTAAAGACACAAAAAACGCATTTTAGGAATATTGACATTTTTATCCTTTAAGGGTCGAATTTGGAAAATTTAGTTTCTTAAAATATGGTGTCACAAAAGCGGATACCTTAAGCTTTGAAATTATACCTCATTTATCGATTTAGATATTGATTTGCTACAGAAAAAACACCTTATATAAATAATATATACGATAACTCATCTGAGTTTGATCGAATATGTAGCTTCTAAGCTCTTCAAAATGACTGGTTAAATCATTTCTTCGCAGTTTCTTAACAAAATAGGATTATTATTAAATAATGTTCAACTGCTTATAACCCTGATTTCGTAACGTTGTACATATTTCGATTGTAGTTTTCATCGCGAAACATTTGGAACTACTTATATGTGACTGAAATAGTGACATCGGTAACATGACGTCAGTGAAAAGCAACAATCGAAATAATTTTTCATCGGATTTTTTACATTTTTCTTTCTCCTTATGCTTGATACAGATTCATATACAAAGTCTGAAGCTCTAACTATATTCATCCGGCTGAAATAATGACGTTAGCAATCCCACGTAATTGAAAGCAAATATAAATAAATCTTAACAACTTCTGTTATACCGCGGAATATAGTTTTAATCTTGTTCAAGGCCGCATAATACACGGCAAATTTGGAACTACTGTCAATCCGCTGATGTAATAGCTTCAGTAATATGGTGCCCATGAAAGGAATATAAATTATTTTGAAAAATTACTTATGCCCTCTTCTGTGATGACTAAGGTTTTTTGTCACTATTAGTCAAAGCGGCATTTGATTCTAATCAAAAGCTTTTTTAATAATACTGCTCGAAAATGAAAGCTATCGCACTCGCATTAAAGCATTCACTATATCGCGATATAAACTTGATCCCATATGTCTTAGATCGGTATATCATGGACATCTATAGGCAAACAGTATGACGAGAACATCTACATCGAATTAAAGTACATAAACAAAAATTAACAAATCAATGCCATTAATTATTATTATAACTAAATTAATATAACATCATAATAAGTTATTAAAAATTATTTGACAATTTCAACTATAGTAATAATGAATTTGTTGTTTGAAACGAAAGACATTCATTTAATTATGATTGATTTACAACTTAAAACATATAGAAACATTACAGAAACACAATCATGTATTATTAGCTTGCTACAATTAAGACAGCAATGCACAAAAATATGAAATATTTCTGGCCATTGTTAGTCCGCAAACTAAAGCCGGGTGTGTGATGCAACTACGATACAGATATCATGACACGATGGCGTATCTGGTCTTTTATTAGTACTGACTGTGTGTATGAGTTCACTCGTTCAGAAGAAGTCTTATGTCGCATACAGTACATAAATTAACAATTCATTAATACTGATGAAGATATAAACATCCGGCCTGGATGATTGGTTAACGACTAATTTCAATCAATCTTTTCTTTTTATATCCTAGCAGCTAACATTCATTACCATCCTACGAATCCTGAATTAAGAGCAGTATCACTGTAATAGTATTACTATAAGGCAAAATAAATTAAAATAAAATCTTTCTCTTGTGTGTAGATCAGATGATCAATTGTGTTAGATGTAATATTTTTGATCAATTACAAGATATGTTTAATATTTGAGATAAATTTCTAGTTCCCAGGAAATAACATTCTTAGCAAAAATTATTACAACTTGACTACTTTGACAGCCATTTAACCGAAGCACCGTCTTAGTCCTTTCACATGCTCTAAACAACGTTTAGATAAAAAAAATCACTCCTTTTCGTGTATTGAGTTCCACAGTAGGTCACCTGAAACAATCTATAAAATTCAATCCGTGTATATTGGTTCCAAAAAATATATCAAAATCTACAGAGCAAATTTCGATAATGTTTGAAACTTAAGATCCGATTTCAAATACGTGGAAAGTCTCATTTTTATACGTCTGATGTCTCTGAAGCAGTAAAAGAAATTCTGAACGTATGTTCAGAAAAATCAAAGATGCAATGTCAAGTAAATGTTGCATAGGTCATACTTCCTAAAAATATTACGACATATTTCAGTTCCATACTTAAATTTCGAATGTTCAGTGTTAAAACCCAATAAATGGACGGACTAATATCAAGAAGAAACTAAGTAAAGTGAAATCTACGTAAATTAATATTTACAGGAAAAAAACGCTGGGGAGCTTCGTTGGTGTAGAAGTTATGTATTTCCGGCAACAAAGCTACAATCTTTGCCTAGTGACAGTAACTTTTGCATAACTACTGTTCATTACAGTGAAAGCGTTTTCTGTTATCAATAAAAGCAATTATCTGTATATTAATACGCTAAGCGAAAACTTCGGATTCAGTTTTAAGAATATTGCGCCAACGGAGGGGTGTGAGATTTGGCATAGTTAAAGTTTACATGAAGAAGAAGTGCAGAAAGCTAAAATTTATATATAATATGTGTTAAAAATTCATTGAATTAAATAAAACGAAAAATTCACTGTTTATGTTCAATTGTTTCTTAATGAAAACGACGCTCAGCGATTCTGTCAATGTCAAGTTTATAAGATACTCTGTGATCTTTGGTCAATCGGTATAACAAGCATACTTAAAGTTTATGTAGGAAGAAGAAATGCAGAAAGCTAAAATCTATATATTAATACGTAAAGCGAAAACTTTGGATTCCTTTTTCAGAATATTGTGCGCATGGAGGAGTGTGAGATTTGACATAGTTAAAGTTTATCTCGAGAAGAAGTGCAGAAAGCTAAAATTTATCTATAATATGAGTTTCAAATACATAAATTAAATAAAACACTCATTGTTTACTTTCAATTGTTTGTTTTTAATGGCAATGACACTTAGCGATTCTGCCAATGTCTGTGGTCTTTGGTTAATAGTAAAGAAATAAAATATAATAAACATAGTTTACCAAGAAAAATCACTTGTTAAACCATTTTAAAAATATGTATTACAAATAGCCTACATTATTAATTCGTAAGCGTGTGTGCGCGTGAAATCGAATCGGAGCCAACTATCTGATGTGTATTCTTAGCAATGAGATATTCTGTGGTCTTTGGTGAAACAAAACAGTCGCATAATCTTTGAACTAATAAAAGTAACATTTCCAAAAGGAATATTTTTTATATTACAGAGAATTCGACATCCTAACTGACAATCTGATTTGTCTTTTTTTTTCCTTCACATATTCGCTCCTGCTTCCATTATGCCTCGATATAGAACATTGATAGGTCGGAGTGAGAGACAAAGAAGAAGGAATACCAATTTGACTGAAATTATGATAATAGACGAAATTTAAATAGTGAACATAGTACACAAAAAGATGAAATTATTTTCATGGATACACTTAAACGCGCACTAAATGTAATTTCAAGAAATTTTGGTAGTTTAGAATTTATAATGCAGGTTTTGCAGTGCAAATGAAATCAGAAGTCACTTCAGGTGAAACGCAAGCATTCACTTCATGTTGTCATAAGGATAAAACAGTTTTACCGGCCTTAAATCAAAATTGATATTGTATGATGGACTAAATTCAAATGAATCATCGATAAAAAGAAAGTAAAAAAAATATTTTGATAATATTCGTAAACACAATTGATCATTTGTTATGTTCAGTTCAGAAGCTAAAATTTCGAACTCAGTCAACCGTGGAGTGTATCATTTTAATTTTATAGGTAGTGCAGGGAATTAAGGCAAACTGGCAAACAACACGAGCTAAAAGCTAATGACGTATTGGTACACGCTTGCAGCCAAAGACGTCACTGTACATTGTATTTAATATATCTATGCTCGCAGTAAATGCAAATTGTTTTTTAAAAAAATGTATGCAATGAATATTACTCTTTTACAGTAAAGGAAACTAAAAAAAAATTAATGAGTTAGGTCGAATTTCGACTAGTAGAAAATAATTCTGTATATTTGATATTCAACAGCAGAGATAAGGAACAGATTTTTAATTTTCGGTTCCAGTGCTAGATGAAGCAGTTTATCTAATGTTTGATACTGTGAAAACCCCGTCAAAATCGATTTAGCATTTTTCAAGTTATGTTAAATTATTCTTTAAAAAATGTCAAAACGTCTTAAGACATATGTCAGATTTTTAGCTAGACCCGAAGCTTTCAAATTCCTAAAACTTATCGAAATATGTATTTTCTGCATGATGCCGGAAGAAACAGACACATTCCAAATGCAGATTTATCTATATGGTGTGTTTTGATGTGCGTACAAAACAAGATTCGATTTTTGAGCAGCTACATTAGCGAATGTTGTGATTAAATTGAAATACAACCTGAAATAAAATGAAAACTGATATTCCGTGTCACAACATCGCAGACACCCCTTTCTGGAAACTGTGTGGGTGAATCGATATTTTTCATTAATTCCGGAAATGGCTGTCGTGAACTGGATGTAACTTAGTACACATGTCTTTCACTGAGCTACTGAAAATACTGTGGGAGTAAATCAACCCCAACCCACCCCTTTGTATAGAGATTGCGTGTAAATCGACATTAATTTATTTCCGGAAATAGCTGGTGGAAATTTCGTGAAAATTAGTACAAATTTTCCTCATCGGAGGAATAAAAATAACCTGGGGGTAACTGAAACCTGCCACTCTCCGGGTACGGTGTAGGTGAATTTAGGACTACTTTAATTCCGGAAATGGCTAGTGCGAATCGGAAGAAACTTGGTACAAATATTTCCATTGAGTACTCTGCTTGTTTGAAATATAATATTCGGTTTTACGTCAACGCAATAGATGCCATGAGGAATTTTGATGTTTGAATATTATACTATGTCGAGGTTGAGGCTTGTGCTAGACTGATTAATGGACGTACACCCTAGCAGTGTTCCTTTATGTAAAGATTATTAAAAGTAGTAAAAAAATGTTAAATTAATTCTTTAATTATTATTTCTTCTAATATTTACATTCGTTGCATATACTGTAACTCAATGGCTGGAATGAAAATGGTTAATGTTTGCTAGATACTATACGTTACTTCTCCAAGGCCACAGAAACAAAAATATTTTATTTGTGGCATATAGATGATGTAGCAGTCATCATAAAGTGCGAATTTAGTTTAACAGACTGTGTGACCACTACCGCTTTTAATACTTGGTATTGTAGTTTGGCAAAGACTGTGGATGCGGTACGAAACACAGCAGCAGCTTTGTCGTGCAGCTGTCTTTGCAGGTTTACAGCTATGCGAATAGACGGAACAGCAATAAGACCGCCGGAATAGAGCGACACAGCAGTAATTGCGAGACGAACAGCCATCCGGTGGTTTCGTGCTTGCAGTCTGCAAGTCAAACAAACTGAGTCTCTAAATTAAGTGCTCTTCACAATTCAATAAAATGTCTCTTCTGCGCACACGTGTAAAATTTCTGGGGACAATGTGTAGTTTGTGGTATATGGAAACAACAAAAAAAATTGTTATTGAATGACTAATCGTGCATTTCCTAGCGATTGTTTAAAAGAGTCTTTGCTTTAATAATAATAATAAAAAGAAATATTTTCTAGTTTCGTCGGTTTACCATAAAGTCGGGAGATAATGGAAGGCAATGAGAGGTAAAGAATTTAACCATGGAATTTTTGAAGGAACCATTTGGCATTCTCTGCTAGCGATTTCGTGAAACCATCCTAAACCTATAGAAGTACGTTTCCACGTTGAATCAAAACTTCTTCCTGCCAAATGTTGCAAGGACACTTAAGGAATCAGTTTTATCGTTTAGAAACTTCTTTTTTATGAAGTAATGGGTCTTTATATGAATACTGAAAAAGTACAGACATCTGAGGAATGACCGGATCCAGATTGAAACCCACCGACCTATTCCTTTACTGTCATACTTGGAGGCCACTTTTGAAGATCGGTAGACTTGGCATGATACCCGCATATACCGGCGCCAGAACTTTCTGTGTGAAAGCCTTCAAGGTATCGTGTGAATATTACTCCGTAAAGGAATTAAGGAACTCGTCACTACAACATCAGAGGTCAAACTGCAGGAGAATTAAGAAGCTGGTGACATACTAATAACTAATAAATAATAAAAAATCCAAAATTAATCATGGAATTGTATTTTTAATTCTTTCGTAAAACTCTACTGTTTTATTGCGACTTTTGTTAATTTAGTAATACTATGATGTCATAATTTCGTAAAGAAATACAGTTACCTATTTTTTATAGTTCACCATAAGTTTTGAAAGTATATTAAAATGATAGATTATTTTTATCTTAGTTTTTGATGTATGCTGAATAGCCTGGGAAAAAATTACTGAGATAAAAACAAAACAAAAAAAACGCGGTACTGAGAAGTCGAATTATTTCTTTCAATATAGTTATACCTGTGTGGTGTGACGCAGGAATTATTTCTGTGTGATGGTCTCAAATTTTAACATTATTTCACAGGACGTGTTGAAATGGTGTGCAGTGCCATTTCCAAACAAAAGGAGGTAGTACAAGCGGCATGGGTTTGGTTATCTAGTCCATCTGAATCACAGCTATAAACACCACAGAACATTAAGGAAGAGAGACGGTTTCAGGTTTCCAGAGCATTTGCCAAGGTAATAGCACGAGAGATAGTGGTTCGACCACGGGAGTATCGTAAACTGCTCCGTGCCTCGTCCAGATGGATGTGCGAATCGCTGAAGGGGGGGAGCTGTAGATAATCCTGCAGTACAGCCCAGCCCCTAGCAACCGCTGTAGGATTGGCCGACTGATGTGCCTGTGCTGATGCCATTCACAGCAGAACACCTGTCCGAGCTGACAGGACTGTGACGTAATATCTATAGAGCAGGCCAAACGGACTTAATGTATCTGAAGAAGAAGCAAAAGCATATACCGAATTTAACTTTCAACTAGTTACTGAAACACCATTTGGATAATTTAATTAATTGGAGAACATCTGGTAATTTAAATAATTATTCTATCTGTTGTCTCCATCCGCATTATTCGTTAGTTGATTGACTATTGGCTCGGTGACTATATAGTATTTTAATTATTCGGTTCCTCTTCGCAACCGCTAAATGGAATCATTCCACTGCGCATTAAAACAAGTAACTGCCTTAATGAAAATATTATGTTAACAAAAAATTGACGAGTGAATGTTATTAAAATTTTCTTATTGAAGTTTCACTGACCAACATCTGCACAATAACGAAATTATTGTAAGGTGGGGATTAATAAATAGTATCAGATGATATTCAGGTCAATAGTTAATATTTTCTTAACTTGAAATACCAGTACTCAAAGAAAGTGCTTGACAGTTAAGAAGGATTTGAATCATTTTAAAAATGCTTAAATGTACACTTTATACAGTTTTGAAGATAAACCTAATCGATTCTTCATAACTTGATTGGATTTACACTAATATTTATGAGTTTTTCATAGTAAAACTACAATTTCTTCCTTTTCTCACAATATTGTTGCAGTGTTTGTTTGTAATACGTACATGATACCTGGAACATAAGGGGCAGTAGGGGAAGGTCGGATAAAGAGGCCAGGCTAAGGGTTGACGATGTTTTAAGATAGCTTATAATGTATCTAAATGCGTCAAAATCATATGTTATAAAGTTCAAGCATTCTAGCACATACCACAACTTTTTAGTTACCTTTGATTTAAGGTCAGTACCGAAAATAATCAACTGGGCTCTTTGTCCGTCGTGGCCGGCCAAAGTGCCCACTTATCTTCAAAATCAGAAGTTAGTGATTAAAAACGCTCTAAATTTTGAAAACAGAGTAGGTTACTTTATTTTAAAAAATTTCTATAACTTGTAAATGATACAAGTTTTAAGGTAGAAAAGGGCACATTAAGTGCAATTTTCGCAACTGAAGGAATAGCTGTTTCGTTCTACTCTACCACAAGCTTATGAGCCCAAAAGTAACACATCTGACACTGCATCCCTCGTTCTTGCGATCTTGAGCTGAAAAACTTTCGTTGCAGTACAGGCACTGTGTGTATTTTTGATCATCGTAATCATCAAATAACACTATTTTTGCGTTAGATTTCCTGGTGTTGGTGGTTTTATATCTAGCATCGGTTTCCTTTTATTTTTTGTTTTGTTCTACGTTTTGTTAGCCTTTGTAGCTTGAAGTGCATTTGTATATGAACTTAATGTGAAAACTGCAATGAACCCATGTTTCGGCCTTTGCATCTGCTTTTTCCTGCTATTTTTGCACGTCAATATCTTTTTGGCTCAAAGAAAAAGAAGTTTCCGGTCGTTGAAACACCACCACAAAATATAAATATGTTAATTACCTTTGGTTTTTGATTATTATTAATATACTCAGTTCAGCTTCACATGATAATAAAGCATCTTTTGAAAGCATTTTATAATGTTAATAATCGCCAAGGAACAAACAGATTCCACGTGCAGCAGACAGAGGCCACTGCCCCAGGTGGCCACTCTGCCCGATTTAGTTGCGTTATAGAAACATCCTTAAATCTTAATAATTCAAACAACAACCATGATCACCAAATCAGGAACTTACAGAAAAAACATCACTAAAATAATTTCGATCAGAAGCGGTAAGTCATCTGATTTCTTAGTAATAATTCATAAACTGACAACTTACCAAATATCAGGCTCATCAAAAACCAGAAATATTCTAATAACTTCGAAAGATGATACGATTAGCGCATCGGGCTTCTAAAAGTAACAGAAGGCATTAAGTTGTACTATTTATGATTTTTACCGCGTGATGGCACTTAACCCATGGCCACTTTGCCCGTAATGGCCACTTTGTCCCGCTCTCCAATAATACTTTTTCTCGACATCTTCATCTACATCTACATATATACTCTGCAATTCACAAAATTGTGGGTGGCAGAGGGTGCTCAGCACCAAAGCTAATCTCTTTGCTGTGCATTCCAATCCCTAATGGTACGAGGGAAAAAAGAATTCATATAAGAATCAGTCCGGCATCTTATTTCTCTAATTTTATCTTTCCTGTCCTTCCGACTCAAATAGGTTGGTGGAAGAAGTATTTCACTACACTCATGAGTGAAAGTTGGAGTACGCATGTTTTCCAATAAGTTTAAACGAAACGTGTGTCGTCTATCTACCAGAGACTCCCAACCTAATCTACTAATCAGTTCTGTGACGCTTTCATAAGGACTGTAGCAAGCGGTCACGAATCGAGAGGCTCTTCTCTGTACTTTCTCTATACTTTCGATCAATCCCTTACGAAACGGGTCCCAAATGGCACAACAATAATCCAAATGTGGACGCACAAGAGATTTGTACGCTATCTCCTTTGTTTGTTCATTACAATTTTTCAAGATTCTACCTATGAATCGCAGCCTAGAATTTGCTCTACCTACTAAACAATTAATGTGTATGTCCCATTTCATGTTCCTTTGTACTGTTACTCCCAAATATTTAATAGAATCGACCATGGCAGGTCAACTCTGGAGTCCGTTTTATGATTTAAAATTATGGATAATCAGTTCTCGGGCCAGTCATGAAAGTTTTAAGGTTTGCAAAATCGTATCTGAAGAAATCTTGCCAAGTCGTAATCGACAGTAGAACAAAACTTAAATGACATAACAAACCTTTCAATTGCTCTAAAGAATCTAAAATAATTCAACAGAAATACAACAAATTTAACAACCTATTTTAATCTAAACTGAATATGTTTACATCATTTTAGAGTCAATAGATGTGACAGTAGTTTTACACTCTGTATATTTTGTCCCCAAATTGTTGAAAAATCGTTCACTCCACAATATACGGCAAGAAAACGGGTATCCACGAGTTTTAATAGCACCTTTTCTCTCGTTTAATGCGAAAAATCTGTTACATTCAACATCACTTTTCGATGACAATGGCAACTACAAGATAGCTTCTGTGATCATTGGCCCTTCAACTTAAGAAAATATTACCTTCGGACGTGGCGTATAAACTTCTTTCGTGATGAGTCATCTGCTACCCTTTAAAAATCTGGTCCTTCGAGTAATTATTAGTAAAATCTACTGCAGTTAAAGAACGTTTAATACAAATGATAAAATGAACACAATATGTGTACGCTAATTTGATGTTTTACATTGACCTAACCACGTATACGTCATTTTGAGACATCTCGAAAGCTTGCTGCTTTATGATTACTAGCTGGGAACTGAGAAGCGCATGCGCTAAGCGGTTCAAGCTAACAAATTAAAGGGACATACGTCTTCTTGATGCCCACCAGACCCACAACACTAGTGGATAATGTAATTGGTATATAAACGTGCCGGGCCGCAACTTTTCACATTCATTAATAACGGGTATAATATAAATGCACTTCATATACAGTATTGCTAATGGTACATATCTGAAAAAACGTGTAAGAGAATTATTCCTACGTCACGAATTAAAATAAAAAGTAAATATCAGTATATATGTATATATAGTAAATTTGACTTCTATTGCTTTTTGAAGCGTCTGATCACTTTAGAATTTTAACCAAAATGACAAATACCTTTTTTTTTATATAAGCTTCTAATCTTAACAGATGCTTACCGATGCTTCTTCTCTTTATAAGAATTTCACTTCCTCTAATTTTTGTGTTAAAGGACACGATTCAACACAACACATTTTCGTCGATATCACTGAAAACAATTACTTCTGTTTAAAATTCCGTACGCAAAGGGAAACAGAACCCTGGTGTATACGTTTCACTGCTTGTCTGACTGTCACAGGCCTCTAGCAATGAAACGGATTTGTTGGAGACTTGAAAAATACCATAATAAAATTTTTATAAAATTATATTCTATGAGGTTTTGATGAAAATAAAGGTTCAATTTTCTTTTATATCGTAAATGTCTGAAATAAAAATGGTAAAATAACTAAGATTTTTTTTACCCGTTAATAAACATGCTAGGGCAATAAAAGTTATCAATTCTATATTATTTTTTTACTCGTTCTATCTCAAATACGGTGTTACTCACGAAATTGAAATTCGTCCCCATTACAAATAATATACGTTATTTAAGCGAAAAGTAATAAAAATATTGACATCTAATAGAAGCGATTAAAAGTGTTTATGTTGAGGATACTTTGACAATTATTAATATCATTTTATTGAAAAATGTTCTTAATCTAGGTTCATTCCATATTAATATACGTATAATATTTATGTATCTATATTAGTTTGGGCAAACTAGGTCCACATTAAGCCTTTGTTAGGCTTACGTTTTGATGTGAATGTGTACACATTAGTGTTACATCTAAGCTTGTAAGCCATAGATGGGGCCGACAGTTTAACGTGGAATTCGAACCACAGAAGCATTCTAGCGTACTTCACATTACACAGTAGACCGTGGCCAGTGCTGCCAGCCTCTAGGCTTTGAATATCCGTAGATGGCCGCTAAAATTTCCATAGATCGGGTACAAAAATCCGGAGACTCGCAAACAAAATGACTAAAACAATAATCATTGAAGAAAGTCAAAATTAAGACTGCTTTTTATTTCCAGGTTTTTAAAATTCGAAATACAAAATAATAATCAACTTTGAAAGTGAGAAATATCTCTGAATAGGTTTTATATATCGTCACTTTCATCGCTGCTGCTGCTGTGACTACTCTTTTTGGGGGGGGGGAGGGGAGGGGGACTATATATTATCTATTTTCTTTGTTGACATTAAATTTAGCATATCTTCGGTAAAAGCAAATATTAAATACTGCGAACACTTTGACTCTCGGATATTGGTTAATCCTTCTCGGGAGGCACTGCTTTGTAAGCCGAACCAGCGAGCGTGTCACCGTGCATAAAGAGTGCGCCGATAGTTCTGTATTACGGTCTTTTAAGATCTATAAAATGTATAATCAAACAAAATATGAGCTGTATTTCAATCGTTGGTTCACACGAGCGGTTCCAAGTAAACGATTAACAATTATTGACAGTTCTGTAATGTAATAACACTATACGCTCAAAGTTTAACAAAACAGAAATATAAGGAAAAATCAACCAAATTTAAAAAGTTTTAAAAATCCGTAGATATTTTAACGAAATCCGAAAATCCTAACTTTTTATAAAAATCCGTAGATCTACGGATAAATCCGTAGAAATGGCAGCACTGGCTGTGGCAGAGGTTAGGGGCTTATGAAAATCCCCGCCGATACAGGGATTCGAAACGGGATATTTAGATGCCTTAACCACTTTGCCACGAGGCCGCTCACCTATACCATATTTTATTAGAACAAGAAAATTGCACTAGCGTGCAGCGGAAACGGGGTTTGACTTAATGAGTTGCGGTGCGGAGTTGGTTGCCTGATCTCAAAAAGTGTCAAGCATTAATTTTTGCACCAAGCGAATACCTATTGAACTACGACATACAGTAAAATACATCTAATAAAGTAGTTAGAGTACTCAACTCTAATTACGTGAGGCTCAACTCGTATTTTCGCCGTTATCTTTTGGGACTGTTTCTGGGTTTTTGTTCGTTATATGTAGGGTTTCACATGCTGGCGATTTGTTTAGTCATCGTAATCCATACAAGAGTCGACAGAACTTAAAATCTGAATATTCTTGTTCTAAGTACTAGATGATCTTGTGCTTTACGATAAAAAATGGTGTTGTATTTCAATGATAAGATGAATTGACTTGTTTCTATCCCCAAGCTTGTAGTTTCTGTTAGTTCTATGAAGAAATAAGGAGAAATGTTGAATTGAAAAGTAAGTAGCGTTCTTATATGGATTTTAAAATTATTCTGGTTATTTTAATTTGGTATATTAAATATTCAAATTATGTATGTTAACCCAACGCAGGTACGGTACCTATAAAATTTAATGAAACTGCAAAATAAATGTGTCTGTTCATTAATAGATTAAAAAAAACAGTGTGTAAGTTACTAATGATACAGGGTACAAAACCATAAAATTATTTTTTTTCTGTCTTGTTGAGTATAACGTAAAAAGCAGTGAAACGTATTAAAGAGACCCTGTTGAGAATAATGAAGATCACGAGTTTTTAATTTTTTTCTATCGGTGTGCAAGTATCAAACAAAAACCGACCATTTCAAGGAAACTGTACACAGTGACGACTCATGTCACGATAGTGATAGCTTACAATATGTCTCGATGTTACATTGAAATACTGAGAAATAAAAAATGCCTCTAATGTAATTGCTCGGTAATAGAATCAATCCACTTAATTTTAGTATTACAGCGTCACGCTATTAAATGTCAGGGTAGCATGGAAAACAATTATTCAGGCCGCGAAAGCTTTTAATGGTATGCTTTTAATATTGTCTAGACTATTGCAAGCCTTCTTACAGTTGAAATGTTAGCCCTATATACGCTTTGACGGTGTGTTTAAATCGTACAAACTATAACAGGGTGACTTCGACATTATTGTAGACAAAAAAAAACCAAAGAAGCATACTGTTCGTAAACACGCTGGGCAGCATCATTTCAACTTTTTGCTCGGACAGAAGCTATGTGAATAATACTCAAGTAGCTGTAGCTTGTCAAAAACTATAAAATATTGTTATTGTTGACAGTTTCAAAGGGCGGTAGAAGTAAATGATACGCAGAAACGTGTTTAAAACATTTACATGCAATCTAAATTTAGAAGGAGAGGAGATCTGATAAAGAGAAAAAGAAAATATCATAAACCAGTAATTATTCGTCGACGAAGTTAACGGAACACCTTATCAGTGATAACATAATACTCGGTGTATTAGACTATGAATAACTACCGAAGTAACAACCCTTGAGATAAGATTAAGTTGCTAGATAAATGAATCAAAGCAGTACTTTTAGTTACGTTTAGAGTTGCCATAATTGTCGTGTTTTGTAGTATACGCAGTCAGCATTTAGTTTTATTGATTTGAAATACTGCTTCTTGGTGTGGAACGATTCAGTAATTTTTAATATCAATAAAGATTTTATTAACTGCCGTTTAAACTTGACGGCTTAATGTAATCTGCACAATGTTAATATCCAACTTGGGACTCACGGAAACGTTAGCTGTATATTACATTAGCAGAATGTAATGAGCGTCAGTGCGGCAGCATGGGATAAATTGGCATAAATTATTATTTTAAATATCCATTTGAATATTTAATAATTTAAGTGAATAACGCATCATTCCTATATTACATTAGCCGAGTGTAATCAACGCCAGTTCACGGGTA
This sequence comes from Vandiemenella viatica, assembly GCA_031002005.1. Taxonomy (NCBI): domain Eukaryota; kingdom Metazoa; phylum Arthropoda; class Insecta; order Orthoptera; family Morabidae; genus Vandiemenella; species Vandiemenella viatica. The sequence goes on along the minus strand of JARYHS010008074.1, from coordinate 223,854,949 downwards.
CGTTGTAAATGTGCTTAAAAGACTCATTTAAATTTATAACTCAATATCAGCAGTTAAAAGTGGTACCCAATGAGAAGAAAAGTTTAGCAAAGTTCTGCATTTATTTGTTTCTACCGATCGTGGTGGGTGTGCGGTTAACGCTCTGGCCTCCCGGGGTTGAATCTCCGTCAGGGAATCAAGATTTGGGTTTTCCATGATTTCCCCAAATCACTCCAGGCGAGGATGATTCCTTCAAAAGGCCATGGGCGAATTCCTTCCCGTTCCTTGTCTCTAATCCCATCCCGCAGCTAATGACCTTGACGTCGAAGAGGCGTAAAGTCATATGGAAAAAAAAATGTTTCCTGCTATGAAAGACGTGCAGCTAACTATGAATTATTATTAGCTGTCATTCAAAACAAAAACTTCTACCATTATAAACTTGTGAAGCACTTATAGATTATCGAGGATATACGTTCTGGTATGGCCCACCTTGCTATACACGTCCCAAACATGTGACAGCATAAAGAATTCATAGCAAAAGAAAGTACGTAAGCTACTTAATAGATGGCACTCATGAAGTAAAATAAAAATATAAACAAATATTAACAAGTCACGTCCTTCTTGTCCAAAAGTTTTATGTTACAGCAATATTAGCTTCGCATAGAGGTAGCGTTTGGCCATTTTTTATAGATGTCCCACCAGTGGAAGTAATGTTACGGTAAAACGTGTAGTGTTGATCGTCACTGTAAGGCCATCAGACCGCAATGTGACGTATGACTGCTCTGAACAAGTAGTCACACACAATAATATCATAGAGAGTAATAAACAATGTTTAATGTTCAAAAAAATTATTGGAATAAGTATATAGTTCATGTTTGGAAATAGAAATGCCTGAATTCTCACAATAAAATAAAACTTCCTCAAAAGCAATACTTTATTGTATTAACTTGGCTGTATGTGTTTACCGAGCGTTTGCCTTCTTTGTGTACCTCTAATAAAACGAGCTTAACTTCCGGAATTTTATCAGAGTTGCTGGTCTTTGAGGTGCTGTCTGTAAAATAAACGTTTGAGGGACATCTCATCTGCTAACCCAAATAGAAATGTAGGTGACTAGTTGGTTAAATAAATCTGCTGGATGTTGAAGATTATCAGATAGTTTTCTCATAGAATTTTGGTGGATGCAGAAAGCTAATTTTCGAGTCACCGGCACTGTTCCCCTTTTCAGTAATTAGTAAAATTCATGTGTTTCAATCTTATCAGATTTCCTGTGAAACATGTTTATTGGACATTTATACAAACTAGACTAACTATTAAAAGAGAGCAGACGTGCTGACAGTATTTATTGTGTTTGTTAAATGTTGTTAAGGATAACGAATCATGATTTCAGCAGTTCTTAATCACTTACTTGTGTACTGCAATTAGAAATACGAAAAAAGTGATTACAAACCAGATAGTTAATACCGAGTGGTTTAATCGTAAATACAGAATCTTGAGCCGATAAAGATATCAGGATCTTTAAGGGTTGCAAGAATATTGACTTCGAAATATTTTAATGATTTCGCGGCGGAGAACCAACGTCATAACAACGGAAAATGAAATTTGCGGAACATATTATTTGGCATGGTTTTGTCTCTTCTTGTAGATGTGTGTACTACGATGGATAAACCAGCGTGATGTGGTAACAATCCTCCCAAATCTTCTAACACACAAAGCTCTACTGTTCGTTTCAACAGTTAAGCACTGAAAGAAAGGATACATCACTATGAGGTATTTCTCTTGATCTTTGAAATGCTGTAAACACCGATTTAATATTAGCTCATAGCTTTCTTAGTTTAGGTAAGCCATCCAAGGCAGCGAAGTGGCTAGCGCTTAGATCTCGTGCTTAAACATGTCATCTTCGGTCTGACGCCCGGACGGGTTTGCGTATTGTATTTCTTTAGTACATCCTCCTTACTGCCGTTTCTAAACGGAGATAAAATTGTAATAAAGAGTTGTATAACAGATGTAACATTGTAAATGTAAACGGAAGATGAATGTCTCTCCCTTTTTTGTAAAACAAAAGAGAATATTGTATTTAATTTTAAAACTTTATACAGAAATTTTTAATAAATTTAATTTCAGTGCTCATCATACAGTTTTCTTTCTTTTTACTTTAGGTTTATGCATCTCCGACGTAGAGGTCATTATAGCGGGGAAGGTCTAGGGGCCAAGAAAAATAAAGAAATTTGTCATGGCCTTTTGGAGAAACCATCTTGGATTTATTTCGGAAAACCAAATCTGGCCAGACGGACCTACGTCCTCCAGAATACAAGACCACATCGTCACTGCACACCCTCCAGGCTCCGTCTCATCTAGTTATATCTGTTTTGTTTTCAGATGGCAAAGTTCATAATTGGCTGTTTAGAACATCAGCAAGTTGTTTACAAAAATCTTGACTATCCTGGTTACAAATAGTGTTGTTGCATCAAAATGTAATCTCTTTCAGATATTCAACGCTGTGTCCGCTGGGCAGCTGTTGTGAATGACAGCGCGCCCATCACATAGAAGAGTTCTTTTGATGAGTTCACCGGCAGCGTAAGCAGAATCTGTCTTCACACAATTTCTGTGCTGACTAATGTATTGATAAGCCTTACGCCTATCATACAATCATGTAACGATGTATTAATATCGGCTACGACGGGATAGGTAGCGGAATATGTATCGTGTGTGTGAAAGTGTATGGTCGCCTTGACGCATAACGGAACTGTTGGGGGATGACAGTTGCCTGACCCTGTGGGCTGTACCTGGCTTCTCTCTTTGTCAACACACAAAGAGGCAGAGGATGAATGTCTCCCACGCCGGATGGTCAGTGTATCCAATGCTTTTAGCTAAAAGGCACGCTTGGTTTAACATGCCAATCTGTGTAGATTTATGGCAGACTGGTGTCTGCCACAGTACTTACGGACAGCAACGAATTTCGACGGAATAACTCGAGGTCATCGCGCCAATCACGATAAAGGTGCCCTGGCAATCACGTGCGCGTCTAGGAGAAAGATAATGTTTCCTCCAATCAGCAATTGGTTAACAATTTGTTATTATTTTGTGTGTACAATTATGTCCACATATGGATTGGTCGACAGAAGAGAAGACTGGAACGGGAATTATCGACACCGGAGCTGAGGCGACAGAAATCGTGGACTTGAATCTCGAGGGTCGTCTTCGACGGTCGAGTTACCATGCTGGCAGTTTACAGCAATAAGCGACCAGACTTTGAGTTTGAAGAATGGGTATCAGAATTACCTTCGATTTAAAGTCTTGAACAAGTGGTTTCTCACATGGTGCTGCGTGGGTTAGGACGATTGGTGAGGAAGCGACTTCGAGGCCTGCACCTCGAAATTTAACGACAAGTGTTTGCACATTAATATTTTTCTGGAAGAGGCCACCCAAATGACGCCCTGATTGGATAGCTCCACCCGATAAGAGTTTCACTACCGGACATAAATACCGAGCTGAGCAAGATCAGTCGCGGGCATATGTTACGCTTCAGAAACAAATGCATTGATGATGCATCAGACTGAATCAAATATTTAATTGAGAACCTTAATGGTGATACTTAGGGTCATATAATATTGCGTGTCCCTTTTGCTAAGATTTCATATTTTTGTTATGTGGTATCTTTTTTTTTTATTTTGTAATTGCTTTACGTCTCTTTTTAACATCGAGGTCTTTAGAGACGGGAAAGGATGGGGGACAAGGATGGAAGCAAGGAATGGGAAGGAATTAGGCCATGGCCTTTTGAAGGAAGCATCCTGGCATTTGCCTGGAGTGATTTAGGGAAACCATGGAAAACCCAAATCTGGATGCCCGGACGGGGATTCGAACCGCCGTCCTCCCGAATGCGAGGCGAGAACGCTAACCGTTACACCGCCCCGCACGGTTATCTTTTGTAAAGTCAATTGTATATCAATTATACTGTATGGTAAAGTAATGTTTGTTTTAAAATATGATGTCTTCAGTGTTATCGGATTATATCAACTTCATAGCCTAAAGACCATTTTTGTTGAACAGGGTGTTATGTTTATTAATAATTTTTGAATTGTTACTTTCATTTTAAAAGTAAATACACCTTCCGTCCGTTTGGTCATTCTCATTTTAAAATAAACTGTAGATTTATGACACATTTAGATTTACAAATAGTTAAAAATGCATTTAACACTTTTTTCGTAATTAATACGCAATTCAATAAATATACAAATAAATCATAATAATGGTAATTAAGACCCTACAAAACCCCGATCCATTACAATAAACAACGCCATTTTCTACACAACTTCAGTACAATGACTCGACGCCACTCATGCCTAAATACCAGTTTCAAAGAAACCTCCGTCCTGTGTAAACTCATACACCAGTAATTTCTTTTGCGTTGCTCCTGATTTCCTTATCAAAAATTCATAGAAGGATAGTTATCACAGAAAAGTATGCACTAGAATTGTCTACCTGGTTTAATGGTTGACGAAGTGACAGATTTCCTGTGGTATTCAGGAGCTCCTATTCCTCACTAGCACAGCTACATCATTTCCGAGAGTCTAAAATAATGGCTCATAAGCCGTTATTCCCTTTTGGTGTTCCATTTCCAGCGGGTGGAGAAATGAATGGGCAGGGCATAGAAAATGGCAATTGGAGAATACAAATCAAGTGTAGATAACCTTGAAGACATACATAATCTGTTCGACAGCATTTACCCTTGTAGTCAGTGTCCGTCAACAAGCAAGGGCTGCATTTCCGCAAGCAGATTCGGACACTATATATTACTTGTACAATTGTATAGGTTCACTACTGAGGAAACTGATAAAACGATAACTTCAAATTATAAATCATTATTCAATTTAATTTTATTATGTAATTGTAATGTCACACATGAACTTAAATTTACGAAAAGAATTGAAAATTTATATCTATGGAAATTTTTAGTTTAAACATTTTCAGTGATGGCGAAGTTGAAATGGAAACGTATTCATGGAAGCTAAATAGTTCTATTAGCTCTGGGAGGGAATTCCAAAGGGCATACTAAGGTAAGGAATCAATAAGCTCGGTAGCACTGAATTTCGATTCAATCGTTCAAATGGGCAGTTGCCATTTTGTAGCAAAAACTTGGAATATTGCTACACTCATACTTCATCAGCTATACGTATGATTATTAATTAGGTAGCAGAAATCATATCTTCAGCTCTGACGAAGGATAATATAGTTGTGAGACTGTGTACCCTTGCATTAAGTAGAATAGAAACTTTAGTCAAGTAATGCCGATGTATAATATACTGATCAAAGTCTCTTTTTGAATAACTACTATGTACTGTAATTTTGTAATAGTCAATTAATCTTTGTTAACTTTATATCTTCATACTGATTTAAGAATATATGAGAGTTATGTAATAAACTCCTTAAATAATTTAAAATTTTTATACGTAATTTCTCAAGCCTCATTAATAAACAGTCTATCGGGTTTAACGTTTATCATATTTTAAATTTTAATTTCTGGAGTTACATTCCCACAATAGATCGCATTCAGTGTAATGGAGGTAGCTAGGGTCACCGGATACAGCAAACATAATCATGACGGGAAGAAAAATGGAAAAGTTTAAAAACGTTTACCTAACTACATCAGGTTTGGTGGTCATATTAAACATGTCAGTATAAGATGTCAGTGTACTGTTACATATGCGACGTCTACGGCGTTACATTTCCTTGGATACAACGATGGAATAGACAAACTCCCAAAAGTGAAGTTTTAAGAAACGTATTGGTGATCCCCAGTCTCTGGAATCAAATATACGCTCCGCACAGCTTTCTTTAAATTATCTTCAACATGAATTATAGTGTGTCAAATAATTTACGGAAGAGACCGATAATTTTTTAGACAGCCACTCACAGTTCGAAACATATCCTCTCAGAATACAATATCTCAAGTGGCGAACAAAAATTTTTCTCAGTACCATATTTCACTGTGTGACTTCTGGAATCATAGCTTAGAATGACTTAATTCCAAAAGCGAATGTGTCAGAAGAAGGCATCCTATTACTTATTTAATTCAAAACAGATTGCTATAAACATGTAACTCTAATAAAATTTATTTCACTTCGATCAGCACAATATTCTGTATATGTTTTCTTGATTATTCAATTTAAATTAAAGTTATTCAGCTAAAACTAAAAAACCACAAATCTACAACAGTGTTATAAAAAAGTCACCATTTGGTTCAAGGTGGCTGGCTGATACTAAACTGTAATGATAAATTAGTATATAACTATGTAGAATGTTTTGTGAAACATATTTAATATGGTACAGTAATATTGAAACAATCAGTGCAAATTTTAGACCACCTATGTTGTTTATGTGATAATTCAAAACTTAAATTGAAATGAAACTTCACATAAAACAATCACGTACAACATTTCGTAATACCAAGCAAAATTTAGGGCCACACATAAAAAATGGACGTATGGAGGGAACCAACAACCGTTAAATAATTCTTATGAAACAGTATTAATTCCAACGAATATTCCCGATACGTACTTAATTCACATGCTTGAAGGAACACTAAGTCAGCATGGTGGGTGAGCGATAACGCTCTGGCTTCGCTTTCGGGAGGACGTGAGTTCGAATCCCCTTCCAGGCACCCAGATTTCGGTTTCCCATGGTTTCCCTATATCACTACTGGAAAATGCCGGAATAGTTCCTTCAAAATGTATTGCTGAATTCCTTTTCGTTCTTTTCCCTCAGTACTTTTACGCATTTAATGAACTCAACATCCTCGATGCGTAAAGCTTTAGAAACATGAAAACATAGAAACAACAACACCTAATTTAACAAAAAGCACAGAAGTATTCACCAAACATAAATTATTCTAATTTTTTTATGTTTGTACGACAGTTATTAACAAATGTTCTGTATTAGAGATGTTATATCAAAAATTATTGCAAAAGACATTAGGAGCTCCTAAATGGTAAACAAGTGGTATGTAATCAGTGTGCACAGGACCAGAAACTGAAGCTTCTCTTTATTTTTGTCTGTGTTTTTTTACGTTTTTGATATTTATTTCGCATTCCAGTGGATGAACGATACTATGATTTTTCCATTTGTACAGTGAATACGAACTTTGGCCAAGTTATTTTATTAAACAATGATAATTATTAAAAGTTAAAGGACGCATTGCTAGATTATAGAATGTTGCATCGAACCTTAGTCAGTATTTTGTGTTTAACGCTTTTATATCGGAGAACAACATGGACAAAATTATCTGCTAACCTTTTCCACAATCAGTTTTCGATAATAACTACTTGTTAAGTAATAAAAATGACTTGTTGGATTCAGATTTCAGGCACATATCACCAATAAATTTTTATAAGCTGATCTAACGCATTCATTTGCTGTAAAGACGAACTCTAACATTTCTACACTCAAATGAAAGCTTCTATCGGACGTGTATTGATAAATTCACTGTAACGGAACAAGGTGATTCCATATTTCTTTGCTTAATATAACAGCGATCACGGAATGCAATGAAACGATCCACATCGAACGAATACAAATAAACAAAAGGAACTAATAAGCAAAACATTTGCACTTATACAGACACGTATAGAAAACAGAACTCGTAAAAGGAACTAATTCAAAACGATGCAGTGAATAAATTATCTTAATTGATAGTGGATAATATCATAACTGTGTTACCGCGAATGCCTACGGAGTTTATCTAATATCGTCGGTGCTTGCACAGAATGTTAAGCGTACATGCGCAGAACATTGTGGCGCATGTCGTAAAGCGCAACTCTAAGGCATAACACTAACAAATTACTCCCTACCATCTCCAAAGAAGTTTCGCTTCAAAGAATCAACTCCTGAAATCCAAACTTTGTTTTACAGTTTTTCACATAAAGAAATAAAACATTGAAGATAGCTGAAAGGTTAGTGGACTTCATGAAGATAAGATGACCTATAACTTCTTTTCAAAGATTGTAGTAATACGGGAAATAACAGCCAACATGAGCAGAGGATAGTGCCAAATGTTCATCACGGTAGTCAAGAAGAAAGCAAAATTTAAAATTGATTTAATAATTAGTTTTTTTTTTTACATAGTAGGAAAAAGCCCAGACCTGAAGAGAAACAGAGCTAAGGCCACTGTCTAGATAACACGCATGTTGGATATGTAATCTATATTTTCAAGGTGAAACATTGAATAGTATTCTAGGTTGCTGTTTCAAATCAACAATCGAAAAAATAATTTAAACCATAATAGAGGAAGAAATGTATCTTACAAAGGCACAAAATCTTCTTTGGTATGTAATGGGTAGAAAATTATTTTTATGGAAATTCTTTGTATCATGCGTCAAGAATCAGACCAGAAATCTATAAACAAACCAAAAAATAAGAGTCATAATTTATTTACAACGTTCATGTGATCATCAGTAGAATAACAAATTGGATTTTTTTCTAGTCACGAGCATTTAACACAGCCAAACAATAATAGCTTCATCGTGCAGGCAGTACACTGTTTCCATTTCAGTACAATCAGCTACAACCTAAATACTGCACACATTGGAACAGCGAGATTGCATCTGTTATTTCTCAGAAACATCAGAAAAACAAATTATTTTAGAAACACTGTTGGAATTGGGTTTCGGAAGGTTTTCCCAGAAAAGAATTTTCTGAGAAGCAACTTCAATTTTTCCCTACAAATGCAGGTAGTTACGAACACGTTAGATTCAGACTTAAACATGAAATACTTATTGATTTACCTGTCATCGGTATGGATCTGTATTCCCTTCCAGGAAGCAGTCTCGTTTAATTGGATATAACAATTTCGTCCGAAAAATTGTGAAGCCCTAATTCTGTAATAATAAACATTCCCGTCTCAGATAGTTACCAGTTGCGATTTTTAACAGTCTCTTTTTCTATATATATATCTATAAAACGAAAACCGGATATATTTGTTATACAAAAACCTGGAATCTATGGAGCAGATTTCGATGGGATTTTCTCTGTTTTAAAGCTTAGAATCTTAATTCACTTGTCTGGCATGTCTTATTTTTCAACGTTAAATAATGTAGAAGCATTAAATGAAATTCTGAACATATGGTGAGGAATACCACAGGAGGAATCACCAGATGCCGCACACTTCGCAACAGACACACAACTACAATACAATATCTCTGACCATAACCTTTAATGAGCAATTTACAATAATAACCATTTTTTCATACTCAACACTGAACAAAACTTGAAATATTATTTCCTTTAATACAGGGTGTTTAATTTTTAAACGCATCGATGGCCGTATTGAATGCGAGGAATTAATAACGAGAAATCAGTAGAGATTTTCTTTGCCCACGATATCTGGCAAAGTCTTTGACCATGAGATTTAGTATTTGTGTCTGATATCAAATTTTAGTGTTATGTTAATAATAAAAACAATTATTTACGATAGTAATTTTCTGGATAAATTACGTTCATCAACCTTTAATGATAGGAATAATAACGGCATCAGGTGTTTGGAGCTGACAGACTCATTCCGTTCGCAGTAATTAATAAGTACGTTTATGTTTTTTTTTACCAATAGAAGTTTGTATTAAATCTTTAGTGTTGAGAATAATAACGGCTTAGGACAACTGAACATTTTTTGGTATTAGGCTGCAATTCTGCGCTATACGCGCGTGTTTCTGAAGTAATTTAGCTTTTATTCTTTTTATATTTTATCGCGTTGTTTAGTAATTCAATGGTTTTCTATTTAAGTTTATGTTATGTCAATACTGTTGGAAAGTAACCTATTATGACAACTGAACGGTTTTTGACATTGCATTCTGCGCTATACACTTGAGTTTCTGACATAATCTAGCCTTTATTCATATTATAATGTATTGCTTTGTTCAGTATAGCAGTTTCTTCGTCTACCGTGGCGGCGTAATTTGATGATGAATTATTATATGACTGAATGAGACAGATTGTAAAAACAAATTACGTATCTCGCTTGGTTCTCGAGATATCGAATGTCAAAAATTATTTATAGGTATAGTTTTCTTTTCTTTTTCACGACGATTCTTTTCTGCTTCAAACTACGTTTCAACTTGACCACAACCGCTAGAAAGAAAACAAAATACCCTTTATACATGTACAGCGTGTAGTGCCTTGTGACTCTGTCAAATTTTTTTCTGGTCCAGGTTGAATTTCAAAATAACCTCCTCAATTTAGAGATTCTCAAGAACAAAGCAAGATATCCCAATATTTTACTCTTCTCTTTCATTCTGTTTCGTCAAGTTAGATAAGAATACATCGTCAATTTGGCTTATTCCAAATCTTTTTCACGACCAGGCCGCATTTCGACATAACCATGTCAACAGTGAAATAACATTTAACGAGAAGTTTAATCGATATATATAAAAAAAATCTTAAATTTTCATTTGTCTTGTGGTATTACATAGGAATCCTCACAGACTTACAATTATTTATAGGTATAGTTTCTTTTCCTTTTGACAACGATTTTCGTCTACTTCAAACTGCATTTCAACTTGACCATAACCGCTAGAAAGAAAACAAAACTCCCATTGTCCCTTTCCAGCTTGTAGTACCTTGTGACTGGATTTTTTTTTGGTCCAGGCTGTATTTCAAACTATCAACCTCAATTTAGAGATACAATATCCCAAGGACAAAACAATATTTTACATTTCACCTTCAATGTGTCTAATCAAATTAGATAAGAATCCATCGTCTGATTTAATGAGAAGTGTAAACGAGATATATAAATAAAATCTTCGACTTTGATTTGTCTTGTGGTGTTACATAAGAATTGCAACGCCACAGTTAAAAGATTTTTCATAAAAGAATATTGACATGTTTCTGGGTTGGACGAATACTGTTACAGTAGTAAATCGACATGGATTTTTGTTTCCTTGTGAAGAAAGTTTAAATTTGTTCTTACGATCCACGATGGTAATTTCAACATTTCTGAGATACAAAAACTTAACTCAAACGGCAAAAATACTCTGTTAGGCGAAAAAGGGGGTGTAGAGAAATTGCTACAAGGGCGTGTGCTCTATCGCAATTAAATCAAACTATAAAGCGAGCTTGATGGGTGAACGGTAGCGCTCAGGCCTTGCACTCGAGAACACCTGTATTCAAATCCCCGTCCGCCATCCGCCCATCCAGTTTTCAGTTTTACATGGTTTCACTAGCAAAATACTCAGGATGTGATGCATACCTCTTGGGCCCGGAGCTCAACATTAAATTTTTCCTCACTTAAAAGCTTATATAAATTATCACCAAATCTATATAAAACGAAAACTGGATAAATTTGTCTTATAAAAACTCGGAAACTACGGAGCGGATTTCGATGGAGTTTTCGCCGTTTTAAAGCTTAGAATCTCAATTCAGTTTGGCGTCTTACGTTGCAACGTTAAATAATGCAGGAGCATTAAATGAAATTCTGACCGCATGATGACAAATCCCAAAGTTGGAAGGATCAGATGTTGCATACTTCGCACTAAATATACAACTACAACGTCTCTGACCATAGCCTTTAATGAAAGCAAATAAGATAACTTTACAATAATAACTATTTTGCACACTAAACAAAACTTGAAGTATTCTTTCCTTTATTTCGAGATATTCAAGTTTTAATCTCCATAGATAGCCGAAGAAACAACAGATTTTTGTTTAAGCACGATCTCCGGACAATGTCTCTGCCTATAGTCAATAGTATTCTGTTTACGATGATACTATTCTGGATTCACTTTCGATATTTGTATAAAAGTATGAATCTGTGGAGTTAATGTATCTGGCGTTTCGAGCAAAAAGTATATTCACTTCACAATTGAATCGAATGTGAGTTTCCAGCATAATCTAGCATTTTTCAGTAATCTAATAATGCAATTTCTTAACCAAATTAATGAAGCTTGATATACATGAATCTTTTCAGACGAATGAAAATAGTGTACGTGGAAATAAACTTCAACGCACCCGCTTCTTGGTAGGGGCCGGATGAATCCAGGTTTGCTTTAATTACGAAAAAAGTTGGTGCGAATTTTATGAAACTTTGAGCAAAATTTCTCATTGCGGGAATAAAAATATGGCACGGGTAAATCTACGCCAACTATACCGGGCAACGCCGGGAACTCCGCTAGTATGCTATAAGGGCGAAACGAGGTTCTAAGCTTACGATTAACACTACTGAAATTTCCGCATTTATTCCCCACGCGTTTACTTGATCATTCTAAGCAATGCACCTTTTTTTAAAGAGCCACGACAGATTTATATAGCTTAGTATGTTTTACGGAGTCTGGCGGCCATATACTAAATAAGAAAAGTCACAGTGTGATAGTGATGTGACTTTTGTGTTTCTCTTTTTGGGAGAAATTTTACGTCTAGTTATAGTTGATATGATATATTTGTTAACTAGCGAACTGCTCCGGTTTCGTAAAGGTACATTTTAGTATTTGAGAGGTACAACTGTATGTAATCACCCTCATTCTTGACTTTAGTTAATATATATCCTGAAAATTGAAGTATTATGATATTGGTTTTGAATCACGGGGCTAGCTGAAGTAACTTCTTAAAGAAGCGTTAACCACCAACTCTTCTAAATTAAAAATTATGGTATATGAAAATAACATCTTGATGAAAAATATATACAAATCACTTTTGAATTGATTTGTAATTAGCAAAACAATTGAACTAATTTTGTTTAATTATTTATAATAAATTAAATCAGATGTGTGATTTAATTTAAAAAATTTGCTCACGTTGTGCAGGGGTTTCTTTGTTATGGTAACGTCGTTGCCCTAGTGTTCTTTACGTAGCGCGTCAATTCAATTAAGTAGTTCGGTCATGAACAATTGCAAAACATGAACTTCAACATTTCGTTGCGATACTACTAGCGTGAATCTGACTAACAGGACACGATACTAATGGTGATTTTCACTGATTAGAACATTCACTGAATATTTTCTTTTATTCACATTTGAATACAACTGCTTATATAGTATAATACACTATTTCTCGGCCACACTATATGTATGCGTCTCTCGCACTTAGTACTAGATCAGCTGGTAGTGGCTGCTGTGTAATCAAGAAAATCCCCTCTCGCTTTCGAGCGGACGGAGGCCACCGACCCAGTGTAAAATAACTTTATTAAAATAATATGCTTTGGAAATATAAGTTCTGATGACGAGAGCTCAGTTCACAATCACCACTTATTTTCTTTATGCTTTGACCATGTTTGAAAGCTATCGGAACTTCATAAAACAAAGGAAATTATTCAGGGGTAAATTTTAAGAACGGTCGCCTGGTTTGGTGGGGAAGGAAATGATTTATCAAAGTTACTTACTGCTCAACACACTCCAAGTATATCAACACAAGAACACTTTTTATTGCACAGCTATAAGTAGTTACATTCCGACCACCGAACCATATTTATTATTTTCTTGTACTGAAGGAACACCCTGAATAATAATTGCCGAAGATTTGCAAGTTCTTAGCGAGTGAGAATTTTCTTTCAATCAACACAAATGAAACAACAAGATATTTCTTTTTCTACATTAGTGAACGACCTACGTAACTAACAGTCTTTAAGAGTACATAAGGTTCATTAGTCACTTAACCGACGCGGTAGACTTTCTCAACAAGCGGTGACGCTTTTCTGTTAGGCACAATCTTTTCTTCCCGCGCACTCATTTACTGTAACAGTTCGTGCACCATAACACATACGACTGTCATTAAAGGTACATGAATGTCACTGGGTACTTTACCGACGCGGTAGCTCTTCAAAAGGCTTTGCTCTCAACCGGCGGACACTTTTCAGATCTGTACGATCATTTCTTCCCGCACACACATTTGCGGTAACAACTCGCGCGCTATAACACATACACTCTGCTACTGATACTCCTACTAGATCGTTGAAGTCGATAATCGACTTTACACTCGCTAATCGATCTTTGCATCAAAATTGATAGGTGCGTTAAACTATCGTAATGTGACAACCCCTTCCAGGTCGATGGTTAAAATGTGAAGCCATAGGTAAGCATTTCAACCAAACGACCTTTAAAATGGGCGAGGTTGGCAAGCATCTAGCTTAAGTCATAACACATTTTACACATAGTGGTTGGTGGTCGGTGCTAATCTAACACTTACAAAAATATACACAGAAAATTAGAAAACACATTAAAATCATAAGGTTCAAATCAATAACTGACATAGGTTATAATGTTAATAGTCATGCTGAAAAAATCGTGTTGCCTTTATGCAAGCTACCTGGTATATTACCACATAAGATACCTTTCTTTATATTGCGTAGCACTTCTTTATGCACAAACACTGGCTCACAATCACTTCACTCTTTACAACCTCGGTTTCAGTGTATTAAACAGATTGACACATTACCCGAGCCCCTTACAAAATTTGGGTGAAGCCCGGTGGTTGTAAGGTCACTACTCTCTTGGGTCCTTCTAAAGTGAAAGTGACAATCTCCTATAGTGGCACCATTACTTAAGTACAAAAAAATAACCTACAATGACAACCTCTTCACAATGACTATGTACAAAAAAAAAAAACACATATAAAGCATATGACAAGGATTTGCTGGGTGTTCAGGACAAACTTTGCCCCTAAGCACTCCAACATTTCTAATCATCCTGAGAGGCCTTCTTAAAGGGCTTCAAAGACACAATATTATAGATGCCTTTTAATCTACCATCTCTCAAGTACTCTAACGTATAAGCATTTTCTCTTGGACTATCCCTTATCCTATAAGGTCCCTCATAAAGTATTTTAAACTTCTTTATCTCATGATTAATCGCCGAGGACTTGAAGTGGGTCTGGAGCAGTACCAAGTCTCCCGGTTTGTAGTATGTCCATTTTCCTTTCCTTTCATGTCTCAATTGTCTAGCTTTAGCCTTTTCCATTAGTACCTTCTTGGCTTCCTCTATCCTTTCTTGAAAGGTTATAGTCTTCTCTCCAGGAAAATCTATATACTTGCTGACAATTCTTGGTGCCGGTTCTTGAAACATTAGCTCCCAAGGGGTCATTCCCGTTGAACTGTGTGGAATTGTATTAATAACATCTTCAAATTTCTCAACATGATATGCCCAGCTTTTGTGACTTTGCTGGCAATATATCCTAAACCATTTGCCAATTTCTGTCATCACTCTCTCCACCACATTACCTTGGGGATGGAAAAATGACGTCTTCAAACACCTCAATCCCTTCTCCTTCTAGTGATTCAGCCCATTTTCTGTTTGCAAATTGAGGTCCGTTATCGGATAATACTTTTCTCGGTCTTCCCAAAGTCGGGAAATATTGCGTAAGCAGTTTACCCAACAGTACGGTCGTAGTCGCCCTTTTGACTGGGTAAAGCTTGACGTATTTGGTGAATACGTCTATAACCACAAGGATCACAGTGACCCCACCTCTGGAGGCCGGCAATGGTCCATATAAATCTATTGAGATCAATTCCCGAGGTTCGGTCGGTATAACACTCTTCATCCTCCCCATCCTCGGCACATGGTCAACCTTTACCTTCTGACAGGTTTCACATGTCGATAAGGCCTTAGCCACCCTTCTTTCCAAATTTCCAAAGTAACAGTGTTCCTTCAGTATCAATGCACATTTATGGGCACCGTAGTGGCCATAACTGAAGTGATGATATTTTATCCATTCGTCTACACAATGATCCGGCAGACATACCTTCCATTCTTCGTCATCTTCCAACTTTCTGTAGAACAGAATTCCCTTGTGTATACAGTAGTGTTTTTCTAAGGACATTCGGTCCCCTGTACCCTCTAGTGCTTCTATGACTGCTTTCCATGCATCATCCTTTCTCTGTTGATCAGCCATCTCTTTCATCCATTTTATCACCTTACTCTCCTGGGCAACCCCTTCCAGATAATGGACGACGGCTTCTTGGGTTGTCTGGTAGTTCCCGCCATACTCTGGCATCCCAACTGGTAATCTGATAGGCAGTCTGCTACTACATTGTCTTTTCCTGGAATATACTAATGTCGAATGGAATTCTTGCAATAACAACGCCCACGGGTCAGTCTGCCATGAGTCAACCGGCAATTCGTCAAAAACGATAGAGCTCGGTGGTCTGTATGTATAATTATCTTCCTCCCTATGAAAATATGCCTGAACTTTTGTAAGCTCCAGATTATGGCTAGGGCCTCCTTCTCTGTCACACAATACCTCATCTCATGATCATTCATCATTCTACTGGCAAATGCTATCGTGTGGTGTTCTACTTGTCCATCCACCTCTACTTCTTGAAAGACTTCAGCACCCAGGCCATAATGGGAACTGTCGGTAGCCAAGCACAGATCTAATTCCCAATTGGGATACGCAAGGATCCGCTCCTGCGCTAACTCCTCCTTGATCTTTATGAAGTCTTGTTCGCATCCGCTCGTCCAGTTCCAAACGATGTTCTTCCGTTCCAACATCCTTAAGTGGGGACTGTTTAGTCGCTGTTCGGATATAAATTTCCGATAATACCCACATAATCCCAAAAAGCTTTCAACTGAGTTTTATTCGTGGGTCGAGGGAATTTCTTGATGGCTTCTAACCTCGATTCATCCACTAAAATCCCCTCCGGGGTAACAACATGACCTAAAAATTTCAAGCGAGACCGGAGAAAGACACACTTCTTTTTCTTCAAAGTCATCCCCGCATTTTGAATAGCAGTCAGGACCTCTCTCATTAACATCCAGTGCTCTTCTACAGTCTTGGTGGCAACAATTATGTCATCGACATACACTTGCACCCTTTCTCTCAAGTTTCTGCCCAAAACCCGATCTAACGCTCTTATGAAATGGGCAACCGAATTGTTCAGTCCGAAGGGAAGAACCCTAAATTGGTAACATCTACCTTCAAACCTGAAGGCTGTGTATTTCCTTGAGTCCTCATGAATGGGTATCTGCCAGTACGACGAAGTCAGGTCAAGAGATGACAGGTACTTCACTCCATGGAATTTTTGTAATATATCATCCACTCTTTCCGGGTGGTCTCTCTCGGTTTTCAAAATTTTGTTCAGGGCTCTAGCATCCAATACTAGCCTGATTGATTGGTCGGACTTAGTCACCACTACTAAAGGACTGGCATATTCACTTTGTGACCTTTCAATAATGCCCCAACTCTCCATGCGCTCCAATTCCGCTTTCACTTTGTCCTGTTTAGACACTGGGATGGGGTAGGGCTTGATAGAAAAAGGTTTCTCTTCCTTTACTTGGAAATGACATTGATATACATTTACTAAGCCCGGTCTGTCATTGAAAACATCCTGGAACTCCTCTTGGATATCTGGTGGACATATTTCAAATCCTCCTCCTTCTCTTATGTTCCAATTTCTGTCTTCATTTACTCTTTCCTTATTATCTTCAGCGCAATCGCTTTCTTCTGGAACGTCTTCTATTTCGGCATAATCCACCTGGATTCCTGTAAACTCCCTTCCATTCTGGTTGAGGACATTCCCTATCTCCACTCTGCATTTCTTTCCTTCATTGTTAAACTCCATGTATCCCTTCCCACAATGTAAAGTTGCGTCCGCCGGCACTATCCAGTCGACTCCTATGATGCAATCTACGTTTAGGTATGGTACAACATACATGTGTATCGCTACTTCATATTTCTCCATTCTTCCTTCAATTAGTACTTGAATCGTTGCCTTTTTGCTCTTTTTTCCTGTAGCTGGCACTATTGTAATAGTATTGGTGGGCCAATATTCAAATTGGTTCTCTTCGGCCAGTTCCTTGTATAAAGCTTCAGATAAGCAGGAAACTTCGGCTCCCGTATCAACTACGGCCTTTATCTTCCTTCCTAAGACATCAATTTCTACTGTAGGTACTTTAAATATTCTCTGCTTTAATTGGTTGTCTTCTTCTAGAAGGTCTTCTCTTGGATCATTTAAATAGACAGAGTTTATGTGTAATTCTCTGCTGTTATTACATATTCTTCCTTCCCTCATTCGGATACTGCCACCGCCTTCTTTGTTGACAAACCCATTTGTGTTTTCTTCACCATTTGGGCTTGTCCCACTTTGTTTCCTGATACAGGTTTTCTTCACGGTCGGAATGCTATGTCTCGTCGTGATAACCCCTTCCACTTCAATCTCAACCGATTCATAGTCCTCTAAACTTGAACAATATGAGCTGAGGATACTATGGACCGACTCGTCCGCTGCCTCACAAATGCACTCATACTCTCCTGTAGAGGCTTCTCCTTCTTCATTCTCGCTATAATTACATTCCTTATCCTCATGGGCGACTTCTTCCTTATTCACTTCTTCCAGCCCTTTTATTATATTTATGGGGAAAGTATCCACTTCCCTAGGTACTACACTTCCTGGATCTTCGATACTTTTGCTGGGTATGTCACAATAATCTGTTATTTTCACCAATCCGCGGTCTCCAAATGTGAAACATCTCTCGTCATAGTGCGCTTCAACCTCTAAGTTTTTCTCCTCCTCTAGGTCTTCTCTCGTCACCCCTTCCTCCAGGTACAGATCTTCTTTATCTCTGAGACTGTTTACTTGTCTATACCCATTATTTTCTTCCTTTTCTTCAACTGTATCTTCTTCAATTCGTATGAGGGAATCACCCGACTTCTTACACAGTTCCCAAAGTTCTTCCACCTCGGCAAAACGGCAGGTTTCGACACCATCAATTCTTGTCACCATTGAACCGGATAGGCATGGTACTACCTGTCTCTGAGCATTAAGCGTTTCTTCAGAATGTATGCTAAATTCCGTTCCCTTTCTTGTGATTAATCGTTTTCCTCGCTTTAAGAGCTGTGGCTCCGTTTCCTCTCTCCTGGGCAGTTTCCCGAGTGGTCCAATATACTGTTCTGCCCCTGGCTGGACCAAAACAGTGGCAGCTAGCAGTTTCCCGCCTTTGGTTTTCCCTTAGAGGGATTGCCAGGTGCCTTCTCACTAGTATCCTGTTGATTTCGATGGTCATGGTTTTGTTGATCTCCTCCTCTACTTCGTCCTCTGTATTGTCCTTGACCACGTCGGAAATTGTAATTACTTCTGCCGCGCTCTCGGCTTCTATGTTCTCTCTCGCCATGGTACTGATCATCTTGTTGGTTATTCCTCTGATTATAGTACTCCGTTCTTCTCTTTTTATCCCAAAAGCCATTGTTTTCTTCCCTTTCTCTTGGTTTCTTCCTACTCATTCTCTTTTCTTGCGAGTCAAGCCTTCCAAGCATTTCAATAGCCTCGCTGACATTGTTGATGCGGTGACTCGCAAAGATTAATTGTGTTGGCTCAGGCAGTCGGGCCATAATAATTTCCACATATTCTGCCTCACTGTACGGACGATCAAGATAGCGACACTTCGCCAAACATCTGAGGAAAAAATCCTGCTGAGTCTCCTTCCCGGGAGAATAAGGTTCACCGTGCATTAGTTCTGACTTGACAGCGACCTGTCTTTCTACGGATCAAAAGTGTCTAAAAAATTCGTCTTTGAACTTTTGGTAGGCATTAAATTCCTTTGAAAAGCGATCGCCCCACAGACGAGCTCTCCCTCTCAGGTGTTCATGTACCATCTTTATTTTTCTCTCGTCCAAGGCAATTTGAAATGGCGGATAAGACTCGAAACTGTCCAAGAAATCCACCGGATGCACCTTTCCTGAGTCATCAAACTTTTCAAGCTCTTGTTTTTCTTCTGTATGGTATCCCTGACAGCAGGACCCATTGATAACTCCTTGAAATTTGCTGATCTCTTCTTTGATTACGACTGGCATCTGCTTCTTCACGCTTCCCTCTACTTCTCGTTTAATCATACTAGGCATTTTACTTTCTATCTCCAAAGTGTTAGCAATTTTGATCTTTTCTATTCCTTCGGAGAGGCATTCAATTTTATCTACACAATATTGCACCCCTCTTACTTGTTCTTCACATGACTTGAGGCTTTCTTCCATCTCTTCCAATTTGTTGTCTTGGCAATCTACTCTGTCTTCTAGAGCCTTTACTCTTTGACGGGTTTGTCCAGTCTCTGCCAATGTGTATTGCTGTAGTTGCTCGAGTTTTTCATTTGTTTCATTTCCACGTGAGACACATTGTTGTCGGAGCTGCTCCATCTCTTCTCTCATAGCAAAAAATTTTCCTTCTAAATCCTTGGTGATGCTGTAGTGGAGGGCTTTCCCCTTCTCATCTATCTCAGCTCTGATTGTTTCCTGTGCTCGTTTAATCTCTTCCGAAATTTCTACCTTCACATTTTCTTGAAGGACATTTAGGTGATACCTCATGTTTTCTTCATTCTTCACTTGTGTGACTTTTATTTGATTGAAATTTTCTTCATTCTTCACTTGTGTGACTTTTATTTGATTGAAATTTTCTTCATTCTTCTGGTTTATCAGACTGATTTGATTGAAGATGTCTTTTTGTTGGTTGATTAGCATCATCAACATCTCCCCAACAGGGACTTCCCTATCCTGCTCTCCAGTCACTTCAACTAAAGTCTCGTCGGTATTCATGATTAGAGGTTATACTATGATACACTGCTATGATAACAAAAGGTTACAATAGGGCCACTAACTTGCCTACCCCACGCATACACCAAACAAAAAATCTACTAGGATTCACACAACCTAGTCCACAAAGAATCTCTTCGACTTGCGAACCAAAACCGTAATATCGAGAAAACAAACCACAAACAGAACACAGTACAACGCTGTTGTCAAAGGAAAACTTCAACATCAAAATGGTATCGACAGAACAAACCGGTGAGAATTACTGCTGCCAGCTGCTCCTCTCCGCTATAGCTGAAAAATACATACAACTTAAAACAATGAATTGAGCCGCTTAAATTATCAGCTCCGGGTGTATACTGCCTCAGAGTTTACAGCTGCAGGAAGATTCGCTCGACTGACAAGCTGTAAATTGCATGCATTGAAAATATTCTGTTTCAAAAAAAATTCCTACTGGTATAATTTATTTGTTGGTTGAAAATAGTGATAAGTGATTTTTTAAAAAAAGAATTCTTTTCAAAAAAAAAAAAAAATTCTGACTGGCTACTAAGAGAAGGAATCAAATTTAATCTAAAAAAAAAATTCTCCCGAGAGAAAATTACTTTTACTGTATTACTATTGAAGCTCGGGTAGTGTCAATCAGTTATCCCAAAAAATTTTATTTACTACACTGAGTTTACTAGTTTTCGCGTGCTTTTATTTTTTTTATTTTTTTCGGTTCACTTATATAATTATTATTTTTTTTTTAAATTTAATTTGCCTGTTCGATGTCTTCTTTTCTTCTTCTGCTGCTCCCGCGTTGATTTTCCGCAGCCTCCGTCACGGTGTTCGTTGTAGTATTCCTCTGGTAGAAA
The DNA here is from genome assembly GCA_031002005.1 of Vandiemenella viatica. Taxonomy (NCBI): domain Eukaryota; kingdom Metazoa; phylum Arthropoda; class Insecta; order Orthoptera; family Morabidae; genus Vandiemenella; species Vandiemenella viatica. Next base: position 223,833,632 of record JARYHS010008074.1, on the reverse strand, counting down.
AGCTGCATTCACTTGTTGCTGCGTCGTTGGAAATACACCGCCTCGTATCTATGGTGCTACTCCGTCGTTGCGTCTCTGGAACTCCACCGCCTTGTATCGCTGAAGCTACTTCGTTACTGCGTCGCTGGAACTCCACCGCCTTGTATCCGTGAAGCTACCTCTGACTTCTGCTTCCACTATTATCTTTCACGCGCCGTTCTTGCTCGAACAACACTCCATTGTTTACTACACTGTTTAATTGTCGTTCACTTCCCACTCGCTTGCTTGTAAATTTAGACGACTTTAACGTTCTGTTTATTCGCCTATCACTATTACAAGTCCTGACACGCAGGTCGCCATGTAAAATAACTTATTAAAATATGCTTTGGAAATATAAGTTCTGATGACGAGAGCTCAGTTCACAATCACCACTTATTTTCTTTATGCTTTGACCATGTTTGAAAGCTATCGGAACTTCATAAAACAAAGGAAATTATTCAGGGGTAAATTTTAAGAACGGTCGCCTGGTTTGGTGGGGAAGGAAATGATTTATCAAAGTTACTTACTGCTCAACACACTCCAAGTATATCAACACAAGAACACTTTTTATTGCACAGCTATAAGTAGTTACATTCCGACCACCGAACCATATTTATTATTTTCTTGTACAAGGAACACCCTGAATAATAATTGCCGAAGATTTGCAAGTTCTTAGCGAGTGAGAATTTTCTTTCAATCAACACAAATGAAACAACAAGATATTTCTTTTTCTACATTAGTGAACGACCTACGTAACTAACAGTCTTTAAGAGTACATAAGGTTCATTAGTCACTTAACCGACGCGGTAGACTTTCTCAACAAGCGGTGACGCTTTTCTGTTAGGCACAATCTTTTCTTCCCGCGCACTCATTTACTGTAACAGTTCGTGCACCATAACACATACGACTGTCATTAAAGGTACATGAATGTCACTGGGTACTTTACCGACGCGGTAGCTCTTCAAAAGGCTTTGCTCTCAACCGGCGGACACTTTTCAGATCTGTACGATCATTTCTTCCCGCACACACATTTGCGGTAACAACTCGCGCGCTATAACACATACACTCTGCTACTGATACTCCTACTAGATCGTTGAAGTCGATAATCGACTTTACACTCGCTAATCGATCTTTGCATCAAAATTGATAGGTGCGTTAAACTATCGTAATGTGACACCAGCTGTTCAGAATTAACGCCTATAGTATGTAACTTCCTGCTGCAGAGAGGCTCTAGCACTGGCAATATTAATTCTTAAGTCAACTATGTAAAAAATACTTCTCTTGTGAAACCACAGATACAAAATTATTCATAGTTTTACATTGACCTTCACTATAATGTTTAGAATTCGCACTGAAAATCAGGGTTTAAACTTCTCAGAATTACATAATTCTGTCAAGATAACACATAAAAATACAATCTTATTTTCCATATTTTACTCATCTTGAGTTGGGAGGTAGGTTGGTCCACAGCCTGTTCATCCAGCGGGTTATATGCTCTTGTTTGTTTATTTATGTTAAGAGATACGATCAAAACAATAAAAGCTATTAGAAACAATAAAGGGTGTTTTTTTAAAATAAATGGTTCAAACTTCAAGATAGTTTAAGGGTTGGTACATAAAGGGATTTTATTCAGGAAACATAGGGTCTCTGTAGCATCCGAAACTCTGAAAAACGTAGTGAAATAGGCCTCCCGCCCCTATAAGGTAGGCAGCTGTCAGTGGCGTGGTGAGACGAGATTAGTGGCGGAAACTGTAGTCGAAAGTGTGACAAAGGCTGATGCACGAAGGAGAGGTAAAAATCGTCGTGGCCTCTACCATATTTACCTCTCCTTCCCCCTTGACTGGAATTGTAGAGGATTTCTAATCGCCTATTAAGAATCCCGTTTTCCATGGCTCCAGGTTCCTTCAAACCACCATGGCCGAATATTTCCCCCTTTTCTCTATCTCATCTCTGTCGACAGAAAAATATTTTTAAAATTTGAGATTTACCTAATATATATAATAATATATAATACGTCGGGTTTTGTTAAGGAAAGCAAATTACGGATATTCAAGTTAATCGACGAATGTGTTGCGTTAGTTGGTAACATTTGCAATTTCAAAGCCATAAAGCGAAATAATGATGGTGACAGCAACTATCAGGCAACAAAAGTTTACACGTTCCCTGTTTACTTCACAGATAATTGGCCGTATGTTGGTAGACCTCTTACTTGTTGCCAAGAGACAGAAGAAACTTTCAACCCAGAATCAAAAGATTCTCTTTCATTTTCGTTGCGGTATTTATGACAGCTTTTCAGTAATTTTAATCTTAATTTTTTGTGAATGTTGTGTTTATCTTAAGTAACTTTTCACTTCTTACTTTCCCGTGGCTAAGTGGTTAAGGCACCTGACTGGAGATTGTAAGGCCCCTGCTTCGAATCCCTGTCTCGGTTGGAGTTTTAATAGACACTGAACCCGACCTCTACAATGCCAGAACTCTTCCGTGGTTCGGATTACACGTTAAGGTATAAGTCCCCACAGGATTACCAGGTTAGGTTAGTTAGCTACAATCAGTTGCGCAACTGTGAGGTGAATAAGAAAATCTGTAACTTGGTGGCCGAAGAACACTTCGGGATCTCCCTGCCGACAATGCGATAAAACGATTTGGTTTGGGTTACTTTTCCTATTCGCGTCACATTAGAAATACGCTGGTTTTTTACCTGCTCATCACACGCAACAACACGCTATTCGCTATGCTGACTGTGTGGATTTAATCTCTGCAGCATGATCTACACCAATGCTGAATAATAACACTACGACTCTTCTGGAAAAATTTAGACTACACAGTTCAGCTCAAATGACCCACAGTCAGAATAAAATGATAAATAATACTATTGGCTGACAAATAGCGAAATGTTCTGAGTTGTTTTTTAGAACATCGTCCTTATCCGAAAAATTGTAGACTTTAGGGAAATCATCATTCCACCCATAAGCTAACTGAATAATCAATATAAAATTACCCATTATTCATATAATTACTGTAACTGCATGCTGTTACTATTATTATTTGTTAATTTTTTATTTGATAGGAGATATTAAATAAAAACAAATTATTTCATTTTGTAGCTGTTGAGCTGTGATTTTAATACGAAACGTGTTTGTCCAAAATCTATCTCTTTTGCTTGTTCATAAAGGCACAAATGCAAAAAAATAAAAATAAATAGATACTTATTTTTGCTATTAGATATATACCGTATTAGTTTTAATAACTCAGGATTAATATTATTAAATAAGTACTTCATATGTTAAAACTGGCATTCCGAAACGTAATAACCATTATTTGTAATTGTATTTCGCTTGAAAAAATAATCACTGCATTTTGAATCACTAATCAATATTTTCAAAATAGTTGAGTTAACTTTCAGATTTATCATTTTTCCAGGGAATTAAATATTTTAAACCGAACGTGGTGGATGAGCGATAACGCTTTGGCTTCGCATTTTGGAGGACGCCGGTTCGAAACACTATCCGATCATACAGATTTAAGATTTCCATGCTTTCCCCAAATAACTACAGGCGAATGCTGGAATGGTACCTTTAAAAGACCATGGCCGAATTCTTCGCGTTCCGCAAAACCCAGTCCTTTCCCGCCTTTAATGTCCTTGACGTCGACGATGCGTAAAGCCATACACAAAAAAACAACAATCTTTTAAACACTCTGGATGGGTAGTTTCATTTTAAAACTTTGTTGTGACTGGATACACTATTTCTAAGCACCGTGGATGACACCAATTGGAAAAAATCAGTCTTCAAATGGACGTCACATCTAGCTTCGTCCACCAAATTACAGTGACGGGAGGGATAAGATTAAAGAAATAAGATGTTGTTCTAAAAATTATATGTCTTCTTTCTTTCCTCATGTTATTCGGTACCGGAAAGCACTATCGATTAATTTTGTTCTAAAACACCTCCAGCCTTCCACAGTACTTCAGAATTGAAGTGTATGGATATAGATGTCGGAGCAGGTGATCGCGTATGTACTTTGACTTAAGTGATGCGTCGATTACGTGCTTATTTCCGAACTTGCAACTTATCCAGCAACTTTATACTACTGCGGTTCAAAACAGTCAGAAGCTTCAATAAATAAAAATTTAAAATATTGATGAACCAATCATTTATTTAATTGATTATTGGATGTGTTTTCATGCCTTCAAGATTTATTGCAGACACGAAATCATGAAGGCTGTTATTGAGAATTTGAAGGAGCTACAAGGAAATCGATTTCTGTTAATCTACAACTAATCAAATCGCTATCTGTTCGTCAGTTATAGCTCAAAATCTCAGTAAAATGATTTGACTATACTGAAAGAATCTAACCTAACTAATAGTTTCATTTAAATGTCATCAATAGAGGCCAAGCTAAACAATTTTGAATATAATGTCCGTCATTTGGAATGAAATTCCATCATTAGGGTAGCCGAATTTTTACGTCTATAGTTCATTATTAAATTTTGCCACATACCTATAAGTGCTACTACTTTTGTTTACTTGATGGCTATAAATTCAAACAATTTAAATTATCTTGGTCATTGTATGATTGTAAAATAAATGTTATGAGAAGATCGTGTAGGTAGTAGTATTAATTTTTGTTTTCAGTTAAACTACTTACATCTTAAAGATTATTTATTCCATCTAAAATCACAGTTAACTTTCATACCTTAGTAAGAGTAAGAAACGTATAGAAATGGTAATGATAGTGATAAATCTGTTAATGAAAAAATTCACAACATTCGATTTGTGCAGGTTGAGTTGTGCAATGCCTTAACTTATTTATTTATACCAATTCGAATTTGAAATACTATATCCATTCTGTACATATCTGTTTAACTATAAAGGTCAAATAAGAAGCCATATCCATTATGCAAAGGTCGAAAGAGCATCTATTACCGTAACGTATAGCATTAAGCCGACAGAACTAGTTCAAATCATGGAATTTTCAAAGGACCTTAAACAATCCTTCATTTCTGGGCTGTCTTAGTTTGTGCATGTGAAGTATGCTATAATTCCTACTACTGTAGGTCCTTATACTGGGTAGGATTATTGTGTTAGATAAGACCATTAAAATCACACGAGATTACTATCAGCCGACGGAACCGTCAAGTCGATCGGCACTTGATTACTTGCACTGTGTGTATTTTTGAGATAGCAGAACTGTGAGTGTCCTCATCTCCCCGAGAGCCCTATTCACGGTTTCCGCTATTGTTGAAGATAGTGGGGCGCCACAATACGCCTCTCCTAGTCTCCTGAGGGGATGTGCTTCCGTCAGGGAGGCAGGTCACGACCCACTGGCTTACCTGGCCGATACCATCAGCGGACGGGGAAAGCAATTTATCTGGCCTAGAGCAAAAAGAAAATTCAGTCAACTCTGCGGACCTGATACCATCAAAAGGTGTAATGTGTTACGCCAGTGTGATTTTCAGTGGTGGTGTGTGTCCGCTGGTTTTAATTACCAGTGAATTAGTTTTAGTACGGAATAATCTTTCCAATTACTGAAACTGTTGGTGCGAGGTGCGTTAAATATGCCTGGGTCAAGCAGCCTGTTACGAAGGAAAAACAGCATATAATGGGATGGTTTGGTGCTGGCAGCACATACACGTGGCGCGCTTATCTCGTGGAAATGAACGCAGTAAATGAAAATCTCTGTTCTAAACGATATTACATTGTCGCTACTAGTATCTCTACTTTGTTATGTCATTGAAAAAACTGTTTTAATTGAATGACAATGACTATTTCAATAGAAATATTTAACTATTGGAACTATTAAATTAAATGCTTCTTTCATTCGGGTAACATAAAAGTCTGTTAATAACAAAAATTTATTATATTGCCTTCATTATAATATAATTTTTTTTTTAAAGTAAAACAAATCGTTTCGTAATTTCTAAGCTGCTTAAAGTCATAAGAGTCTAATTAATAATTAAATATATTTATCCAGTATGACTTAATTTTGTATGCTATATTACTGCTGAAAATCGTCGTTACGTTCATTATACAGATGATAATTTAAACCTCCGTAGTATCCATCCAAGGTGAACTGAAATTAACGCACGATTTATTTGATTATTCGCACAGAATTCGACTTCGTTAAATCAGAATGGAGCTATAATTGAAAGAAAGGGAACTCCTACGATCCTGTTACAACGGTCACAAATTTGAATCATGTTCGTTAGTAGTTTTAAGTACGTGTCACGTTTGATTTATGACGCAAGTGAAATGTAGAGTGGCAGGAACATTCTAGTCGAAAAAAGAGGAGTAGATGGAAGACCTTCATCACAAAAGAAAGTTCACGTAGTAAGCTCCCGTGAAATAGTCAACTATTGCACTAGTCTCCGACAAGAATTAACATAATTCTAACAATATGCAGACTGTCGCTGGTCATTTTACGTGTTTTCAAAGTAAATGTTGGCATGGTATCTTATTTTTGACCCAATTAAACCGAGACTGCTGAAAATTACGTCCGTACACTACACAGACGTTTTTCGACATGTTTTACCAAATTTAATGATAGTTTTCTATTAAACGTACTTTGTAAAATTTCCCCCCCCCCCCCCCCCCGCGAAGGCTGAAATTATAACCACATATCATGTGGCATCACTTCCGATGATTGGCATCGTACATACAATTTATAACAATTTACAATAGTATATAGTAAAATTTTGTAAATAAAAGGTATATTTATCAATCGAATAACTGAACAGCGATGGAAGATAATTTTAAACAACTTGGTTTTTAAAAATATGTATTACCAACAAAATGTTTGTTTCTAAAGAAACTTAAGAATTGTCATTTAAAAACAAAATTCGTTTTAATTAATCTGTGAATCACTTTAAATAAAATTTATATAGTTGTTCAGCCTACGAATATAAGAAAATATTACTTTTTAGTGCCAATCACCATTAAAATAGGTACTTTGATAATCGTGTCCATTTACATATCATTATGTACTAATAAATCTAGTACCTTGAAAAAAATCAGTTAGCAAAATGGTTTGAAAGTAAAGTATTTATCGAAATATAATATAATGTAAATATAAAAGTTTCTTTATCATTGGTTTTCCATCATATGATGGAAGTATTTAACATACTCAGACATACAGACATCACGCAAAAGTTTATTAAAACACTCTATGTTGAATTTCCATTATAGTGTTATTTGAAACGGCGGTGGGTTAGTATTTACAAAAGTAACATTTATGAGTGGCATAGGACGTATGATTTCTGAGTGAGTAGGTGGAGAATTTCTCATCTTTCTCTTATGAAACATTTTATGATTCTGTTTCTCTAAATATACTGGCCGAATAGAAACGTCGCTATCCGAAACGTATCACGGGATGAGTAATTACGTATTCATGTCTTGTCCAGCGAGAGTGATCTGATCTAACACACGGCCGGAGTCGTACCACCGCAAGGCTCAATACACGTGGCAGTGATAGCTGGAAATCAACTTACTTTTAGAAAGGACCTGTTAAAACTCGCAGAGACGGAAATATGCACGTAACGTTAGTATTAGATTTCAGCGGTAAACATATTTTGTTTGGGAAGACCTTAGTTGCATTGGGGTAAGATTTTTTAATTTTCCCTTCTCATGGAAATCTGGTTCGAGAAGTATGTAAGATCAAAATGGTTTCCTGTCTTTTCTTCTATTTGTGATTTTCTCTGAAGGAAAATATCTTACTCCAATGATACTCTCCAAGACTCACTCACTGGCTTTTGGATGAAACTTTTATAGTATTATATAAAGTTATCCCTACAATTTATGTTTTACATGAATACTAATTTGTTAATAGTTTATGACCCATTGAAGTATGTCTTAAGTCCGTTTAGCAGTCGAAACCTTGATAGAGACAGTGAAAACGCCTTATCAAATGTATCTCGCTGTGCTGGTGGTGTTGGTGTGTAGTGAGGCTACTCACGGGCCGGCTCACATGTGCCTCCCGGAGACAAGCGCTGCGTGTCGAGCGGGGCGGTGTCTGGCCCCGGCTGCTCTGTGCTGCGGATGCTGCGGCGCCGCAGAGACTGGCGTCGGGCTCGGCTGGCGTCGGCGTCACGGCGTCATGCCAGGGCGGGGCGGGGCGGGGTGGGGTGGGGTGCGGGCGCAAGCGCGCAGCTCCAACACACAGAGTAGTCGAGGTGTCAGTGGCATCACTAAGTAAAGGAAAACCGGGGACCACGCAACTAAATTACAGCTCCATCATCAGTCCACATATTGATGAATGCACGTATATAATCCACTGTCATCTTGAGCGTTGGAAATTCAGCAGCCACGTACTATCCCTGTAAGACGATGGAAAATCTTTTTCCATAGATGTTATCCCGTGTCGATTGTGAAAGTCATTAAGGTCTATTAAATTAACGTAGTGGATGTTTCCCTCACCGAATCTTGTAAGCTTTCGGAAGAAGTCATTTGTGTTTCTTTGTAATATTCTTTAACCTTAATGTTTGTAATATACTTTACATAACGTGTAGCATAATATTTTTAGTTTCTACAAAGAAAAATATTTCTTCCAATTGCTTCTCTATATTTATTACACGTTTTGTATTTAAATACGATAGACTGATAAAAAATAAGTAAATATTTTGATACAGAAAGTTACGCCTATTGCAGTTTAATTATGACGACTGGTACGACGGGAACCAAGATTTAAAGTTGAGTCTACCTCAACTACTGGGCTGGCGGCACTTTAATATGCTTAGAATTATTTGTTTATTTATTTCTTGAAGTCATTACTACAGTAATTAAATCAATTACAATAACAACAGGAACGGTTGCAGAGGGGCTAATGGGGTGGCTAAAGCAACAGTTAGCTTTCTTGGCTTGAGGCGCGCTGGTGAAAATATCGGCAAGCCAGCTCATAAAGCCATGTCTAGCGGTACTTTTACTTTCCACCACTGACGGACTAAAGCTGATTGGTGTCTGACGTTATGTGGACAGGTGTTTGACACGTCACAAATCCAAAGCAGGGGAATGGATACAGTATATCACCCATTCTCATAGCGACTTTTAGATGTGTCCACATTTTCAGTAAGAACGCTGTCAAACCGCACTAAGGCCCAATATTCCGCAGAAGAATAAATAGTAAAACTGCCAGGTTAGCTCAGAACGCAGACAGCGCCAACGCAAGAGTAACAGAGAGAGTTTTGAAAAGAATGAGACTGGAATCATCTGTGCTTCTTCGGAGGAGGCTGTAATACTTGTTGATGCTCCTCGGGCAAGTGATGAAAGGGGCACTTGCCGGAAACAAACCAGGCTCTAGTAACGTACACTGTACTTAATATTGCCGTAACAACTACTCATCCCCACATCACCTATCTAGGTCGCAATGACAGGATGGATAATATTAGAGAAATAAGATGCCGTACAGATACTTTTATGCATTCTTTCTTTCCTCGTTCTGTTTGGTATTGGAATGCACAGAATTAGGATTGGTGCTTAGCACCCTCTGCCATCCACAATATTTGTGAATTGCAGAGCATAGATGTAGATGTAGACTCTCAGAAGGCCATGCAGCAAAAATCGAATTCTATCCCAATATTTTAGGCACGTGGCATTTCTCCGACTTCCGTCCCAAATGAGATGGAAGATGAATTCATTTTTATGGAATAAATTTATTTTGATCTGCACTTTCTAAGGCAATTAGGAAGAAAATAATATACTGTATGAAGTGGTTCTTAAGTATTTTCTTGCTTGGATCTAGTTAATAATAACCGGAAATACAATCAATTTTGCTCTGTTTTTATACTTACTACCACATCAAAAAATCCATTAACGGTTTAAAGTTTTCAACTATTATAATCATTAAAGTTCTAAACAGCCAACTGCATTAGTAATTTTTGATATTCATAAGTGAAGGCTGAAATACGTTGCAATCATGTATTGGAATTTTTTTTAAAAAAATTCGCCTGTAAAGTACCTTAAACCTATGAACTTGCAAAAAATCGATGGATGCAACTGGCCTTATACGACAAACACTGAAATTTACGTACAAAAAATTGAATAGTTCATCGAAAGACTATGGATTAAACTCTGCGCTTTCATGCGTCATGAAAATTAGTAAAATTAACTTCTCAACGTTTGAAGCTTTTAGAAAACTAGAAACTTCTTTGAAAATAACTGTAATACTGGCATAAATTCATGAAGTTGCGAATAAAAATTTTGAATGGAAAGACTGTAACTTAACATGTGATATGTATTTTTCTATTTGCATTTCTTTTAAACCAGTACACGTAGTTGATGGACGAATTAAGTTATAACAAGCAGGCAGAGCTTATTCTGACATCGCTGATGTATTTTTTTTAAAAAAATTTTTTATTTTTTTATTTTTATTTTTTACATAAATTCAGAATTTACTGCCATATGTCACATTAGCAGCAGGTTTAAATCGAAATTACAATTGCAAGATACAAAAATAACCAATTGATGAGATCAGTTCAGTATTGTTAGAATTAAGTTTCTATATTTTTTTTCCTTAAGCTTTGCTGTGTTAATTAATAAATTTACAAACAATAGAAAGTTGTAGGTGTTTAGAATGAACTAAAATAGACTTATTGTTGTTTTTAACAGTATAATCGTCATAGTTAAAGTTTTTCCAACTATAATTGTATACACTGAAATCTGAAATCCCAGTTTGACTTTGAATGGAATTTCTAATTTAGTGGAAGTAATCTGCTCCGAGTCCGAGCGATCAATGATGAAAAGCATTCTATGTCCGGAGTGGGCTGCCATCATGGAGGAGGAGGGACCACATCTGTAGAGGCATTCCAACAACAAACACCCCAGGGGCTAGTGAAATCCGTAAACTCTACGGTATGATTCCTGTGTTAAACCAAGACTGAGTGCTATAATATCAAACGTTAACTATCGCGTTGAACTATCGTTTCTAACAATTTCGCTGTTTGACTTGGGACAATTGCGTCTAATAATCGAAATTAATTGTCACGACCGACCACAAAGTGTGTAGTGTAGTAAAATCAAGTCACTGAAATTATTTTAAAACTATTATAAAAGTTATTAACAAGTGATTTTTAAATCGAGTTTATTTTTCTGTATGATCTTTGAAACTGTAATTCAGTTCAAAAAATTGAAATTTATCACATAAAAGTGATGATTTTTTAATTTATTTATTTCGTGTCAGAATCATACAAACATCAAATTGTAATGGACCAAAACTTGGCCAACTCAATTGCATTTTCCGAGGCCTCATACAGATCAGCTTCCGAGCAGGATGCTGGACACAGTCGACAGTGGAGGATAATATGTTTTTATTACATTCCTATTACCCAGTTCATTAAATCATCTGTAGAATGATATACAGGTTGCACCATGTAAGCTGCTACTCTGAAATATCTCGAAAACGAATTATTTGAGAAAACGTTTTTAAGTTAATCGATATTAACGGAAAAAGATGTTTTATTTACTTTTAACTTATGAGCGTTTTAACTATCAGTTCAAAGTCAATATAAGTTTTTAAATGGAAATGTATATATTTTTTTATTCCTTGTATAATAGTAAACAAGTTTTACATCAACTATTTTTCAATATAAATACTCGAAACCAAACTGCGATCAAAGATGTAATACCTTTACACCTGCACGTACATTTGTATTATCTCTCGTAGTAAATGCCATCATAGCTCTATCCAGTCACCGTAATAATTTCCGAAAGTGATGCCTTTCTACCTGAAATCTTTTAAGGGAAGATTGATAGCTATCAAAAGTAATTCTTTTTTTAATATTGATTGAAGCGTGCAGTATCTTCACACTTATATTTTTTAATAGATCAAAATAATTGCTATAGATACATTAAATTACGCTTATAATGGACGCGTAGGTCTAATATTTTGTCCCTGTCGATCTCCTATCATCTTGCCCCCAGACCTTTGCTTATAGGACTTCCTCACAGAAAAAAAATTTATCGAAGTATCAACGATTGCAGAAACATGAAGGAGACGATACGTATATTTTTTAATTAATAAACTTACGAATAGACACCAGCATTTACTTTAAAGAACTAGAATGTCCCCTGAGATAAAATTCCATAAATTTGAGAATTTGTTTCGCTCAAATGATCGAATTTTTTATGTTTTTATAATAAGAAAATAATGTAAATTTGTCTGATGGCACCAAGATATGATTTCCTTTGATCTCAGTTTGTTTTTAGAATGTCTATCAAGAGCTAGACTGTAAAAAGATTGATATTAAACTTGTTTACTATTAGAATAACAATACATAATAAAAAGGTAGTCTTCCATGTTGTCCTCGAATTGGCCTTGAAAAGTATTAAAAATAAAACGTGATTTATATGATTTTCCTTCAATATCGATTTACATTTACTTTAAAAAACGTTTCCTCAAATACTTCGTTTTATAGATATTAAAAAGATAAGCTTTCTTGGTCCATCCTGTAAATAATTTCTCATCGAAAACAATTGATGTTATGAATTATCAATTTTTTTAAATTACTCATTTAGTTGTTTTCACGAAATCATTTATTTGTAAAAAGATAGCTTTACTGTCAGTTTTAGGGTAATGGACCAATGATCACGCAGAGTTTAAGAACCCTTGATATGCAGATTGAACTGTCAACTAATAGAGCAGTTTATAGTAGCATAATCAAATAATTGGGATGGGTATGGTTTCGGTAGATAATGATAGCTGAGTATTTGCTTCGAATATTATCTTTCTCTTCAAGCACTAATTTTGATAAGATATAGAAAAATGTTACCCAAAGTGCCTCTTTTGGTATTCATTTATCTGTATGTGTATGTGTAACATACTTCTGTGTAAACTTGGTAACATCCATTTGAGGTGAAACGAATATCAGTAACGAATCCATTTTTTACAGCGTACCTCTATTTTATCCAGAAATTAGAGAGATACAGTAGTTTCTATTCATACCTTTGGACGGTAGTTTCGTATTAGTGTCGTTTTTAATTATTAGCAGCGAAATTGTCGTGCCAAGCAATTTTGAAAAACTTTAGTGAAGATACTAGTACTTGGTTCACGAAGGAATAAAATGTTGAGAGTGCAAGAAAGGAACGGAGAAATTTTATGCGTAGCGCAGTGTGGAAATGTTTTTAAACAATTTTATTTATTATCTAATACGGTACTCATGTCGAACTGCTGGTTTTTACATGTCCTCCTGAGCTGAATCTTGACCGCGTTGGCTGTGACCCTGCGGCATCGTTGGTCCCGCACAACAATCGCAATTGGCTGAAGGCAAGGGAGGAGGAGAAAGGAGACGTCTGGTTTGTTAGCTACGCCAGTTGCAGCTCGAGCTCGAGATGTCCCTTTTGGCGTCAAACTGCTACACAAATTTCCAAGCTCCTTGACGCTGCCTTATGAAACCAGTGCTTTCTTCGAAATGTCAGAGAAACGGAGAAGAGCCAATTACACTTGTTCAAACAACACAACTGATGTTTTTATATTTTAGCAGTAACCCACAGCTAAAATGTAATAAGGTAAAATTGCCCCTGGCTGCACTTTGCTTTATGAACTTCTATCGTAGTCCACTTTTATCCCATTCCGGCTGCTCTATACTGTACAAATTTGACTCTATGAAGTCTGTTTGCAATGCAATGCAGTATAGAAGTTTCGAAACACTGTGATATTCGACAAAAAAGAAAAAAATTGTTTCATTAACAATAGGTAAACAATTTAATTCGTATAGTGTATACTGTTAAGATTTTGTTATATTTCTGCGGAAGTTTAAAACAGCGGTCAAACAAATCCACATCATTAAAAAAAGTTACACTTACTTATCTCTTTTTTTTTCGGGGTTTGCGCTGCGTTTATATATATATATAAATTTATGATTTTTGTAGTATTTAGAGCAGTGTATTCTTCGTGCTGCACCGTTTGCATATACCTCTTAAACTTTTACCGCTAGCGAAAGGTTCCTTTATAAAATCAAACTATCATATTAAATTCTCATCTTGAATCGTTTATCTCAATGGCTTTTTTAAATGACTAAGCTGTGTGAATTATATATTGGAAAATACAGTATGTTTTAATTCTCTCATTTGACAAGTTGCTGAGATATTGAAATAACAAAGAAACCGGTATTTTAAATACAATAGTTAGAGGAAACTCATAGTTTATTTTTAAGAAAGGATTGCATGTATAGCAAATTGAATTAAACCGTTCAAGGAAATATTGCTTCCTGTGTTTATTTATTAACTAATTAAATTGTCTAAAGCTAAATTGAGAAAAAATTATAATGGTATGTTCAAGATCGCAATATTATTATTACTCGTCCACAGATGTACATATTTATAGGATTTAATTTCAGTTTAGAATCTGTTTCGGCACCATTCTTAAGATAAATTTTTCACAAGAAGCTGTAATTTTTAATAAGGAAGCGGTTGAAAGGAGGTGGACATGAAGCTCAGTTAACATCGGCTCAGTTAAGAATAATTTCACTAGTAAGTGGAGTCTGTTACAAAATGCATCCATCGGGTTATCCTTGATTTTGGGACCCTTCCTTCACACCGTATTCATCATACACGGTATGCCTAGGTAGAATTTTGAACATTGTATTTTTACGTGTTTCTTATTTATTCATGACTTCCTTTTCTCTGACTTTGTCTCTGATTACAGAATTTACCAATAATAGACATAGCACGTTCCTTGCAGTCCAATTTATCCTTTCCACCTTAGGCCACATAGAGCTAGTTAAAAAACATTTTTTTAAAAAACCAAATAACTTATTGTTTCTGCACTCAAGAAAATGTATGTATTCCAGTGCCTGCCTGAAGTTACATATAACTTGCGTCCGCGATAACAGCTGTGGAATCCTTAACACCTAGCTTGGTGATTGGGCGATAATACTCTGGCCTCGCATTCGGAGGATGCAGGATCGAATCCCCGTCCGGTGATCAAAATTTCGATGTTCAAATATTTCCCAAGTCTCTCCAGACGAATTCCTAGATACTTCCTTCAAAAGGCAACCTCCGAATTCCTCTCACTTCAGTCCCTTAGCCCTCTTCCGCCTGATGACCTCAATGTCATAAAAACAGAACCCTCAACCGGCTCCGGAAGAAATAAATAATAATGCAGTCATTCATCACAGCTTGTACTCTTGTAACTTTATATGCAGGGACATTTCGTCTGTGAAAGGGGTTTCTAGCGCACATACATTATAAAGCGTATTTCGAGGCACACAATCCATTTTATGCCCCGACGCACTGGAGCGCGGGAAATTATTTTCCTTGTTCTTCGTTTTACAACGCTCCACATAATAACGATGCGAACTGTGATCTATAACGGCTTTCTGTAGACTGTTTGGCAGTTAAAACAAAGAATGACGTAAACTATCTTCATGCCCCACATCTTTCGGAAAAACATTTCGTTCTCCAGCCGATAAATTTGAAATAGTACAAAATTCTAGCATAACAAACACATTGGCCGTATCCCTATTAATTTTCTGTTTACCTTACGATTTCCTACATCGATTCAAAAAGCATATCATTTGAGAACAGAAATAAATATACAGCTTGCTGGTCCCTTATATCCATTGCTTTATGATCGTACGTTTTCTGCATTTAACTATGTCTACTACATACTTAAGTATCTATAATACGTTCTCAGCTGGTCAACGGAATAAAAACTATGCATAACTACATTAAAGAGGCGTTATTTTAAGAAATACTAACAGAAGAACAGAACTCGTGTCGCGTCAGATCAGGTTGTTTACTTTTCACTGATTTTTTTTTAACTACTTAACGTCTCTTAACAGCGAGGTTTTTAGAGACGGGAAAGGATGGGGGGCAAGGAATTAGAAGGAATTCGGCCATTGTCTTTTGAGGGAAGCATCCAGGAATTTGCCTGGATTGATTTGGGAAACCATGGAAAACCCAAATCTGGATGCCCGGAAAGGGATTCAAACCAGCGTCCTCCCGAATGCGAGGCCAGAGCGCTAACCATTACACCACCACGCTCGATACTTTTCCTTTGATACGTGCCCAAACCCACACGTGTAACCGTGGGGCTGGCCACCTGCGTAATCGAAAGAACAACACAAAACAATGTTTTTTAACAGCTTTTTGTATCTCGTTCCAGACTGTTATGATCGGTCCTCCAATTTAAGATCTCATATACCAACTTTTCTACTTCCACAAACCAATCTATGTTCTTCAACCCTATGTTCGTATAGAATAACTAATGTGTTGGGAAAATTCTTTGCACTTACCCAGCATAGTGGAGAACCATCCTATGGCTATTCTTGTAAGATTATATCATAAAGTACCAACTTTAATCATTTTTATAGAGTTTTAGTTTTTCAATTCAGAGTTAAATTCAATATTTTACTGACTTCAAAGCAAACCGTCTTTCATGTTTCAAAAATAAAAAAAAAAAAACATGAATTACAACGTTTCTCTTAAAGGACTTTAATAATGTAGCTTTGAATTTTACATCAACGTAAGAGACCAAGAGCCAGTTCTGTTTCGAAAATGTTACCACGAACATATTAGCGAGTAATATCCGATTTTCAGAACCCCGTATCCAAACCTAACGGTAGTTATCCTGCCCAGACACAAAGAAAGTTGGTTCGTTAGAGAATATCACCCATTGCCGTCTTAGGTTGAGGCCAGCACGGGAGCAGCAACTTCAGCACGTGGAGAAGGTTCAGTTGCCAGGAAACCTTACGTGAGTTGGAATTTATCTGCAACAAATGTAAATAAAATCTTGAGGTGTGTAGAATATGTTGAAAAAAATTGTCTCTATGTTACATAGTTTACTTAGTATGTTTCATTGTAACGGTAACACAACTCTGTGATCATGTTATATTGGTACATTCCCATTCCCAGAGCTTTAAAAAATCAATGCAAAAGAGTTCCTTAAAGGTAGACGAAAAGTGGAGTACTCTCCTGGATTGTTAGGAGAACTGTCCTTGCTTTGAACCTAATGTTTACTGCACCAAGTCGTGATTCTTCATCTGGAAACCTGAGCGTCAGGAAATTGATTATTCCTACCGTTATGCTTCAACGTACCTTCAAGCTGCCGGATTTGGACACGCACATGGAAGGTCGTAGCGTCGCTGCGCAATGAGAAATATCAGATGCCTACTTTCTATGGTCTCCTTGGTCCGACTATACGGTGAGAGAAGGCAATGCCTTGTGCAATAGCGGTGGTAAGCATGTGAATTTTAAGTGAAATCGCATGTATTAAGATACCTGGAAACAACGTTCACAACCATAGCCAGATAAACGTATTACTGTTTAAAGATCACGCAGTAAATATCTTGGTTTGTATTGACTCATTTTATTTAACCAGAACTCATGCTTCAATATTTTTAAAAGGTAAATAAATTTATTATTTATGAATTATGTGATTTTCATATTGATAACCCTAAGAGCTGAGTTTTCTTTGAACTGTCGATCATTATTCTTATTTCAATAAGGCGAATTAGTATCACAGTTTCTTTTCAATGATTTCGCGTTACCAGAATTAACGTAATCACTGATTAGCACATTCAATGCTGTAAAAATTTCTTAATGATCGAGTAAGTGCTATACTAGCCAGCTATCTACTATATAATTTCGGAAGGTCACTCATTCACTCACCTCGATAGCTATTGGCTGGAGAACGGTGTCACGTGTCAGCCTTCGCTCGCAAAACAGCGACCAGAGATACCGTTAGAAGAAATTCATGGTTTTGTCCACAATTTAATAGCTAAGCTACTACCAAATTAATTACCATAATACATTCATTAATTTTCCTTCTTATCGTTGTGTCGTAAAAAACGTGGATCTGCTTTTGATTAATATGTTGCTAATGAAAGCAACTTTAAAAAAATTAAATTACTCACGGTCTCTGTTGTAAATGCGAATGCCAATAGTCATTCCGGCTTAGGATAAATTTCAATTTAATTAAAACTTTCACCAATGTTGCTTGACCAAAGTTTATGCATTACGGTTTATTTGCTTTTTAGGTATTTTATTGACAACTTTCGTTAATGGTTTTTATTCATTTTCGCTGTACGTACGTTATTAGGTCATATTAAATGGACATCAGACCAAATATGTTTCCAACTATTCTGGCAATTAATTTCTTCGGAGTTGCTCGATTGTGTAATAATATATTTTGCAGAGTGAACTTTAAGGTCAAATATATGCCAAGTTTGTATTTAAGCAAGTTCGAGTCTACGACCTTCCAAACAATTATACGATTCCACGAACTTACCTGTCCGTGTATAATACCTACGTTTAATAATACTTCTGAGTTCTTCAAGCTCAAGAGATTTTATTCACCCTAAGAGTGAAACACAGATGAAGTTCATATTCTGTCAGTTCAGGTCAACCTGTTTTAATCATTGACCCTAAAAACTAGAAGTATTCTATACCCGCGACGATACGCAAAAAATGGTCGCGGGCTTACACTAGTTTATATAAATATGTTAACGAGGCATTTTATACAAAAATTAGCCACAAAGCTTTTAGTTAATATCATAAAAACTAAATTAAATAATAATTAAGCCACTAATATAATGTACTACCTCAGTTTAGGAACATATTACAGTTTCAACGAAATCTTTATTATTACCACATCTGCAGGTTATGAAAACTGAAATAATTTAGTATAACAGTTAAGTAGTTGGCCACATATCTACGCATTGTTTATCTTTAGTACGAGTTTCAATTTTTATTTAATACGCAAGTTGGTGTATGTACAACTATATATATGTATATATATATAACAGGAACCAGTAAACGATGTATTGATAGTTAGACCACGGAACTGCGGCGGTCGTAGTTTGTGAGGGCTCCTTTATGGTGGGTCGTGGGACTGGTGTCGCCGTCACTGAGCCCGACGAGTCCTGTCTGGCCCGCGAGACGGATTAATCAGTCGCTGTCACCAGGCGCGCCGTGTTCTACTGGCTGGCGGTATCAGTGGGAATCACTCACCCAGGGCGGCGCGCTGGCGGTGAAATATGCGCAAGTTTTACCAGTCCTCCAAAAGAACTTCGTAGCTGAAAAAGGTTCCGGTTTCTTTTTTTCCAAGCTGTGAAATTTTTACGTTGCTCATCCGCAAAGTGGTCTGCAACGGAATGGAAAAATATCGATGTCTCACAGATATCTAAAATTCAATTCTGATCATACTCGCCGCTCGTGTCCCACTAACACTGCAGCCAAATGACTTTGCAACATATGAATATTCAGCCCCATTTCTACTTGAAGCGATGCAGGTGAATCCACCCCATCAAGGAAACGACAGCCCAACCAAACATTTTCACTTCTGGAGACTTATATACCGAGCGTGGTAGGTGACCGAGAGGGCGTCGGATCAAATCCCTGTCCGGGCATTCAGATTTGGGTTTTCCATGGTTTCCCCAAATCACTTCAGGCGAATGCCGGGATGCTTCCTTCAAAAGGGCATGGCCGAATTTCTTCCCGTTCCTTGTCCCCAGTCCCATCTCGCCTCTAATGACCTCGACGAAGCATAAAGCCATAAATACAACAACAAAAAAATAGAGACTTATACAGCCTGTAAGAAATGGTAACTTACATCAATCTCAACTAATTAATTAAAACTACAATTACATAATGAAGTTGTGATCTCTCCTCTACTGTAAGCGTAGGTTGATTGGTGGTTACTTCTTAGGCAGGTATCTCGTGTTTCTACATCCCTTGAACATGCGACAAACTAATATGAGAAGGAGACATATGGACATTAAAGATCTCAGATTTTCGCGCGTCTTACATTCAAGCATATTTATTAACAGCCCATATGTGTTCGAATAAGAGAAATAAAATAGAGGACTGCCTTAGCCAACTCACAAGAAGGGGAAAGATTGGCACAAAATGTCAATAGCCTTTGACAATAAAGAAATGTAGAAATATGTACTGAACTAACAACTCATTGGAGCATAACTCTTAAATTGTAAAGGAGAGAGTTTCGGCATTAGAATTCTGACACGGTCAGATTTCGTCGTAAAACTACTAGGCATATGTCTTCAACTGGCCAGCCTCAGTTGCTGACTGATTCATCTAAACACGACTCGATTCGATCAACTACTGTCTTTCGCCATCTGGGAAAAACTTTCCTCCACATCTCACCAACAATTTCCCATAAAGTTAGTAATATTATTTCGTATTGGTTTCATTATTACTTTTATGATTTTTGGCTCTGCTTTACTGGCAGAGACATCACCAGTTCGGCCTGTGACTGTGGCAGCCTCTGGCGGAAGGAGTAACTTGCTTATTTTCCTCTTCGCTGAGAACAGGATAAAAAGGCACTGTTTCCGAGAGCACAGGCAGCGAGACGGTGACTCACTCATCCTGAGAACATCGCTTCCGCATTGACTCTTCAGGTAATTACCGGCGGCAGGCAGCCCGACTGAGAGGCAGATCACGAATAACTTCAGCATGATACGATACGAAGATTTATTGAATGAAACATTGGAGAGGCAGCCCTACAAACGGAAGAGTAGTTTAATCCAGCGTATCGACCAGTAGTGAAGTTATATTCGCATTTTACTTGAATTTATTGTATACTGGGTTAATAGTCGCTTGTAGAAGAATAATTTCTGATTATACAATAGGATCTCAGGAATCCTCAAACATCAACCCTCTCCAGACTACACAATTACATCCATAATTTTATGCTCCTACCGGCAGATGGATAAAACAGTACCGTTGGATTTTTAATACGGAAAATGCCAGTGTGTCCATTGGTTGTCAGAATGCACACAACCATACAACTAAATCTAACTACCAAAACATTCACCTAAAAGATCTGATAGTGATAAGTACGGGCAACGGGACCAATAATTTGGCGAAAAAAGGTATGAATAACACTGGACCCAACAGAAAGATACCGCACATCTGGCGCTGTAACCCCTCCGTTTCAGCTGACGCAGTTCACA
This sequence comes from Vandiemenella viatica, assembly GCA_031002005.1. Lineage (NCBI taxonomy): Eukaryota > Metazoa > Arthropoda > Insecta > Orthoptera > Morabidae > Vandiemenella > Vandiemenella viatica. The sequence goes on along the minus strand of JARYHS010008074.1, from coordinate 223,812,715 downwards.
GACAACCTTCTTCCTCCCCCATTGCCGCCCCCACGCACTCACACGCACACACACACACACACACACACACACACACACACACACACACAGACAGACAGAGAGAGAGAGAGAGAGACATTGTAACCTACGTGTCAGGTTCGGTCTTTTAGATCACTTTAAACTGAATAAAATAAATTATTTTAGATTCATTTTGCAGCGTTTCAGTTAACATGCATATTATAACTGGAAACTGTCGAGTGTATTTAATTTCATTTCACTCATAGTATTGGTATTAAGCAGAAAGTAATCTTTTTCCATCATTTAAAGGTAATTCAAACTTCTTTAAATTAATACTAGTGTTTAATACATCATTATCGAAGAAATTTACAATATTAAATGGTTTCGTTTGCCGCGCGGCCCTTTGTCATCCCATTGTCGTGGTGGACCACTCGTTCCCGAAAGTTTGTTGGCTTGTTTTATGTCTTGGCGTAGTCGGAGTAGCAGTGTGTTTTGGGCAACAGTAAATTCGACGGTTAGTTTTCAACATGCAGTTTGAGTAGTAATTATCATCATGAAAGAATGAAGTCTTTACGACTATAATAACATGTATAAACTCAGGCCTCCTAACGATGAAGCGCGTCAATTTCAAGCGGCGTTTCGAAGTCGATCTCTCACTTTATCTTGTGTCAATAATTTATCAGATGGGAGGCAGTATTTTATTTATCATTATGTAGTAATCAGTACATCAATGGACAGAATAGGTATTTTCAATTTACAGAACATGACATTTTATTAAGTGTGTCATCACTTGGTAAATATTAACGTGTTATTTTAACAATAAATAGACAAAAAAATTCAGAGTTATAATTATTTGTTGTGAAGGGATACTATCATCCGTAGTCATTGGTAAATATCTAAACTTGTAGGGCTGCGTGGTGGAAAATCAAGAAGACCAATTGGCACAGTGGTTAATTCATTAACACCGCGTTAAATGTTTCACAAGTGGTTTCTGTCTCTTAAAAAGTTAACAGAATAATTAGAAAGCCGTATTTGGAAACAAATGTACATATATCCCATAATGAAGCTGAAGACCAGCTTCCAAGGAATCAACTTCATCATCAGGTGTCGTATGGTACTTTATTGCTTCACTTAAATTTTAACCAATCTTTTATTGCATAGCTTCAGAAGTTTTAATTTTACCTTACCGATCTTCTTAGAGTTCAATGATTTTGACATGATTTGCGCTGCATTTCACCAGAATCGATTTGATTTTTTCATATTAAGAATGATTGTCCTGTCAGTATTTCATTCGAAACATTGAGCAATATTCCTAAGCCTGTGGGTTTTGTTCTGAGAGTAAAATTGTCATCAGATCGTATCCAGAATTCTTTAATCAAATCTGATCAGATCTTATATAAAATAAAAATCACATTTAAAGCTAGCCACTTGACAGAGATAACGAATATGAAAATAATGTTACGCAAATACGTAAAAGAAACTTTGCGATAACAATTGAAGACATTTTGTGGAACTCCAAGACGCTAATCAACAAAAATGAGTAAATAGAAATTTGTTCGAATGAAGTACTTTCCTTTTGCCTGAATACACGAAGCGCATATTCATTCAGTCCATTTTGAAATAAATGTATGAGATTCAATTATTCAACTCCTTGAGGGAAACGAACTAATTATTTCGTGTTAAATGCATTGTCGTTTAAAATTTAATATTAATATAAGGCGAAGAGTTCTGATAGACGTAATTCTGACCGCAGTGAGCTTGCGACAAACATTACACGCACAGTTATTCAGTTTCATAGTAAACAAATAAAAGTTGGTGTAGAAAATGTAGAGTATATGTTTTAAACTGTACACTGACACAAGACACATTGAATACAATCGAAAAATGAAGTTTCAAATCTATTTTTTCAAGAGATAAACTTCTATATTATTACTTAATTAGAGCTTAAAGTTTTGTTTTTTTTGATTTAGTGATTTATAAAAGCAAATGTATGTAGGGTACAAGTAATTTTTTCATGCGCGTATGAGAAAGCGATTTACCAATCAGGGACTCGAGATTATAGAGTGTATTGTGTGTGTGATTAATTGGGGCTGACTCAGAGAGTGTCGACATCTACATCATTAGTTCAACAAAATCTTCTCGGGTGTCCAGCTGGATGGTGGTATAAAAACGCGACGTTTCGACAGTTGACTCTGCTGTCTTCATCAGGTATCTTGTAGTTGTTCTCAGCTCTGCTTCGACTCAGTCGAGGCAGAGAGAGTCAGCAGAGAACAACTGCCAGATACCTGATGAAGACAGCAGAGTCAGCTGTCGAAACGTCGTGTTTTTACACCACCATCCGGCTGGACACCCGAGAAGATTTTGTTGCATCGGTACGCCAGGAAAGTCTTCACTCATACATCATTAGTGCCTGTTGTGCATAACACAACGACCGTGGAGCTGAGTCTGAAATCCGTGAAACTGTAGAACACTGGAAACTGATTTGCCACCCTTTGGTTTGCAGCTCTGAGAGAATCCAATATGGAAGAATTTTTATCTCTCATGCATACGTAAAACTGGTTTATTTTCCTATAACTATAACTCTATAGCCTGGAAGAATTTATTGGTAAAAATATTTTATCTGATAAACATTAAAACTTCTCGAGATTCTCAGGCAAAGTTTTAAGGCTTGTTTTTCATGAATTAATTACTAGTTATCCTCAATTCCAAGTTGGCAAGTTAATAGAGAGATATAAACATTTATGGAACAACCTCGTGGAAAAGTTGCTCCCATAATGTGGAATCACTATTTGTTTAAATACAACGTGCCACCTAATAGCAATGAGACGAAGGATATGGAAAACGTAATATCTATTTGGTCGTTCTAGCAAAAATTCGCTTTGTATGTATGAAACTAATTCCGTCCACGTTTGGAGTGTTTACCATAAGCCTCCTTTTATTGTGAGATAACATTAATTAGCTTCGTTAAGCGATTTGCTTTATAGACTCTACCTAATCTAAAATTCAGATGTAAGTAAAAAATTTAATTTCAGTAATTTCGTCCTAGAAGAATAAACGCGGTGTTCATAATAATAATTGTTTAGAGATACTAACTGAAGCAAATATGTTTTGGGATTTATTGAAGGTTTCAGAACATGTGAAAGATAAAACAAAACTAAACATTCTTTTAAAGACAACATTTCGTCAAATTTCTAGTTTCTGGTTAAAGCAAACTATAATTAAGAAAAGAAAAAAAAAACATGGCAGCCATTAGGGACTACCAACAGAAGTGAAAACTTAAAACAATTAATATAAACCCGACATATTCATAGCTACAGATATACTAAATAATAATGTCGTTATGATATGGTGACAGAGTTTCTATTGGCTGCACATTGCGTCCCTGTCTCAACCGCCTTAACCTAACCCGATAATACTACCAGGTACAAGGGACCTACAGTTTAACGTGAAATTCGAACCAGGGAGGTGTTCTGGCGTACTTCACATTACACAGCAAACTATGCCAAAGGTGAAGGATCTATGAAAATCCCCGCCGAGACAGAGATTCGAAACCGGAGACCTTTCGTTCCCCAGTCAAACACCTTAAACACTGAGCCACCACACCGCAAGAGATGGATTGTTAACATTAGAATATCGGTAACACAAACTCATAAGATTTTACCCAATCAAAATTCGTCCAATGAACCTAAAGAAGTTTTCACTTAAAAAAGTAAAAATCTAACTTAGTTCACAACCCGACGGTTCGTCGAATCTTACCAAGATACACGGAGCTATTGTGAAAGAAGCAAAATGGCTAATTCCTTTCTTCAGCGGCCTACCAAGGAATGGCCCGGCGTATCACATATAATCAAATACAACCTAAAAATTCCTATTCGCCGCGGGATTTGAACCCGCATGCTGGAAAGAGAACATTCTGAAGTAAGCGTATTAACCGCTGAGCTACCAGACGGCTTTGGTTTGAAGTATACGTGAGCTAAGTACTATCAAAATAGGATGAAAAATGTGGGTTCGAATGAACTACGGTGACAGAAATTAAGATCATGTAGAGAAGGAGGACAGGGTTTAGGTTTCTTTGAATCAAACGTTAACAGTGTTTTCTATTTGTTTTAAAGTTAACGTCAAAATCGGATAAAAATTGTGTGTTGTATAAAGGTTTTGCGATAAGCGGGCAGCGCGCATATCATAAGCGTAACAGGTGGCGTTATGGTGAACCCACAGATTTACCCCCGTCAACGCGACTATAGAAGTTTTCACTTCAATAATAACATCTTTTTTAAACAGACACTTGTCTTGGACGTATCCACTTTACTTGCTTACTAAATTAAGAAGAACAGTTCAAGTTTTAGCCAGATGCTATTGAAGTAAAATAACAGTTCCTTAAGGATACACCTTCCTTTTCACCTCTGATTTCAATTCCTGTTCGTAGATTACATCTTTAGAAAGACGATTTTAAACATTAGTAACTAACGCATAAAAGAGTGGTGTGTGGTTTGAGAATAGTTAACTGTACTTCACACAATAGTATATAACGAACACATTGGTATTTTAATGGCTAGGGCAGTGAATTTACTGAGATCAGAACTAAAATCTACCACCAAATGCGCACTTGTAACTTCCTACTGTATGTTCCAGTAGTTAAAGTATAATAAAAGATCTTATATGGCAACTGGTACCAAAACAATATTTAAAAATGCGTACCACTTTAAACAGTATGTAAATATAGTACGCCTGGAAATAGTCACATTATAGCTTGACCACAAACACATGATAATTTAAAATTTTCTACTTTTATCAGTTTACTGTAATATTTGGAAGTATTTCACTTACATTTCTAACGTCAACATGATCTGACGAGAGCCGTTTCACTTGTAGGCACCGGTAAAGCACGACAAGTTGCCGTCGAGGTGTTGGTGGTTATCGGTCCGCATGTAAAGTAACGCGACTGTTTTCACAAGCCCAGACACACCGTTACCGCCCCTCCAACGTAACCTGGCTCGTTGCCAGCAATACGCTTATTGTTAATGCGAATTATTTTCGTCAACCATTATTTTTCATTGCTCTTTTATTATTATTGTGTAATTAGCAGGATATCATTTTAATATTTATGAATAAAATTTATTATAATTTTTATTAATTACGAGATAAAAATATTAGCAAGTTTCATTTTAAGTTAATTCTGTAATGTTAATACAATTTACGGAACCGGAAATATACTAATGAGATAGAATAGATAGAGCAAAATGTGCTGACTCTGTGAAATATTACTATAATTTAGTTTTCCCTTCGTTACTCTCCCGTCAAGTAACTAAATTTTTGTAAAATAAAGGAAATCGTCAATTTATTGGAACTGAGTATAGTATTTTGTGTTTTATACTATTTTAAACTATTCTGTCTAAGATTGTGAGAATTTTTAAGAGGGTTAAATCTATTTAGATACCCAACATTGTAACTAAAAGACATAAATACTTGACGTTTTGCCAGCTCTCAAATTTGTGTGTTTTTTTCAGTGTATTAAATTTTTTGATTTGACCAAAGTAATGCTAAAATCTAGTAAATTATTTGTAGTTTAATTTAAAATTAGTTCTACTTAGTTGTAAGTATTTTTAGGTATGTATTAATCGTTTTCAATAGAAACTGATTGATTGTGCAAACGTTTGGCGTACTGGAAATGAGTAGTAGCGTCTTTATTGGCAGCCAGAATTTTCTCTGTGGTGCATAACATGGCACTACGCTGTGTTAATTTTTTTATCTAATGTTACTCGGTACATTTTTGCGAAGAGTCTGACACCTGTTATAAAAGTGTTTCTGCAATAAAAGTAAAGAAAAGCGCATCTTAGCATTCTGTTTTGAATCAACCTTATGATAATAATTTGGTAAGCTAATAATTCCAGCATCTTAGATTCCATCTTAAAATTTTGATAATGATAACACCTTTTGCTGTGAGGAGAAAAAAAATTCGGTATGGCACGTATAAAACCTAAATCTCACGAATCAAGGGACTGAGGAAGAGAGAATCATGATAATGGGGAGTGAGGGAAATTTTTTTAACCTAATTACTTTGTTTCTAAACGCGCAGATAATGTTTCAGAGTCTTGTAAGACGACATTGAGCAATTATCATTGTTCGACCACTATACAATTTTAAAAAGTAATGTCTTTTTTTTTTTTTTTTTTTTTTTTTTTTTTTTTTAATAGAGGACTGAAATAGAATTTATTATAATCAGCGGTATTGTTCTTTATGAATTACGTTCATTTTGTAGTAACTGACTACAGTGGTTGTAATATAATATGCCAAATTGTTAAGTATGCCATATTGTAGTTCCTTTGCTTTGTTTAGGTATCATTAGCTCAATCAATTCTGTAACAATAACGCTGCTAACTGTTCCCTTGAGGAGACTCTTCTTACTATTCTGTTCTGTGCCCAATTTATTTGCAGTATCAGTACACCTGGTGGGTGCAGCTGGGAACAAGTTAGGTCTTTGTGTAGGCGGGAGCTGTGCTAACACAGCGCCAGGTGGTTCGTCTCTTCATCAGGCGTGAAGGCGCTGGGAGGGAGAGAAGGAAGGAGTTACACAAGACATCGCCAAACTGAGACATACTTCGACCTCTTCAGCCACCGGTATTCGGCGCGACTTCTCCGTAATTATGCTGCTCTCTGTGAACTTAAACCAATTTCGGTTGCATTCCACGGCTGACAAACGTAACCTTATTCCAGTTAAAATTATTCTCTCTGTGGTAGATCATCTACCGAACAAAGTTTATTTTAAACTCTCGGAAAATCCGAAGGTTATCACCCAAGATGCGAATTTTTACGTCGTAAAATGTGGTTGTCAAGGAAATTAATAACTTTGAAAATGGAAAGCTACTCTCAAGGTACAGCTTCTACAAAGTGTTAATGATTTATGTCCCCAGAGGTAAGTAAACTTCAACTGGAATTTCGTCATAGGGAGCAGTCGGGCTCGTTAGTAGCCAACTTATTACAACACCTAGCAGTACCGCGTAACTTCGTTTGCGAGGACTGTTACTGTTCACACTACTCTTTTAAGCCAACACGGGCAAGAACTACCTGTACCGCGGCGCCTGTGGCTCACTGAACGCGAAATCTACATGAACGGTCTACACGACAAACTGTAATTTTATTCCTACAAATAACATATACCACTCACACGCGGGAATATTTCAATTACAAGACGTCACTTTCCTGTTAAGTGCACACTAACTTCTAAACACTATTTCATTAATTACCCTTCTTTTACGCATCAGAGTGAAACATACCACATTTTATCGGCAGAGCACGGCCTGTACATTAATCAAAATTCAATCAAAATCTGTGAATAGTTTCTTCGCAAATCGTGCTGAGGAAAAAATTATCTTAAATTTGTTACATTTACGACATCTCCTCAGAATCAATATACAGTATTTTACACGCAGTAAGTTAGGCTATACATTAATCGAAACTCAATCTTACCAGTAGTTTTCGAATGAATTGCTTTCAACGAAATATTATCCTAAATTTCTAATTATTTTTACCTCAGATCCATATCAGACGTATCCTATTTTACCTGCCGGAGCACGGGCTACACATACTTGAAACCCCATTAAAATCCGACCAGTATTATTTGTATGAATGGCATTCAAGGAAAAATTTATACTAAAATAGTAAATTTCACAGCTTTCCGATATCACATCAGAATGAAACAAGCCTATTTTACCCATGTCGCTATGGACTGCATATTAATCTAATCTAAATCTCAAATCCTGCTGGGATGTTGATAGAGTTTTGGTTAATGTACAGCCCGTGGCAAAGTGGATAAAATAAGGTATGTTTCTTTCAGATGTCACGTCAAAAAATGGGAAATTTCTTAACGAAATTATCCTAAATTTCTCATTTTTCGAAGTTATGTCAAATTTAAACAGCTTGTGACTATCACATATTTTATAGGTTACTCCATGGTATGCAAGCATACTTACATACATATAGATTCCTTGAGATTTGGTTACGTTTGTGTGGTTGTTGTTTTAGATGAGGTTGGTTGCTAACAGCGACATAATTGAGACTATAGGGTTTGAGTCGTTATCTTAAGTTCGCAAATTCGATATACGAATCGGGAAGTATCAGGAAGAAGTCCGATATAGAAGTAATGGTTTTTAGTTTCTGCTGGTGCTATGGAAAAATGTAAAATAATTAACTGTTGAATAAAAGTTATTACAATAACAATTAATGGTTTGTGCATCTTTTCATTGTTAGATGCCTTCCATAAAAAAAAAAAAAAAAAATCTAAAGAAGAAATGCAACCGTACTCGAAGAGAATAAAGTTATTTTCCACAATAAATTACGAAGTTACCTAAAACAGAGGCACCAAACTGAAACGATATATGAACAAGATTAATACAATCTGTTTCACATGCACAACGAAGGCTTTACATTAATAGAAACCTAATCATAATCCAACCAATATTTTTTTGTGAATTGTGAAACTAATTTTACTAATTTATCACTTTTTCTACACCACATTAATTTTAAACATACTTCAGTATATCCACGTAATCACTGGCTGTAAATTAATTAAAACCAAATAGTAATTCATCGAATAGTTTTCGCGTGAATAATTTTTAGCAAACAATTGTTTTATATTAGCAGAATAGACAAGTAAATCCCTAGCGAGAACGAAGTTGAAGATATGTTGGTAGAATATCACTGATACGTATAGCTTATTACTTTAGGTGTTTATTCCTTGAGATATGAGAAATGTCTAATGTCTTTTATGGTGGTTCCATAACGAACCAGTTAGCCATTGATGTACAGAGCCACTTTTATCACTGTTTCGTATCTGCTGCAGCCTTCAATAAGATTTACCTGTAATAAACTCTAGCAAACTCCACAATTCAATAGGTAATAATTCAACATCATGACGTTAATAGATTTTTACAAATAACGATACATAAAATGTAGGTAAATTAGTTATATTTCGCCTTAAATTATCAGATTACAGAATACTATATTATGTTACCCGACATTCCAGATACGAGATGATGAAAAAGATTATACAGTCGGCTTGTGAGTGATATATGCAGATCAGCTATCTGCCGTCATGAAACTGAACTTGCCTGTTGCCTATCGCCCGTAGTACTGAACTGTAGAGAGCCTTTGCGCTACTAAAAAAAAATCTGGATAGTATAAATGTTGACGAAAATGGTTTAAAAATTGAATTTCTTGGAATCATTATATCTAAGCAGTAAAACAAAAAGGAATTGACTCAGAAGAAATCACAAATGAATAAGTTTCATGCTATGTGGAGATTGGAATGCAGTACTACATTGCAGAACACATATTAAATATTACATAATTGTGATTTGGTTATAAAATGTTCAGTTTGATTCAAGTTATTTTATAATTACGTTAATGAAAACAATACTTTTTAAGTGTTATATGAAAAATATTTCAATTTACACTGACGCATGCTGATCCAAATTTTATATAATTTGACTGCAACTTCCACTTGATTAGCATGGATAAGAGTTGACTTCACTAAACTTCTTTTCATGAGTTTTCAGTAGGGCTTCAGGTTTGAGCGAACGAGGAGAATGCAAGTTCTATTTCCTCCAGAACTCTGCCTGTGGTTTCAGGAAACCATGAAGATTTATATGAAATACACAAATACAGCAGCGAAGAGTTTACGGTGTAGGAAAGCAGCCTAATTCAGTAATATAGTTGTATCTACTACACCACCCACAAATGGAATATAACAATAAAACATAGACTGAACAGCCGAAGAAACTGGTATAGGCAAGCGTATGCAAACACAGAGAATTGTAAACATAGTACAGAGCTGCGCCTATATAAGACAATAGAAGTCTGGCGCAGGCGTTAGATCAGTTACTTCTGCTACAATGGCAGGTTATCGCGATTTAATTGAGTTTGAACGTGGCGTTATAGTCGGCGCACGAGAGATGGGACACAGCATCTCCGAGGTAGCGATGAGGTGGAAATTTTCCCGTACGACCATTTCACCAGTGCACCGTGAATATCGGGAATCCGGTAAAATATTAAATCTCCAACATCGCTGCGGCTG